>KB309608.1:161360-173651 GCA_000328365.1 Capitella teleta
CTTCAGTCGAAAGAGGTAACCTAAAATAAAACTGACAACAGTAACAGCTGAGATACTTGCATATAGTCCACAATTACACTGCCACTGTATGAGGAAAGACTTTGCCCTTGCGGCCAAGGAGTGCAAGATGAACACCACGTGCTCCTGGAGTGCAGTCAAACAGCTGCAGCCAGGAGAGGACTGTACCCGGAGGACGACTGCCCGAGGACCCTGATCGAGCTCTTTGGGAGGGACGACCAAGAGAAAGTGGCCGAGTTGTGCCGTGATGTTTTAATTTTGTGCGAACAGTAGTGTCATTCGATCTGTCTTTTTTTTGCTTTACTGAACTCGTTTTCATCATGAAGTTGTTTTGTTTTTTCACCATTCTTGGACATATCTGTCAATAAAATCATACATACATACATATGTGTACAGTGTACATACTCACGTAGCTGACATACATCATACATGATACAACGAATGATACTAGTATTATGATACTACACTACTGACTACGGCGAGACGCCATGAGGTATACAGACCTCTTCAGATTTATCTGTGCTATTACTCACGATGCCGCATGACCAACCCACTCCTAGATTGGAGGTGGGGGGGTGGGAGCACTGGCCCAGGCCCTTCACCTCCGCCTCTCCTGTGGTCTGTTCCTACTCCGCGTTAACTGAGTGATAGTCGGCCAGTCAGTCTCATGATACTGTTTCACTCTGAATCAGTGCATTCACTTAGTCAGTCAGTCACTGACCAGTTGACTCGATCAGCATATACTAGTATATCTCACATTCTCAGATGATTCAAACTTGAAATTGAATTTACAATCTCTAGCACTCCCATATAACATTTTGAATATTTCCCCGCCCAATACATGCATGTACAGTGACGTACTCTCCCAGTCACAGTGACCCTCGATCACTGCATGTAAAGGCTGTACGCAGTGTATAATCTAAGTTCCAGATGCAATGTTAATGATTATCAATAATTAATTAAGGGACGTCTCTTTTGTGTGCACTATTTCATAACCATTCACATATTACACTATGCTTACGAAATCTTTATTTTGGAAATTTTTAATGAACTTGAATTGTATGTACAGTACCCTCTTCGTCATCAACCCAATTGATATGATACATTATAATTATTTTATCAGTATCGGTGGTTTCAAGTGTGTTTTTGTTTAGTGAGTAATTGATATTTGTTGCACTGATTGTGTAGCAATCTTTTCAGTTGTATTGTTGTATTATTTTGTCAGTGTTTTAAAAATGAGCAAGGCGGTTGTAAACTGAGAATTATTTTGTCTTATGTGGGATGTTGGGTAGTCTAATTTCTTCCCGTGTTCTTCAAAATTTACCCTCATTATATAATCACCGGTATAAATGTACATGCATCACTCGTGAATTTATTTGTACTAAAACTAAGGTTCTGTTCTCCATACCTTGTTGTTTTATTGTATAGGTCATAAGTGGGAGGATACACAGGCGATTTCAGTTGATAGAATAAAATTAATTAGCATACCATATTTTTATGATATATGTAAGCCAAAGATCAATGATATATAAATAAATAAAATAAATAATTCATTATTATATAGCGCAATATCCACCAAAGTGCTCAAAGCGCTGCCCATAAATCACGAAAACTTATTTCATTGGTTATAAGGTCCCCGTTTCAAGTCCCGACCTAAGAGACTGTAAATTGGTATGTAGTCATCCAGGGGAATCGAACCCCTTACCCTTGGGTTGAAAGTCCAACGCTCTATCACCAAGTCACATGGTTAACTATTTATACATGTACATACATTTATCTGCTTTGGGTAATGTGTTAAATTCTAGTAATTAGGGGTGAGAAAGAGGATTTTACACTTTTCATAAAAAAAATGTCCGAGAATTCTCTATCAAGGTGGATGCACGTCTCAGCTTTCAGGCCGCTTTGCTGCTGTGCAGCACGATTTCTGCGCAGGCCTGTAGAGACAGCTTCCGGCAGTGTTTCTACTTGTACTCTCAACAGAAAGAAGGCGAATAAATTCATATCGTTCAAGGAAATTGTTGTTTAGCGTTTGATGGATTTATTAATGAAAAGAAAAAATAGAAAAATAAAGTTTTGAAATTTCACAAAGTATTCTTCAATTTCTTGTCTGTCAATTTTGTTCGGAGAGCTTTCCCTTTTCCCACACATTTCTTTTTAAGCTTTAATTTTGTAAAGAACATTTTGCATTTATGCTGAAAAAAATCTCGGTAAATACATTGTAGGCATCCTACACAATGATGTGATCTTCACGTACATAAAGATATACAATCCTGGTACCCTGGAGTGGCAGACGCAGCTGCTTTAATTTTCACCTGATAAAAATTTTGAATACGATTCAGTCATGAAGAGCCTGAAAGCTTCCACCGGCTCAATGAGTCCACCTCTCGTTTTCAATTGGATAAGACTTTTCTTTGCGTAGCTGTGTTCCTCATCTGCCTGTGAAGTACTTGGCCCAAACATGCCAGACCATTCAGTTTGTCCGACTGACTGAGCCTGCTGTACCTCAGCTTGAGTTTGTGGAGTACAGCTCCTGCAATGTATTCCACTACATCAGCCGCTTCTGTGGAAAACGGCGCAGGAGGTTGTCTTGTGCGTTTGGGAGCGCGGTTCTCTTTGGTTTCCAGCTGCTCACCAAAGCGAAGAATCATCATGGACAGTGATGCTCGCGAGCATGAATGCTGGTCGACAAACTCTTGGAGGGGCACAGGAGTCTTCAGAATCAACTTGTGGAGCTTTGGCCAGTCGAATAGCTTTTTTCAGGAGAGCTGCTTCATCCACTGAAGGGCTGTGATGTGATCTGATGAAAATAGAGCAAATGTTAAAATGCATATATTTATTTATCTTATTTATTTAATTATTTTTTGACATTTATTCCACGCCATGTTACAATAGATAAAAAGTAAGGGGTCCATTCAGGCTGCGGTTGTACCTGAACTAAGGAGGTGGCTTCTGTCCATCTTGCTGTCCTGTCCATTACAGTGAAGAGGTGGATGTGCCCTTTTGAGTCTTAATATGGAAGCGGCCCGACTATGTGCATAATTAATAGAAAATAGCTCTTCAAGCCCTGCTTTGACATGACTTGCGTCCTGTTGTGAGATTGAACTCTCGATGAATCGCAGTCAGTATCATTCCGTATTCTGTAGCCGATGAGACGCTGAGTTGCACGTGCTCCCAGGTGAGCAAGGCCTTGCAAGCACAAATACCTTTCTCTTCAAATCCTCGGGGATTGGGGGACGTGGGTGCTTGTGTCACACAGCTGAGGGTTCCTTCTGGCGTGACCGGAACCTCAGACGTTGTCAGACCATGGCTGGAGACTGCCTTCCTGAAGTCCCAGGCGATGCTTGGGGAGCTTGCTTGGCTGGCGGCAAGGGCTGTACAGTCGATGCCAAGAAATACCGCATTGTGTATGCATACTATGGTCAAAATAAATTATGAGTGATAATTTTCAACCATAACTGGAACGAATCAAAAATTTAAATATCGTTGTCATTGAACCCTCGTGGACTATACGCCCTACTAAGGTCTCTTTGGCCAGGACAACAAAAATGAAGACCTTGACTGAATTTTACTCAATTTTTAATAATGAGGATCATAATTATTGATTACACATGCAGTGGGGGAAGATATATCATTCGCATATCATTATGATGAGTGTGCATGTGACGGTTGAGGCGACGCACTGTAGCCAGGCTTTTATTAGCCACAGTGCAGACATTTTAGTGCCATGGTCCCGAAGATTCAAGAAAGAGTGCAAGCACGCATACAATGCTTTCTCCTTCAGCGGCCATTGCGAATATAGGAACAAAATAATTCATTGTGGAGCCTGTGAAGTATCCATGTTCAGAGAAATCCTTTGAATGACAGCTATAATATTGATTATGCATAAACTCGAGAAAATAAAAATCGATATATGGGGCAGCTTTCTTGACAGGCGGCTAGAAATGAATAGTCGAGGCATAAGGCATGATGGGGTTTTACGACTCCATTCAACCAATTCGGGTGATACGGGCGCTAGAACAGAAGCCCAGGGCCGGGGTTTCCAACTACTCTTATCGATAAATCTCCAAGGTTCTTTATCCTGCATACTACCATAGACAGTAGTACAGAGCACCCGGCCGGCCTTGTTACGAAGTTGGGCAGCACTGCGGAGTAACCGGAGAACTATAATTATAACGAATTACAATTATATTTCACAATAATAATTGTCTGGCAGTAATTCTGTTCGTAGAGGTTTAACATTGGAAAGTGCGATACGATTGGAAAATACGTTTTGAAATTATTTTTTATGTATTCTATCTATCTTTCAGAGTATTTGTCACTGTACATAGTGGCATTATTCCTCTTCGTCAGCGTGGGGCTGTACTGGACATCAACTAAATTACCACTGTTTGTGGTATCTGTGAGTTTCTTCGCTTTCTATTCTTTTTCTTTTGAGATTTTGACCATGGACTCATCTTTTAGTTCATTAGGCTAATATCATGAATGGTTAAAAAACCTCACGCAATTGAAGATTCGAAGGTGGTAGCACGTGCCTTATACAGAGTGGACCAAAAGTTGTCTAATCTACTCCATGTTAAAAGAAAAACTCTCAAACTTAGCCAAAATGTATGAATTATTTCAACAACAGGAAAAAAAAAAACTTGGCATGAATAGACTTAGTTATCCTGCGCTCATTTATGCAAACAAATCAAATAATAAGTTCATTTTGAGGGAGAGAGGAACATTTAAATGTGAGTGGTGTGTGATCACGAAGAGAGCTTAATCAAATGAGCCCCTGAAGAAGCATATTGGTTTGTCATCTGTTGCATGGCGCTTCAATCCAAACTGGTTTGCTTTGATGTTAGAAGATGAAAATTAGTGCTATTGTCACAACAATAACACTCTCAAACAAAACAATTGTACCAGTGCGATGCTTTATTTGTGCGTTCAATGAAGCCTATCCATGGTCCCGGACCCTGTTTGCCACCCAAAGTGGAAGTATCGTGGAATGTTGAGTGTACTTTAATAATTGAGATGAATCGGCATAATTGTTGATAAATTTGTAATATAAATTATAGGAATAACAACATGACCTGCTAGACTAACCATATAATTTCTCTTGTTTCAGTTCGTTCTTTATACTGCGAATTGTTTGTTACACTTTCTCAGTAATGCGTAGCGCCATTGAAAAGCATTGAGATTTTTCACATGGAGTAGATAGTGTTGCGGACCACTCCAAACAAACGACAGACGGGCTATGATACGCTTTTATTCTTTAATGGTTCATTCTAAGAAATGAAAAATACAAAATTATACATATACAATAGACAATTAACCAACCAGCTCGCCGTTTTCCATTGGTGCATCGGAGGTCCGATTGATGTGTCTGTCAAATCCAAGAAGCGGTATGCTTATATACACCCCGATGCACAGATAGGAGACAGCGAGCATTTCACTCGTGATTAGCAATTGAAAAAAAAAAAAAAAAAAAAAAAAAAAACACACACACACACACACACACAAGAAAAAAGAGAAAATCAATCAAATTCAATTAACTAATTAACTCAATCGGAATAATTCAAATATCTCAATTCAAATAATTCAGATGAGGGACCAAAAAAAAATAAAAAAAAAATAAAAATAATCAAGTCAAACATAAAACGCACGATAAATGATTCGGTTCATTACAGATAGACTACTTTTGGCCCGCTCTGTAGAGTCATGTAGCCATGTATAATCGACAAAAGGATGTGTGATTGCGTGATCATTTATTTACATGATAATAAATAACAACATGACGCACGGCATTGAGGTGAATCGGTATCCTTAATTAGTATGTGTAGTTGTGTACTGAATCAATATTATAAATGTATTACCAACATGTTTTTTTCTTCTCATTCAGGAGGAAGCAAATGAGTCTCCTCAAAGGACGATTCCGACTCAGGCCCCTACAAAAGTGAGTCCAGTCTCCGTAATCTTGTCAAGTCACTGTTTCGAATTATTAAAGCTCACTGACTATCTCATTATGCATTGTATTTATTCTTATGATATCTGCATCAGCCAGTGATCCGTGATTGTCCGATTAAGAAATTTCTCTGCAAAAGCGTATCTGACAAAATCAACAATTTCACTTCCATCGAAGATGCTCAGCGTGTGTTCCACAAGTAGGTAAATGAAGTCAGAAGGCGCCATTTCATGTTGTTATGTAATAGGTTGGTGACCACAAAAGAATATACATGTGACAAACAGGTCTTATACGGACATCCGGGGGACGGTGGCTACCCATTGTGCGAGGACAAAACGTTTGCTCTGAAGAAGAATGACTGCCTCGTGTATTCCTTCGGGTCAGTGTTCTCAAAAGCAAAGATAATTCAGGCTGAACAGAAGCTGTCCTTTGTAGCATCCGCAATGACTGGTCTTTTGATGACGCCCTCTACGAGAAAATGGGATGTGAAGTGCACTCGTTTGACCCCAGGTCAGTATGAAACTGAATCAGCTTGCATTACTGTATGATGCAATTTACTTATTCAGTATCGGAAAAGAAGATCACATGCACAAACCCAAAGTGTACTTCCACAATCTGGGCTTGTGGGGATCGCGCTTCGTCAACGCAAAAAAATGGTCGTTGGATAGCTTTGGAGGAATTCTAAAAAAACTGGGTCACGAAGAGGCAAGTGTTCTATTCATTATAAATAACTGAGATCGTCTTGAATTAAAGAGCATTTCTTTTGAAATTTTTCCATTTCCACATACAATAAAAGCAAATACTTGAGTCTTGAAAAAAAAAAATTATTATCTATATATTTAGAATTGTCGAACTGTTTTAATTTACAAATATTATGTACAGCTATTTTTTTTTTAATTTTGCTCATTTATATATTTTCATGTAAGGTTATGATTGTTATGACCATGGCTAAAACACAGTTATATAGTGCGGATGCCATAGGCCAAATAAAAACTCTCAAACTCTCAAATGTTTTATTTTCCATGACAAGTTTGAAACAGGAATTTATGCTCAACAGCGCGTGATAGATGCAGTGAAGGTCGACATCGAATCATCAGAATGGCCGTTTCTGCAGGACGTCATCTCAGCCAGTGGTCCATCAGTGCTACGCAACGTGAAGCAGATGGCACTGGAAATCCACACTCCGCGATGGAATAGGGAAAAGCGAGGAATGAGCCAAAAGGATTATGCGCAAATTATCCACCATTTTAAAGAATTCAGACAAAAATTGGGCTTCAGAAATTTCTTGTATAGAACTAATAACGATTGTTGTGGGCGGATGACGACATTGACACCGGCTAAAATTGCCAAGAAGAGACTCTGTTGCTATGAGACATATCACGTCAACTCTCGCTTCTTCTTGTGATGATTGTGTGTAAGTTTGTTGTTTCATTTCGAGGGGTTTCTTATTTTATCTTGATGGTAGTTTTTTTTTAAACTAATTTCATATTTTTTTGCTCATCATTATAATTGTCGATAATTGTTTTTGTCAATGATTATTTTGCAAACTATTAAAGGGTTATGTCTTTATCTTGTTTATAGTTTTGAAAATAAAATATAAAATAATAAGAGCATCAAATTCATAGCCACGATATGCCTGTATATAATTATTATAGGGATATACATCAGGCAGATTAATCGGACATCGACTTTGAAGAATTGAACTAACTGTGTCACTAAATGTGATTATTTCTCTCATGAATTATACCGTCCAAGCGAAAAAAAAAAGTAACATATACCCCCCCCCCTCCTCCCAATTCAAGTGTTTGGAACTTAAAATAATCGAGTTTTCTTTGATTATTCACGGTAATGCTTAGTTAAAGCGTATGCCTTGCTGAGTTAAACAAAACGTATTCTCGCTTCTATTGATGTGGTGTTCAGAACCTTCCGATAATTAAACAATTAATTTATAAAATGCAGCATGATCTTGTCGTTGAGCGTATCGAACGCTGCACTACGGTCTAGAAGTGCCACTTGCACTGAATTGCCTCGATCGGTCGAGAATGCTGACATAGAATTATAAAGGAGTAACTAGAATGCTTATATGGGTCACGTGACCGGTCAGAATTGAAGCCCGATTTAAGAGAAACATTTAGTTGAATGTGCATCAGAACAGCTCAATGAAAACTCGATATGCTGGTGAATTTCAACCACCATGAATAGGCGCTTCATCATGACACAGTCACTCTAGTAATTGTATGGATGCCGATATCTTCCTTCACCTTTATCATAGCTATATGTGTATAGAGTGGTACCTCTTTGTACGCCAACCAGAGGGATCCATGACTCTATATCTTTCGATGTTGTGTGTGGTGTACCAAATGAGCTAAAAACGGTTGTTTTAGTCATATGAAATTGATACCAGCTAAAGTGGCCAAGAGGAGACATTGTTGCTCTGAGACATATCATTTTTTAAGAAAAAATTTTGAATAAAAAATTTTCCTTATGTTACTTTACATGTTTTTTTTTTTTTTTTTTTATGTTTGTCCGTGAACGATTTTTTATGCGCCGTTGCGCGGAATTCCGTGAAGTATAATTCAGCAAATTTCACACATTGATAGTACATGTCATTCTGCGAGTCTGATTAAAATTTATAGGTTAAAGGTCAAAGGTCAAGGTCACAGCGATTTTTCAAAATCTCAAATTGGGTCGCTTCTAGCTCACTCATTAAAGGGAGGGAGAACTGGTTAAAAATGGATATTGAGTCGTTATTTGATGCACCAAAAATGATTCCTATGCCTGGCCCACACAAGGAATATCATCCCCAACGATTTCGCGGGAGATATATTGCTAACTTGGCGTGACGTCATGAGCTGTGATGAAACACCGAGTTCCCCATCTTTTACAATGGGCCTCGTCATATCAGCGTGTTCTGCGACTAAACCCCTGGATATTTTCACATTTTCTTTTCGGAAATAGATAGAATAATCATTTTGCCACCAGTCAGGCGCAAAAAAAAAAAATCCGCTATTTTTCTTATTTTAACAAGCGATTTTCTAGGACACCTACAATGTTTATCATTCTGAAACAGTAAAAAGGTCAGCCAGAGTGCACCACGCATGCGCTTTCGTTTCGTAAACAACAAAGATGTCCTTTTATGGCGAAGATGATCTGCTCTGATTGGCTGAAATCGATAGCTTTACGAGGGGAACGAGACCAATCACGGCAAGCCATCAGCTGACGTTTGCCTCCTATACTTCGTAATGGAAGCCATTCTCCCATAGGCCCAATGCTAACCCCGATATTCGGAATGCATTATTTCCTTACGCTTGCATCCAGGCATGGTGTTTTTGGCACGGAATGCTATCAATTGGTGCTATGAGTCAATAGAACATCACTTGAAATTCAGTTCCCTATCCCTTTAATTGAGCTAAGGTCTTGCAACAGACATCAATCGATCCAGCGCGTTATTATGTACAACAATGCATGGCGTTGTTACTGCTCTCAGATGCACCGTTCTTGCGTAATCTTGCATAATAGTAATTACGGTCGCAGAGTATATGCCACGCATACACCTCTTACAAAATCCTGATTTTAAATGAAGTTGTTTGAAGTTCAAGATCATTGTGGTCATTAAAGCATTTAATTGCAAAATTGATTATTATTTTGAATTTGTTTGATCATTAAACTTTTATTGCCATCAAATTTGGCCAATTATGACGTTCTTTGACTGTCTGATGGTGTACTGCAATGATAATTGGCATAGCCTATTTCAATATAATAAGTTCACTGCACATAGCAAGTCTACTGGGCTGAGCCCAGCTGATCTCTGATAGAGCCATAAATATGTCAACTTCTGTCAAAATGAAGACTGAGTTAGACCATTTGACGCATTGAATGGTTCTACACAGCTTATATGCTGTAGTATTGACAATCCTTGTAATTGTTGGATTGCATTAGTTTTCATTATACATTAAATGATATTGTAAAGTCATGTCAGGTGAAAATGCATATCTATATAACTCATTGGTTGCGTAATTGTGCTGTAAATCATAAATTGAAGCATATATTATAGTTTGGTATCATGAACTAATATTGCTGCAATTACGCTCATGTGTCCTTGATCAATGTTCATCATTAGCTAAATTAAAATTTTTCCTTTGTCACATCTCTGATTCTTGTAACTCTGTTTGTCGGTGAACGATTTTGTATGCGCCGTTGCGCGAAACTCCGTAAAGTATATTTCAAAATATTTCACACATTGATAGTACATGTCATTCTGCGAGTCTGATTCAAATTTATAGGTTATAAGTCAAAGGTCAAGGTCACAGCGATTTTTTTAAGTTGAAAATTGGATCGTTTCTAGCTCACTCATTAATTGAACTAGGGTCTTGATATATAAATCAATCGATTCAGCGCATTGATATGTGCAACAATGGATGGCTCTGTTACTGCTCTCAGATGCACCGTTCTTGCGTAATCTTGCATAATAGTAATTACGACTTTTTCAAATGCAAATATCTCGGTTGTTAAGCGGGTTGTGGCATTGAAATTTGCAGAGTATATTGCTAGTATAGCCATCTTAAGAAATTATTAGTTTAAATGAGATTGCATCAAGGTCAAGGTTATTGTGGTAATTAAAGCATTTAGTTGCATAAATTGATGATTATTTCGAATTTCATTAATTTTGTAACTTTTCTGAGTGCTGTCGAGTCTTAAAAGGAAATGTGATAATTCAGAATATTTGTGCGTTTTCGGTCGGAACACATATTACGCAAAACTTAACTGCTTCGGTATTCCGTTGAACAAAGTTTGGTACTGAATATTTTGAATTTGCTCATGTCTGTCAATTAGTAAGTTGTACTTATAAATGAAGCAAGTTATTTCGAATTAACACTGAAAGTTTGAAGGGTAAAGGTTAAAGGTCAAGGTTGCAGTGATTTTTTTAAGTTGAAAATATGTAAAACAAGAATCAATCAGAGATGTGACCAAGGAAAATTTTTAATTAAGCTATTGATAAACATTGATCAAGGATTCATGAACGTAATCGCAGCAATATTAGTTCATGATGCCAAACTATATGTATCAATTTATGATTTTACAGCAGAATCGCGCAACCAATGAGCTAAATACGCATTTCTACCTGACATGACTTCACATTATCATTTAATGTATGATGAAAACCATTGAAATCCAACAACTACTAGGATTATTAATACTATGGAGAGTATAGCCCACTGGCTGTGCAGCATCTTCTAATATGCCAGATGGGCTACCTCAATCTGTGTGTTGACAGAAGTTTGACGTAGTGACTCCAGGGCTACGTCATTTATGCACTAGTTGGATGGTAAGCTCCAAGCTCGTAATAACGAAGACTCAACCAATCACTTCATATTGGCTTTAATTTACCTTCAATAAAATAGTCCAAAGTACCCAAAATAAAAAGGTTCCAAGTAAGTGGTCTTTGTAGAAGCACGTGAGAGAGAGATGTGTGGTGTGACGGTGAGAAGGCGTAGAGGAATCAGTGTTCATGGAAAATATCCGTGTCTTATATGCTAGAAGCATGGATGTGGGGCAGCCTGTGTTTCTAATAGATAATGCAGAGGATTGGTGCCTTCCAAATAGTTGCTATCTGACAATGATGGATGCGCTTGCTCTCCCGTTCTTTGTTCTCAGCGAACTTCTGACCGCCAGTATTCGCTAATTGCACGTTGGCCTTCTGACCTCTCAGTATTCGCTGATTGCCTCTTGGGAGATGGAAGCAATCTCGTGCACGCGCTGCCCGAAGGTCTATATGCATAGGCAGAGTTTATATAATCATAATTACATATGGTATAATGCAACATCGTGTAAAGTAGTTAGAAGCATCCACGTAATCTTAACATACCTCCCATATTTAAGTTAAAATATTTAGTGCTCCAACTAACTTTTTTACTTCGCATTAAGTTGCAAAATGATACTTATCATGATTGCCTTGGCCCACTTACTAAGTACATTACGGGCTATTGAAATATGTGTTATACGTATGTATTCAAGTATGGTTGTAATGGTGCATTGGGTTATTGGTATATGTTGGTGAGTAGGGTGTGAGTAGGGTGAGTAGGGTGTGTTGGATCCCTTCAGTAAAAAAACATAGAATACATTCAAACGACATCAATTGAATTAGCAATATATTGGCGCAACCAGGTTCCTTGTCAAGACTGTCATCTCTGGAGTCATCATGGTCGTTACGGTCAGTATGGTCATCAGGGTCATCATGGTCATCATGGTCATCAGGGTCATTGTGGTCATCAAGGTCATCAAGGTCATCAGGGACATCCTGGTCATCAAGGTTATCGTGGTCATCATGG
>KB309617.1:0-16501 GCA_000328365.1 Capitella teleta
CCGGTAGGGATGCCCAACAGAAAATGACGCACTAACCCATACTTTCGATCTCTTAGGGGATAGCATGGCATTCCAAAATGGCATGAAGTTCTCGACCAAAGATGCGGACAACGATCTCTGGGATGAAGACTGTGTCGCTACTTACAGAGGGGCCTGGTGGCATTACAACTGACACACATCCAATCCGAACGAAGTATATTTCGGTGGAAGCCATACGTCATATGGTGCTGGCATAGAATGGAAAACATTCACTGGAGTGTACTACTACTCGCTCAAGTTCATCAAACTGAAGATCAGACCTGTGTAACTTGGTCACATGACATTACTTACACCCGGCCACCACGTGAAGATGTATACATATTTTTGTCCTATGTCACTATGTTTTTTTTTGTTTTTTTTTTGTTTTTTTTTTTTCCTGCCCTGCCCTGCCCTTGTACACTTTTTGGTCAACCGTCTCTCCGTAACTGACAATGTTTCGTCGTTCATTTTCATTTTCACACGTCTATCAAGTCTGACAATATCCGTGTCCGAAAGTATTTTGTACGTCAACGGTCAAAAGGCAAGGTCACAATGACCAAAAATATGTCAACAGTTTGATTACTGCTATCTTATTCAATACAATAAATGGTCATAAAGTTCTCATTTTTTTCGTTAATTTGTTTAATACGTCATTTCCAATGATAGTGAGTGAGCTTCTTATTTGCATGCTCAGTAGCATCATTATTGCGTAATAGTCGAAATTGTGAAAATGTTATTTTTCAAACTAATATAACTTCTTTTTCAAGCACGATATCACGCTGTATTTTTCAGTGATAGTTGATAATATTATTGTTCTATTCAATTATAATTTTCAATTATGTAATTACAAGTCCAAGGTTGTTATGACGTGTTTTCGCTTTCTTCGCCATATAAGGCATGATATCCATACATTACAGTTAATTTAACACAAAGCATTGCCCTTAGTGTCTTCTTTATGTCAATTTGTGTACATGTATCAATAAAGATGAGATAACATCCGTGTTCCACGCGACCATATTTTTACTGACCCTCGATCCTAATATTATGTAATAGGCGTTGTAGAAAGATATGCAAACGCCTTTAGCCTCAAGTCTTACGAGAGACAAAATGCAATTGAAAACGCGGCTGAGCACATTGGTCTAACTGTCGGGGGAGAATCTACAGCATAAGAAGTATTTATTTTTATTTTTTTTTTTTAATGAAATAATTATGATTGGTACGGCCAGTAATATTCTGGAGCACTTTTTTTTAATTAATTATCATTATAACTTCGTGAATTTAGTTTCTAAAACTGGACCGAGGTTTTAAACTGACAAAGAAAGCCTTATGGAGCTCTCACCAATGATGGAGTTGTTCAGGTCATCGATTCGATTTCAAAGCAGTCAGTTAGTTGTTAAGTCATTAAATGATTAAAATACCCAACTCTGCTCAGAAATAATATGGCTAACTTACAAGTATAGAGCTTTGTTTTCGATTGATATGAATACCTCTTATCTGCACTAATCCCCTTATCTCAGTACTCCGTCACTGTGCACTTTAGGGTCTTGACCATTTACTGCGCTGGCGACTGACCTTATTATCAGAAAAGCTATGCGTTGATTCCGCCTAAAGTGTAACAAAATGAAGAATGTTTTGAGAAACGTCTATGCAATTGGTGTTCTGCTTACTGCCCTTGCTCTAAATATATAACGTGAAATTCATGATTTATTACATGTTAGTACTTTCTTGCGGAGGGTGTGTGAAATGACACCATAGTGCAATAATCTTAATGACGTCAGTTTATAATAGTGCATATATGTACACGTAGTCTACCATATTATGGTACGCACGAATATTGGGATTTGTAAAAAGCACACATACTTTATAATGTATCAATGCATGTGTATTAAATTATAACCATGAACGGAGAATAAAGGAGAATTCTGTTTTAAAATCCTTCCAGAGTCCCGTGGGCCTTATCTTCAGCATACTCACACCTTTCATTATTGTGTTTGGCGGCGGGATGCTCACAATTCTCTTCCTTCAGACGAAAACGCAGAAGGTTTAAAACCGATCATCACTTCCCTCTTTCATTTCTCCAGACGGCAAGATGCCGATATGCTAGCAGAAGATGAGGCAGGCCGAGCGAGTGCAGCCAGCACTTATCGAACAGAACCATCTACACCACAACTGCGCAATGGCTACCTTCAACCAAAAGGCACCATCACCCCAGCGCTGTCATACCAAAAAGAACAAAGCACTGCAACAACCAGTACCGCCGTCTCTATATAGAGTAATGTTCGTTTTAAGCGCTGATCACTTGTTTGGCTGAACGTTGATGCTTTTGGTATGAATTTTGACAATTAATACAAGTCAACATTCACAATTGAATAAAAATGCCATTTCGGATTCAATAAAGTAATTGAAACTTATAATCATAATGTAAATCGAACCAAATTTGACTCAGGTATAATTTAGTAATTTTAGTAGATTTACAAATGACATTAAATCTGGGATATTTTTTCTTCGAGAAAAATTCTATTTTCAATGGGTTGCACATTTTGAGGTTTTCAATAGCTCATTCATGAGAAAATCACTTGCAAATCTGCAATTGTAAATAAAAATGTATTCAACTTGAAAAGGTCAGTGGCGGTGATGTGACGCAATCTGCTATGCTTACCCCCCAAAAAAAAGACAATTTAAATCACTTAGCTTTTTCAGCTGATTCATACAGAGAACAAGTAAATAACTGCCACCAAGAAACAACAAAGTAAAACCTTGAGGAGAAAATACTTTCATCAGAAAAGATTTGATTACACAGTGAAATAAGAGAGTGAAGAGATGACGATGAAATGAAGCATGAAGAAAAGAAGGAGAACCTCCTCATTGCGCCCCGGGCAGAGGGTTACTGAGGAGCAGTTGGTTGATTTCCTCCAGAATCACCGGGAAACGATCCTTCTTGAAGACCATGACAGTTCGGAAGGGCTCAAGGGCCTCCTCCTCATCATCCCACTCCCCACTGATGCACGTATCACGCTCTGACTTCACGCTAAACTCAAAGGACATTTCACTTTCCTGAAAGAACAAGCGTCGTCGTTAGCTGATCAAGTTGCTTCATAGCTGCTCACCTGTAGAATGAGCTCCTCCTCTGCATTAATGAACGTCCGCATGTCCACTTTACTGGACACAGCAATGGGCAGTTTACATGTTTTGCTGATGACCACAAAATGGCTGAAGTCATACTTCATCTGTTTCTTACACGCTTCCTCCATTTCCTTTCTGTTGAGATGAAAACGAGCATAAAAAGAGCAGAATGAAAAATGAGCGTAAAAGAGCAGATATAAAATTATTCACTCACATGAGGCTTTCAAAGCAAGGCAGAGCCACCTGAGCAGGGATGTTGATGAAGCGCTCGTTGATGAGGAACCCCACCTGATTCTCCACGCTCTCCAAGATCTCTGCCAGCTGAGCTTTCTTCTGTTTGCCGTTTGGGCCGCATTGTGCACAGCGTGTGTACAAATAGTTCTTCAGTTGCTTGATGCAGTCCAAATCCTGCACAGAAATTAAATGCCTTACAGCTCAAGAACTTTGCATGATTTGGCAAGAAATAGCTTTTGCAAGTCATTTTGGAACCCTTTTAGATCAATTCTATGGGCTTTTTTGAGTGACAAGAGACCTTTTTTTTTTTTTGGTCAACTGTGAATGATATTCAAGACAAATTAGAATACAAATTTCTGGCTCAGGCAGAATAGCTTGAAACGAGAATCTAGAAATTAGCACACAGCAAGTGTATTGTCTAAAATATGTCCGTAAAACCTCAAAAGCGTATTTGTCTCTTGGATCGATGCATCCTCTATCATCCGTTACTAGTTCAAAACAATCAGAGGTCCTCTATAAATAATTAAATTCTGTCTTATCCCCTGAGCAAAATAAAATTTCCACACACCTTTCTCTCAGTCATGTTAAGCGCTGTCACAATACCAAAAGTGTCGTCGTCATCAACTTCATTGTCGCTCTCTTCGTCAGACAAGATGGGTTGCTGAAAACAAAAAAGCCTGGTTAGTTGCCCCATCACAACCTCTCACCTCACCTTCAACACACTCCCCACGTAATTCTGGGAAATGATGGTATTTGTCAACTCAGAGAGGTCAATGTTGGCTTTGAGGAAGGTCTGCAAACAGAAGCATGAGAAGCAGTGTAAGAGCATCACATTGAGACAGACCTGCTGAAGGAGCTTGCGGATGCCATGGAAGTCCGAATCTTCAGCATTTCTTGCTTCAAAATCCACTTGGACTGTCTGTGATACAAGACAATACAGGGTGATTCAAAAGTATGTATACAACTAATATTTCAACCATGGATAAATTGTTACAAAATGCTACTTTCTCTAAAACCACGCTATATAATTAAACATAATTATAATTTATATTTGCAGTAGCCTCTTATCAAATATATTAGGCATTTTACCTGGTCATTTTATTGCAAATATTCTAGAAATGCTGCATTAACGACACGCTGCCTTAAAGTGCGCATCCCCAGATCCACCTCTTCAAATCAAAACAAATCTTTAAAATTAATATTAAGTTTTATTAACTAATGTACCTATTAATCTAAATTCTAAAAGTTTAGAACATCATAAAAATAATAACATGAAAGTGTTATACCAGATAATCCTACCACAGAGAGTCTTCTCGTTTGATTTATGCCATCAATTATCTCATTTGCATGACCACGGGAGTCTGCTTCAAATTTCGATGAATATTGTATTATGTGATCGGTCGCTAATTAAAAAATGTGACCCATACAAACTGTATCTATTGATTGCATATATAATAAAACGCTATAGTAAAAACAATGCTTAATAATTATAATTGCATTAATTGGTGCCGCAAATAAAGGTCTGAGTCATAAAACCGTGAAAATTTAAGTTCGCGAAAATTTCCTGTTCTACAATACAAATTACATGACTGGCATTTCGCACTAATCTCGCACATCGCTTATTTTTCAACACGAGACAGCTTTGTCAACTGCAGTTTTTGGGCATAACTATCCATGTCCGTATCTGTGTCCGTCGGTTATTAGTAACACAGATATCAGTTATCCGTGTTGAAGCACTATTCGCCCAGCTCTAATAATTATTTTATTTGCTGAAGCAGATATCGCACTTAAGCGGAGAAGGGGGGGGGAGATGGGATGCATGCAGTTTCGATGCTGCCGGTCGCCTGTAAGCCTTTAATTAAGTCGCCGCATTGTTTGCTGTGCCTTTAGCTGAAGTTCAGCGGGATGGGGGTGGGGGGGTAAGATCTTATTTCATGGTAATTGAGACGGTCTATGTTTTTGAAGTGTAATCACAGCGTCGAGTTATTGAGAGTTACCGTCGAGACTATTGAGATTGTTTTTACAAGTTTTGTAGACATGAAATGGATTAATTGCTGAAAATGGTTTCTCCACTATTCAGGTCAACGATTCGGATTATAATACGAATAACGAAGCTTCGGCGGCACCCCACTATTCGCTAAATAACGAATAACGAACACGAATATTCGCCCAGCCTTAATACTAATTATTTTACTGGCAACTAAAAAAAAGCAAGCAGCAAGGTTGAAGGCAAATGAAAAGCCATTGCCCTAGCTGACATACTACAGCGAGCCCTATGGGTCTCGCTGTAGGGTAAACGCATTAAACTCCAGTTCGCGAACCATGATTTCTAGAATTCCACGCTTGTAATTATATTTATGAAGGCACCAGGGTCTGCAGAGCCATACCAGGTAGACGCTGGTACTAAATTTTGTTCGAAACCAGTATCATAAACCTACTTAAACTGGATCTGCAACGAAAAAAAGTGACAGTACAGGTTTCTCTCCGCTTTCCGATTGTTGTGTCACATGACCTGCTCTCCACGTGTTATAAATAAACCAGAGCACTGCGCCTGTGTAGTGCGAAGTAAACATACACGCATGCGCATACAATTTTCCCGCGCTAAGCAGTTCAACATGCGGCCTATCTTCCCTTGCAGTTGCGCACGTAATTTATACTGAATCTTCACAAAGGAATTCGTATTAATTATTAATACGCAATATTTTGTGCATCACCAATCAGTATATGAACAATTTTATTCATTTTCATTCGAAAGTCGTGAGAGAAGTTTGAGCAGGAAAGTGAAGCATGTGCGCTTGTTTACAATGCAGTGCGCATGCGCTGAGTGACGTCACTCGCAAAATGGCGTTTGTTTACTTCTTCACGAAGTGATTTTTTGTTGCGGGTTTGAATTAATGTAAGTTCGACATGATGGTACTGGCTCATATTGTTTTTTCTTGGAGCATAAATATACCATCTAACGTCTGGAGGGCTTAAACACAAGGATTTGTCGGATAATATGTCTATATTTATCATGCAATCGGCTGAGTGTGAAGCCTCGCTGCCAGTAGACGCAAAAAGAAGCGGTTTACCGTCGGGCGAGGTATACAAACCTCGCCCGAGAATCTGTACAGTGCCCATTCTCTCTGTATTATCGCCCACATAAAATCGACACATTGGGGACAGCTCACGTCTTGGAAGTCCATATCTTCATCATCCGAGTCTGAACAATCTTCATAATCGTCATCGTCACCACTGACGTCGTCGTCATCTCCGTTTTGCCTCAATTCCATTTCATTTTCGGTCACTCGCTTTTTCTTGTCGGAAGCCATGCTTGCTAATCGTCAATACGCAAAATGAGTGCGTTATGAATGGGCATTGCGAAATTCGCCTGCCGGAATTGTGCAAGATCAAGCAGCATTGTGAAATCTGTGTTGCTTTATAAAAATGTAAGAGAAAAATATATCTGTGCGTCAGAGTAGCACAATTCGAGGGCTTCGAAATCCATAATATGATCGACAACATGAGCCAAAAATGATTTTATTGATTTATTGATTTTTGTTCCATGTGCAAGAATGTATGCCACCACTAAACAACAGTTGATGCATACACGCATTATTGTAATACAAAACGCTGGGAGTATTCAACAGAGGTATGCTGGGAATCGTACTGTCATAAAGCAAACAACATAAGAGTGGCTATGTACAGTATGCATCCAGTAAATGTGATTGTGATGCAAATTAGCATTTCACGATTTTAGGATTTTCCTTTTCCCAATCACAGTTGATGTACCCTACTGTCCCTACACAATGTATCTGATGGACAACATCTTGGACCCTGCAGGAACTGCTTATCTAAAGCATCGAATAAACATGCTATTATCGGTACAATGGCAACGACCAAACAGCCACACTCAACAAGAGCAGCACCAATACTTACATCATGTAGCAAGTTGAATCGCACACAATCGATAAGCAAATAAAATTATAAAAAAATAAATTAAAGAGAGTGATGCACGATGCATGTTAATTGTGCAATCAATTGGTCACATAAGAAATTGAGCAGAAATAATCATTATTAGTACCAATCTGCCAGAATAAAGAAAAACTCATTGAAAATACAAGATTCAAAACATTCTTCTGATACTCTAAAATAAACAGAGAATACCAAGACAGTATTGATAACTACACAGATAACTGAATGAGCAGGCTGCCTTAAAGAGTCACTTAGCAAGATTCCTTCTTAGATACAAGAAGAAGATCGCAGAAATGAACATTTTTATAAGAGTGAACCATTGATTCAAAAACAAGCAAATTTAACTGATCAGTAACCAAGTAAAGAGATCATTATATCAGTATGCAGAGGAGAGCACACAAAACTGGCCGTACAAACTTGAAGCCGTAAAGAACAAACACTTGTGGTTATGTACCAGTACATTATGCATCACTCAATGCATCACAATTTCACCCCACATCAAAATCACTCGGAGGGTCAGCGAAATCACACCCAAAAGCTTCACTTGAGAATTTCTGAGCCGGAACTTGAAGTGGAAACAGTTCTTGATCGCGAAGTCGAGCGAACACGCTGGAAGTTGTGCTCCTCAAAGCTCATGAGGAATTTCCCGTGAAGAAGATCAGACGATGAAGGCCTTGAACTGGCGTCATGAGACAGCATGGGCAGCACAAAATCATACTGCAAAAGGAGAATTGATTGGTTATACAAGTCATGATTTCTCCAGATACCTCTTTTGCTAATTCCCGCTCAAATCTGAGAGGAAAGACAAGACGTCGGATGTCCTGCAGAGTTTTAATTCGCTCCATTTGAGTGCCAAACGGATAAAACAGCTCAAAGAAGATCATCCCCAGTGCGTAGATGTCAACCTTTTGCGTGTACGGATGCCGAGATGACTGCAAATAAATATAATGCATTCACGTGCATGTAGGAATCAGCCTCCAAACCTGCTCAGGACTCATGTACAACTCCGTGCCAACTTGATCTGTGTATCGTTTGGATTTGTTTTTGGAACCAGATTTCTCATCTGGAGTGAATTCGCAATTCTCCTCCAAAGCAGTCACCAGACCAAAATCGCCAACTTTGATCACTCCGTCCATGGAGAAGAAGATATTTGACGGCTGACAAAGAAATTGAACAGAATATTATCCATTACATAAAACTGACGTTCCCACCTTGAGGTCCCGATGCATGAGGCCACACTGGTGCACATAGTCAACCGCACACAAGATCTGATGGAAGAACTTCAGGCACTCAAATCTGTCTCTGTTCAGTGTGTTTCCACTGAGCCAGTCTTTGAGACTCTCACGTTGACACATCTGCATTTGGATGTAGAGATAGATGCGTGAAGCCATACTTGGAGGCCCTGGTGACGGGCTCCTATGTGATGGCAGACGCAGAGATTGTGGTCGAACAGAGGACTTTGAGGCTTCGGTCACTTTGGCCTCAGTTTTATCATCCTCAAAAATGATGTCAAAAGATTCACTGATTTCATTTGGTTGTTTCATGTATGGCTGGAATGGTGTCTCCGATGAGTTATCCCTGAAGCTAATGTCAAATGAGTCATCATCGTCCTCATGATCAGCAAAGTCAGAGCGAATGAAGCCAACACCTGAGCTGATTGAAGCACTGTCCTCATAGGGAGGGAATGCTGTTGTCCCGGGTTTAAAGCCTTCGCTTGAGCCTACATTCTCAACTTCTGAGCTTTCAGAAATATCCGTCAACGTGTGATGCACGGAGAAATCAGGACCAAAAGGTTGCAATGGGTTCACATCAGAGAGAGAAGTGCTCACGTCCTTCTTATTTACGGGAGAAAGCTCAGTGTAAGTTGTGCTGGGTGTTGAGTCCAAAGCGTGGAGATCCGTATTGAGCAAGTCCTGTTCCTCTTGCCATCCAGGAGGTGGACATTCAAACCACGCTTGATTGTATCTCACAATTCCCACATGGTCTAATTTTGCCAGAGCTTTAACTTCCCTCATCACCTTCTGTTTTGCTCGGTCGCTGCATGAAAATAAGACATTTCCTTCTCATAAGGATCCATTTCACTAACCTGTTATTAAGCGCAATTCTCTTAATTGCATAATCGCAATCATCCAATTTATTTTTAGCTTGGAATACTACTCCAAAACCCCCTTTGCCCAGGCAGGTAACCTGCTCAAAGTCAGTTCGATACCTTTCAGAGTAATAAAATAAATACACAACTACCTCTTCAAATATCAACCAACCTGGACGAGTACTGTGAAAGGGGTTGATCCAACATGACGACATCTTCCGCCTCCTTTGACTCATTGGACTCGTCTTTCTCTTCACTTATCTGAAGACGAATAAATTAGCAACTCAACAAGAACATCATTGAGCGTAATCTCACCAAAGATGCTGATGAACTTGGCACTGGCATGATCGCTGGTCGTCGCGGATAACAGAACTTGACGAGAATCAAATGAACAAGAATGGACATCATGATACTGATCACCAGAACTTCCCGCCTTAGGAAATGAAGAAATGGTAAACTTGATCACGGCTTTCAGTCATCCACTCACCACCAGTTCATAAGGGTCACCGTGATTTCTTCATCAAAGAACTCGTCCTTCTCGCCATCTTTTTCAGATGACGCATTTGGTAGTTGGATGGGGGTTGTGTCAGAGAACAGGTAATATCCGTTGTCTGTATCAGATATCATTCAAGAAAATTTCAGGTGGCGCCAAGACCGCATACCGTAGGGATACTGTTTCGGTGAGATAGCCAAGGTATGCTCCTCCCCTAAAACCGCTTCTTCTTTCTCGTAAGTCAACAAGTGTGGATTCTTCCTAGCTGTCACGGCAGGAGTGCGTGACGAGGCTGTTGAATTTGCGATAAAAATCAAATAAATGATAATGAGGGTTTAACAACCTGTGGCCAAATAAGGCAACCAACGCACACGTGGCATTTTAGTGCTAGCTGAGCCAGAAGTCATGATTTGAGTGCTGGTTGCTTGAACAATCTTCTGCATCTGAATGGAGGGCTGCACATACAACTGATCCTCATGCATACCTGAAATTGTACAGGGAAAAAAATTATCCTAACCTCAAACATAACGAGAAAAAAAAACACACAAAATCTATTAACAGATGTCAAACGCTACGATGATATCATCATCATAATACAAGCGCTGATTAACTTATCAGATACTAACCAATATAGATAACAGGTGATGATGGATGGGAGTTCTTGGTATCTTCCCTTTCTGAGTCATCATTCGTCACACCCAGGGCAAGGTTATGGTCAGCATCAAACAGACTCACTGGCTGCAGAGTTTTGCCCATGAGCGTCCACGCGTCTGCAACTGCTGCGTCCAACTGAGGCACAAACATTAGATTAAGAAGAAAATGCACAACATTAAGAAACCTTTTGCTGCCACAAGATCTCCTCAGGGTCATCACGACTGACCCCAATTATGACCCCCTGGGGGACAATGACTTTGACGTCAACTGGTAGAGATGTTGCATTGATTTCTTCTTCCTCATTTTTGTCTCTTTGATCTTTTTCTTCTATTTCTTCGGCTATTAAACAAAATACAAAATTAACAAAGGAGAATTGAAACATAACTATAAGCATTATACAGTACCATCTTCAATATAGCAGTCTTCGCAGTCCGCATCCTCTTCGATGTTTTCATCATCTTCATCACAAACTTCCTCCTCATAAATCACACATTCCTCCATTTCATCATTTTTGTGAGTGATGGACTGTGTGTAGCCATCATTTTCTCCTACTAATGACACTTCATGCTGCCCGACACTGAAGTTCCATCTAAGAGATAAATAAAGTGATGTAATATGTGTTTCCATGAGCAAATCTTTACTTTTCAGCCCCGGTTCGCATTTCAATGGCACGAATAGTTTTAGTGTGACGTGAAATCACCAAAACTTCATCCTCTGAATCCCCCCTTAGGTACGCTGTTTTCGGCTCTTCAGTCGGTCCCTCTGCTTTGTACTGACATCCATCCATGGAGCAGATGTAGCGGATCTGATAGAAAAACACCGGAAGATCAGCAAATCACACTTCAAGTAAACAACTCACTTTCCCCTCCTTGACGTCGATGCCATAATTTTCAGTTTCTTTGCCTCCAACAATCATAGAATCATCATTGAAGCGAAAGGAGGAACTGAGCAGAACATCCGCCCCCAGGGGAACCGGCTCTATGTTTTCTCCATCAAACTGATACAATCCACCATCCAGCGAGGGAATTAAGTGCATCGGGATGCCGTGCCGATTCATCTGAAAGTCAAAGAAAGCTCAATATTCAAGGGTTAGAAGGTCAGGTAGAACAGACCTCAATTTTGCTAATGCTGGATGAAACCAGGGTGCCAGTGTCGACGCTCCACTCAATATTTCCATTCTTTCCGTTGAAAGCCGTCAGCTGACCATCGACAGAGCTGACCAAGATGAGGAACCTGAGAAATGGATATGGAACCAAATCAATGCTGAAGGGCGTCGCGGATTTTAGAATCAGATTTTGAAGGGTAAAATAATTCTGTGGAACCTGTGACATATCACAGATGATTAAAACTTCTTAGAGTTTGTGAAAATGAATCATTCCATAAATTGTTTTCCTCTTCATCAGCACAGTCAATATCGACATTTAGGTTAGAATTTTAGTGTAGATTTGGGGCACACACCCACCTCTAGGTGAGCCCAGTTTCAATCATCATTGTAGATATTGAGTGAACACTTTAATATTATGATATTATATCTTTTTATTAAAAATTAATCATAATGAATAAAAATATATCTATTGTAATCTTATCCTTTTGTCATGATATAGTGAAACAAAATTGTGAAGGTGAATATAGAATGGTTCACTATGCTGATCAGGTGATCGAGTTCCAAATAATGGTATCAGAAAATTACAAGCTATAAATAATAGTGTGACTCCAATTTAATTATTTTATGAATATGGTTTGTCTCATGTTCTTTAACCGTTCAAGCGCATGCAAATACACACGGTACGATCAATCGTGGAGTCATGATACAAAAGGACCTGAATCTGCTGAACTCAACTCAACTTCAGCATGGAATACCAGCTCATGAATGAGCTGAAAAGGATAATTCTAACTAGCATGCATGCAGATCAAAGTCACTTTAATTAACAAGACAACAGTGAAATAAACATACTGTATTACAGTGAATGGGTACCTCTTTTTAATATCCCTTAAGTTGCAAAATTTAATTATCAGATGCCTGAAATGGTTATTTATATTTAATAACAAGAATTTCAAAAACACTGCATGAACACAAAAGAGCACAGTTATGAAAAGGAAATTAGGCAATGGAGGAGAGAGGTAAAGCTCCAACAAAGATATTTGATCCATGGAGCACTATACACACTGCATTTAGTTCTGCTGAATAACCAAAGAATTGAAAGATGATTCCAGAATCAAGGTATATAACCATGGAAATCCCAGCCGCATGAATATCATATTGATTCAATATGCAGATTACTACTGTTCCGAAGTTACCATATTATATAGCCAAGCTTAATGCTGTTTACAGAGCAATCACCATACTATCCATAGTAGTATACGGGAGTCAACAGCACGAAAAATATAAATAAATAATCAAAATATGTATTTTTGAATTAAGGAATTTCTGAATAAGGAGTTTAAGGAGTAATTTCAATCAAATGACATTCGACACTTCTGAATTGATTAGGGCCTATCATTAAATTAATAATAAATGTCATTATGATCATTCTGCATTAGTCATTTAGTGCCACTACAGACTTTGAGACTACTTCAATTTAAATTTAAATTTAAACACACCTTTTTTCTTTGCCACCTTCTGAAGTCGATGGCGTGACACAGGGCTTCTGTTCTGTGACCGAAGGGGTGTCAGTGTCTGGGTAATCATCAACTTCAGCCACCTGGACATCCGCCTCCGCCTCACTCGGGTCTTCCTCGGGCGCAGGGGGATCTACGAGCCCTGACTCCGAGTCAACTGGCCCATTAGAGGGCGGCTCAACGGCATGGATACCTGGCAGCGCCAATATAGCAACTGATGCAAAGAAACTGCACCATTTCACTGCTTTTCGTAACTCCGTTCGATTATTCATGTTATTCAATGACTCATCTCATGTTAAACCTACAAACATATCAACTTCAGGACAGACACGGCCGAAGTTCCATGTCACTCGTAATGCATCAGCATTGTTTACATCGGAAGTGGAAGCTGACGTCACTTGCGCAGTGCCGATTGGTTGAAAGTGTGTCACACCACGTGGCGTTATTTTCCCGCTCTTCTTGCTGATATGGCTAAGCGTTAAAAAAATAAAAATGGCACGAGGTTAATAAAATACGAGTAAGTGTACAAGTGTAGCCATATGAATTACAAAGATGCCACTGAATAAAATTATAAATATAAGGATAAATACTCAGTAGAACAAGATAATCGAAAATCCATGCATGCAGAGGTCAAATTAGCCACAAGCATAGATTTATAAAGATGGAACTAGAATGCTTATAAGGGTCACATGACATATGTTTCCCTTAAATTCCAAGCTATCGCAAATAGGCGCTTTAACATGGCACAGTCAGTCTAGCAATTCAATGATAATTCTACCAAGGCCACGAGCCTTGAAGGCGAATGGTTTGAAACGACACTAATTCGGCCGAGGCGGATGAATCTAACCAAATGAACCAGATTAAAGGGAGGGAGAACTGGTTAAAAATAGACTTTGAGTCGTTATTTGATGCACCAAAAATGATTCCTATGCATGGCGCACACAAGGAATATCATCGCTAACGATTTCGCGAGAGATATATTGCTAACTAGGCGTGACATCAGGAGCTGTGATGAAACACCGAGTTCCCCATCTTTTACAATGGGTCTCGTCATATCAGCGTGTCCTGCGACTAAAACCCTGGATATTTTTTATTTTCTTTTTGGAAATAGATAGAATAATCATTTTGCCACCAGTCAGGCGTGAACAAAAAATATTTTTCGCTATTTTTCTTATTTTAACAAGCGATTTACTAGGACACCTACCATGGTTTCTCATCCTAAAACAGTAAAAAGGTCAGCCAGAGTGCACCACGCATGCGCTTTCGTTTTGTAAACCAAACAAAGATGTCCTTTTATGGTAAAGATGATCTGCTCTGATTGGCTGAAATCGATAGCTTCACGAAGGGAACGGACCAATCACGGCAAGCCCTCAGCTGACATTCGCCTCCTATACTTCGTAATGGAAGCCATTCTCCCATAGGCGCAATGCTAACCCCAATATTCGGAATGCATTATTTTCTTACACTTGCATCGAGGCATGGTGTTTTTGGCATGGAATGCTATCAATTGGTGCTATGGGTCAATAGAACATCACTTGAAATTCAGTTCCGTATCCCATTAATGGAATGTATGGTCATATAGAATGTAATTTACACGAGGCATTTGGGCCCATGGTGAGCGATTACATATAAGTCAATTATCTGAGATGCTTTATGAACTAATAAAAATCCTCATAATACGTATCAACTAGTTTTATTAACTTTCATTGAAAATTAAATTTGTGACTTCTTGAAATGCATAAATTACCGGAATACGTGCAGACAGATCACACGATCTGATATGAGTAAATATCCCTGCAAATACATTGAAATATGACAATAAACACATGATCAGCTGACCATATAATTAATAACCATAATGATATGATGATGGGCTTCTTCCTATGAGTATTCTTATACAAAATGGGACATCGCTCATAAAAACCCAGCAAACATTTGAATGGTGGCCCGAAGCTGGCCAATTTCGGACGCTAAGAGCAGCACTGAGGGAGGACAAAAATAATGCCGACGTTACTACCTTGCACTGCGACGGTGCAGCAGTCCCGATGCCAAAAACATGGTGGCGTCGACACTGTCCTGCAGAAGCTTAAGAGATTATATAATTGTAATCTGCTCTGATCAAACACTGCAGTCACAGTGATGCAGGACGTCCTCCTTCCAAAAGGCAGTTTACGGGCGTTCATTTTCAAGCAGATTAAAAACATAATCTGGTTAACTCCCATTCATGTTGTTACGTAATGGGTCACGATTGCAATGTTTACATTTCAGCTCATCAATCTCGACCAGCCTTGTTTACTCAAGTTAAAGGCGTTGTAACTTTAAACTAGCACTACTACCTATATATAGCTCTCTCATGGGGATGAGAGAAATCCAACACATAAAGCAAAATTCATATATAAATAAATGTTTTTATTAATAAAAATGACTAAGTGAGAAGAAAAATACAAAATAGCTGAAGTCATCCTCTGCGGCACGTGCAGCCTCAGCGGCCAGCCTTTTTGACGTGGTCGGTCGCTGCCTCCCTCCGGGAGGGTCTGGGGCGCCTCTCAACCATGCCTTCTTGGGTTTCTAGGCATCCACTTGAGTCGTTGTAAACAAAGACTCTCTATTAAGATGGACGCGCCGCTCAGCTTGCAAGCGGCTGAGCTTTAACTGCGAGCAGCCGACGGCTATCGAGCGCTGGACACTTCCGGTTTCGTCAGTTAATCGTCAACAATAGCGCAAGTCCGTCTCTTTGCCTGTGTCTACGCCTCGTTTCTCTGAAAATTTCACATTTCAACTTTGACTCTGTCTTCTACCAATCATGGGGGAGAATTGCGGGGTGAATGGCTGTAGCTTCAATCGCCGAAGGGCCATTAAGTCATCTTTTTTTACGATATTTGCGGATCAAAGATCAGCAGTGGAGGAGTTCCCTTGTCCCATCCCTTGGGAGAGAATTCTCACATGAAAAACTTAAGATGAAATCACGCAAGCACCTTTACATATGCTCTCGACATTTTGAGGAAAACCCAACCCAACCTTGTACCAGTTTGGGTGAGTTATTTAAATTTCTGTACAAATATTCATGTTATTTCATATGCATGAGCTTAGTTGACTATCGCTTTGTGCCTAGATATATATAATTATAAACAATTATCTACATTTGCAGTTACCAAGAAAACAAGTTCTGGATCCAATGATGCTTGGCTTTGCAGATGCCCGCAAAGGGCAGCACAAGAGGAGTCAAAAGGACAACGGATCCAGTTGTCCTCTCTTCAAGCCCCATCAAGAGGAGGACTACTGAAAACCTGATTGATCACTTTTTATTGCATCGTTTT
>KB309617.1:36931-54018 GCA_000328365.1 Capitella teleta
CAGAAAAATCTTCATTTCAATTAATATCACATGCTTTCATTTTTTTTAATTTCATCTCTGATTTTCTTAGATCATTGGAATTGATAAAATTGTGACATTTACTTAGATAATCTAATCATCTATTATTTTCTTGGCTCCTCTTCACGCAAACGTGAATTAAGGAAGCTCTTAATTGCCGCTTCAGTTCCTCTTAAGGCATGCATGATGGTGCCTCAAATTCCAGCTTCTCTGTTCTCTCAGCATTTTGCCATTGGCGGTATTTGACCTTAAGGGTGCGAACACCATCTGGCATGAAGTAGTCAATCTTTGACAGGCATCCATCACATTCTCCCTTGAAACATTTCTGCTTGAAACTGTTGCAAGTCACTGACTCCATAAACTTATTTACGTCAGAGGCGTGGGTTGTGTAGCTCTTCAATGAAATTAGAATAAGTGATGTTCTCAAAGGTACTTACAAACACATACACACATTGTGCGGCAGAGCATCAAAAAGCTTCACTTTCTTTGGCCTTAGCTCACAGAACTTGTTGAGGCCAACCATATTATTTTAGAGGATTCTCTGTCTTGTCTCTGCCTCTGCATTGTCTGCTGGGTTAGCCAGTCATGCCTCCCGAAACTTCTCATGAAGTGCTTTCTCAGCTCTTCCTCATCCTCTCTCTCTTCCTTTTCCTCAGGGCTGCATGCCTCTCTTTGTCCTTCCTTCTTTGCTTGAGTAATTTCTCTGGGCACTTATTCTTCAACTTTTTCCTGTAGCGAGCCTGTTTATCCATAGCTGAGAGTAGCATGATCTAGCTTTTTTTCTTTTTTGAAGCCTTACAAATGAACTTTAAAGGATTGAAGGATATTCACACACCACACAAGCCACTGTTACAAATACAATGAGCTTTGAGGACCTTAGAGCTCATTGTAAAAACACAAACATCACAGAAATCAAATGAGAAAAAAAGCAATATTTTCTCTTATTGAGGATGTAGTATCGAAACTGAGTTTGAGGATTAAGGGTAAATGTGTGCAAGAATGTATGATATTGCAGTCTGTTCCTCTACCACATGATCTCTCACAGGAAGACACACCCCAAAGCTTTCCAATAAAAGTTGCTCAGACTGAGCTGTGGAAAGCAACACATTGCCGGAATTGTCCAAAGCAATTTAAATTTTGTGAATTCAAAGCGATTTGCTTCACCTTGGTCATACACTGAGCCAAGCGATACTGAAATCACTATTACTTGTATACCTCAAATTAGGTTATAAAGTAATACGGTTGTCAAGGAACAAAGACAAAAGTAATAGTTGTAAAGAAAACATCCGACACAATAATTGGAATCAATACTACATGCATGCTTGCTTATCAGTGAGTATTTTTAAAATTTAATCAAATACATTTGTATGCCCCATCAGTCTTGTATTTACAAAATCATTTCATGAATATATACTCAAGATAAATTCAATAAAACTAAGACCTGAAGTTCAATCATTAACTAAATAATACACTTATTAATATGCTAACATTGCTGTCTTTCATCATTGGATGCCCAAATAAGGCATCACTCCCTGCACTTGTGAACATACACCCTACTGTACGTCACCCAATGCATACCAGTACTTGTGTGCGAGGGATGATTCTTGAGTGTGAAGAATTTCGACTTATGCAGCTTAGCACTGATTCATTCGACGGATCTCATTCAATTCTATGTGCCTTCACTCTGGGTCCATTTCGAAAGGTTTCTTCAGCTTTCTGCAGTTGTAAACACAGGTCCTCGAAAACATTATCATGTGTTCATTTGAAGGCAGCAAATTCAGCTACTCCGTCACTAAATGTTCATTCAAGACTAACATATGGAGGAGATACTTATGCTATATACTTGGTTAGAGATCAGAAATTTCCTCGCATAGAATTCCACTCAGACTTCCTTACAGTGCATAACAATGGGAATGCATAGTACATTGTAAATTGACTGTTGGGGTGGTGAAGGTGTTGGAAATGAATGTCACCAAGCAGCTCTGACTTTGTCAGCACTTTTTGTTCTAGAATATGTTGTTACAGCCCAAATGTGATCTTCCTTCGTAATTCTGGTTTGCAGCATAATCAATTATCGCGTAATGTAACAACCTACTCAAGAAGTATCAACAATGAAAAAGATAAAACAAATGTGAAATAAAATACTCACTAAAATAAACTTTTTTCGCAGAAAAGTACGATGCTGCGCAGCGAGCAGAAAGCGTCAGAAAAGGCTATTACTATTATAAGATGAACGAACTATTCCATTGTTTGTGAGTGCTGTTGTTGAGATTGCAGCACTAATGTTTATCTACTAAAATGAAAACAAAGCAGATAATTTGTACTGCAGCGCCACACAATAGATGACATTCCACAATGCTGGTTCAGGGGCCCCCCCTGAGCCCACATAATAGCCCTTTGCGATCACATACCATCAAGTTCTTTCAGTTTCTATGTTCTAATTTTTGACAATTTTTTCTTTTTAACTGAAATTACTTGTTCATTTATTCTTTTATGCTCCCCAGAATGTCATCAACAAACACTTTGGCTGCTGAGTTGGAGAAGTGCGTGGAGGATGCCTGCTCTTACATTCCTAAAATCAAAGAGGCGATGGTTCGACTGGATGGTGAGGGCTCCCCTGCCGATCAACCAATCATATTTTGTTTGTGTTTCAGAGCTGAACACATCTCTGTCTCTGAAACACGACAAATGTAAGCAGCAAGTCGCTGGAACGATTGGAAGACTGCAGAAACACCTGACTGACATCCATCTATCTGTGAGGCTGTGCTATTGTGTTTGATTGTTATCATATGTGTTGTGAGTAGATGGATGAGAAGATAGAGAAGGAGATAAATGGCAAGAAGCAAGCTATCGATTCCAAGAAGGAGGTTCTTGCCTGTCGCATCAGGTCAACTGCCAACCTTTGTCTGGAAATTGAACAAGCGCTCAAACTTACCGACTCAGATGAGCTGAACGAAAGAGCAGCCAGCATCCTCAGCAGCTGGAAAGACCTCATGTCTTTTGATGCTGAACCCTCCCTGCCCCAGTACTTTGAATTCGTTCCTGCGTTCAGGAAAGTCAGTGAGGTGCTCACTCTGTCTAGCATTGGCTTCATCCGCACTCGCGCAACAAACCCTCTCGATGTGGAGTTGAAGATCACGGCTGAGAATGAAATTCATATTGTGTGCTACAGAGGAGAGACATCATGCTTGGCTCCCTGCCTGCAAGTCACCCTCAAAGGCAGGGAAGCTGTGCCGCTGCCTCTTGTTCCCTCGTCGCAGGAGATCAATTTGTTGAAGGTGGATACGTCTGACGTGCCTGCTGGCTCCCACCTGGTGCACTGCCAGCTGTATGGGGTTGACGTCCTCTCCAGCCCAACCACCGTAGTCATCCCAGAATCACACGGGAGTCTCAAGGGACCATCTGTGGATGCCATCAAGAAGGAAAATCTCATTCTGGATGATCTCCCTGTGAAAGGTGTCCTTGGTGCGAAAAATCCACGCGACCCCTGGGCCGCTGATGTCAATAATAACGGTTTGCCAAAGCTGACTGACGTCAAAATTGAGAAAGAGGAAATGGGCTCAGCTGATGTATGCTTCTCTGAATCCAACAAAGGGGCTGGGGATTACAAATTCTCATTCAGTGATGCCAAGAAGTTCAGCTCCATTTTGGAGCCTTGCGTGGAGAAGAAGCCGATGGGTAAAACCACCTCTGATGCTGTCCTGTCCAAAAATTCCCTGAAAACGGTTGGTGATTCTGAAGTTCGGTTTAAGTCTCCACAGGCTGCAGGCTCTGTTCCTCTTAAGTTGAAAAAAGAAAGTCTGTCAACCTCCTTCACTCGTAGTTGTACCATAGGATTTGGTGCTCCTTCTTCAACTAAGACATTGAAGAAAACGCCTTTTCCGCTGATGGCAACAGAGAAATTGGTTGAAATTCCACCAAAGCCCCCCACTAGTATTGGAGGTGCCCATATAGCAAGGTCTACATCTCCTGCAACGAAGCTCCCATCCTCCACTAAGCCGGGCACAAAGGACATGAATTTCAATGCAAAATCTACAAAGGGATTTGGAGGTTTCTCTGGGAAGAAATCTCCCCCTCCCCCTCAGTCAACTGTTCCCTTTAAGGGTTTTGGCAAACCTTCGAACAGCAGCACTCCTTTGAAGGGAAACCAAACACCGCTCAGATCTCCTGGTAAAACTAGTCCAGTCAAGACTTATGAAGGATTTGGCACTTGTGAGAAATCTGACGGCAAGAAGACAGAGAAAAAGATGTTTGATCATCAGCACACGTTTGGCGCATGGAAGAACAAGAAGAACGACGCCATTGCTGATTCTACCGCAGCCACCAAAGATCTGCTCAAGGCTGGTGAGAAACTGCTTTCTCTCTCTCATTTTATCGTCAGATATACGATTGACTCCATTCAATCTATTGTAGTTGTAATATTCGTTGACCAAGTAGTGATGATGTTCGTTGTGGGTGTGAATTTTAGCGTATCTGTGTGTGGAGTGCGGCAAGCAGGGCGCTGGGGCTGGGCCCACTTTGAAGTTCCCCATCGGAATCACTCGCAGTCAGACAAATCAGGACGTGATTGTCTGCGATTCTGGCAATCATTTGGTCAAAGTATTCAGCTGGAAAGGCAAGTTCCGGTTCTGTATCGGCAACAAGGTAAGACAGTTGTCAACCTGGATGTTGGTTCAGCTTGTGTGTTTTTAGGGTAAGGCTGCTTTCAAGAGGCCGTCTGCAGTCGTGACCAACGCCCAGGGAGAAATCTTTGTGAAGGACGATGTGCAGATCTCCATGTTCACCGACGACGGCCAGTTCATCCGTACCATTGGTGCAGCCGTACTCCAAAGACCCTACGGTAGGCGCGCTTTATGCGCATCTGCTGCGCATGCTGAGTGAGTTAATTTCAGGATTGGCCCTGACGAATGATGGTCACTTGCTGGTCATTGACCATGGACGCAAAGCAGGCGATGCGTCAGTCGTGCGGTTTGAGCAGGATGGGCGCCTGGTCAAGCGGTCACCGTTTGAACCACTGTCCAACGCTGCTTACTCCAAGTGCAGATTCATTGCTGTGTGGAGGGACTCGCTTTATGTCGTTGATTTAGGTGAGGGCCACTGTGAGATCACATGCACACTCCCCCCCCCTCCTCTCGTTGCAGGCAAGAGTGTCGTCTATGTCACTGACTTTGACGGCAAAGAGAAGCGCAGATTCGGTCAGTTTGGGAGGAACGAGGGTGACTTCCGAGAACCCTCCGGCATCTCAGTCGACCCCAAAGGCTTCGTTTACATCGCAGACAGCAAGAACGACCGCATTCAGGTGAAACATTGAGCGTGCCCCTGAGGAAATCTCAATTTCTCTCTCAGATCTTTGACGCTGAGGGAACGTTTCTGTCGCTTGTCAGTCTGAACCACAATTTGCTACGGCCGTCTGATATCCACGTTACTTCTGATAAATATCTACTCGTCTCCAATTATCTCAAGCACAACGCTCATGTGTACCTGTTGACCCCGTTTGAATCTGACAGAAACATCTGATTTCTGATGATATCACTTTCTTCCTGATCTCATTTGTTTAGTTATGGAATATTTTTTGCCGGCTGTTTGCTTTTGTTTTTCTTTTTTGTTACTGAAAATATAGAGATTTCTTGTGGCATCACTTTCTGGGTTTTTTTCCCTTCCAATTCTTGACCTTTAGACATCATTTTTGACATCCTAAAGTAATTCATGTGAATGCATTGTTTTTATATACATAGTTGGGTGATTAGAGGAATCAATTTATGCAGTATATAGATAATCATTGCCTCGCTTACTTCATCAATGAATTGAGCTGAGTAGGCAGAGTATAGCGAACATATCAAGAAGGAGACAAAACCTTAGAGCCAATTTTATAATTTTATTACAAGAGTCTGAATAAATTGAACTGATTGTTATGTGCAACAGTGCAAGTAACAATTTTTCAATGGTGTAGGCCTATTACGATACCACATGATTTAAGAAAGTGTAACGAGGATATTATCTCTGGTGCAAAATACTGCTTCTCCATCTCAAATGACCATCCTCGCTCTCGACGAACCTCTTCCATCGATTCTGTTTGTCGATGACCAAAAGCGCCATCACGATAACAGCGAATGCAATCACCACATTCATCAGCATCAACCAAACGGCACTCCATGAAAGCCCGATGCCAAAGAAGCCTGAAATATCGATTTTGAATTTTAGTCAACAATATATGAGATCAGAAACCAGATCCGGGAAATTCAGACAACAAAGATCCGGATCTCCCACACGGAGGATATTCACACGCACTGCAGGATTTGTCCTGGATTAAATTTATTCAAATTGTACTGTTTTATTGGCACATCAAAGTTTTTTGTTCAAAACAATAATCAATACGGGATATGACCACCCCAGGCCTCTCCGCATGATCAGAATACCGTTTGGCAGTACGACATTGATGAGGATGAGTGGAGTCTTGGTTCAACGGGATATTTCTGCCTACACCATCACATTTGCCGCACCCCAACGATCGAACTCACGCTTGATGAAAGTCTTTCTCCTCCACACTTTTTCTCTTCCGTCTGAGTCAGAAGCTGGAACCTTGATTCGTCCGTAAAACGGACCCCGCCCAATCATTACAAAGTCCATCTCCGATGTTGCTGGGCCCATGCCAGCCTCTGTTGTTGATTTTGAACGGTCAGAACTGGGCCTGTAGATGGGTGCCTGCAGGATAAACCGGATTGTCTAAGTCGACAGTGAACTGTTTGTGGGCTGATTGGACGTCCATGGAGACCGATTGTAACTGCAGCGGTGCGGGATGCAGGGTGGAACAGGTTTCGGAGATGTGAGAGGATCATTTACCTATTCTGCCCTCTGGATTTCACAGACGGCCATCCAGACAGAGGTCGGTCCTCCTCGACCAATTTCGGCATCGCGTTGCCTTAATCGTCGTATTGTCTTTTTTTTTTTATTGTACGTATTCTATTAGACGAGCTATGCGTGCTGTACCTATTCCAGCGTCCATCATGCTTTCTCTGCGCTCTTGCAACCAACATTAATCTCTTTCGGCGGCCGTTCTTTTTCTGCACAAACCGCGGTTTGATGGGATGCCCTGCTTCTCGAAATTAGTATATTGAAATCTTTACCCGTTTTTAAACTCCAACTTGCGTCCCATTTTTCCACAAAATCTTAATGCTATCAAAAGAAGCCATTTTACAATGTACCGCCCACCTGTATCCGGGTTAACCTTCTTGTTACTTGCAGTCTTCGGACACTTGTTGAACGTAGCGTCAGGGTGCAAACACCACGGAGTGTAGAACGTGAAAAAGTGCGCAAACCCCTCCGCTGACGTCACTTCGATCTCGTACCGTGAGTTGTACGTCAGGCCGTGTACCTCCAGTGTTGCCTCAGCCGAGAACTGCCAATTTAACGCAGATAATTATTGACTCCGAATCTAGAAGGGAATTGTGAGTCTACCGCGTCAGCCATGAATTTCACAATCGTCATGAGGGTGACGGGGTTGAGCGGGCAATCTGGAAGCAGCTCGGACACCTTACAATCTGTTCTCATCCATGTCACGGTATACACGTGGCTCCCTGGGTCTGCTTTCCACATCGCCCGTCCATTCAATCGTCCACCATCGCTGTTCATGTCGACGTACAAAGGAAACACTTGGGTCTGGGATCCGGGAGACGAAGATTGGCGGAGGGATGGCGTTATGGCCCTGTCTCCTTTCATTTCTGTTGCGGGAAGAAGTGAATCAAAGATATTTTTTCTAATAATTATGCATATTCTGTGAATTAACTCACCGAAAGGGGGTTCTAGTGTTGCCATGGCAACGATACCTCTGGGTAAAATTGCCACCACTTTGATGTTTGGTTCCGGTATTTCGTTTCCACGATCCAGAATCACTGATCTTTCAAGAGTCTTAAGGGTAAATATATTATGTTCGAGAAACAGATGATTATAGTGTTCGTATGTTGTTATTTCTATTCTTTCTATGTTGTGTCATTGCAGGCTAAGAGATAATTAAAGGAGGTGTGCAAGAACATTTACCTTTTCACACAGAAATCCAATTGTTCCTAACTTACTCAAATAATGTTGTAATTAAAACGCCACGAAACATAAAGAACTGACTCACCATGACAGTCATTATCCATCCTTTCAGGCCTGCATACTGAGAAAATACAGCGAAGATGGGGTGTTCATGGGGGGAAGGAGGGGTGGTGGCGACGTCCGTCCATTTGACGATTATCCGTTGCTCAGCAACAAGATGCGCTGTCGGCATTTCTTGGAATACCCATGCAGACTGGTCCGAAGTAAAGGACGGTTTTTTGTTCTCAGCGGAGAATCTACACGCGGATTGGCACCCGTCAGTCTGAAGAGATTCAGAAGTCATTGTTAGCTATGTATCGCATATACAGGGCAATAGACATACACACTGGCCAGCCTGTGAGCTGGAGCACAGCGGAGTCCATTTGGGATAGTGGAGGTTTTCACACATGCGCCAACACTGCAATTAACAGAGAGATTGATTTGTTAATACGATTAAAGTTCATTTAACTCACCACAAAACATTCTCCGCTTGTGTACAAGTCATCTTTCTGGTCACAATCTGCGTTCGATGCTGGGAATATGAGGAACTGTCAAACAGAGAAGATATCCTATGAGGACACCAGGCAGACAAAGTCTACGAAAGAAGATCTCACTCTATAAATAGAAATTGGTTAAAATAACCAGGTACCCAATGCCCGAGTTTGATTTACTGAGATTGACATCACTACACACGTTGCAATTAATGTATCAACGTACTATTTGTATTAGGTCTGATTGCGAAATAGATATATTGATAAAAACTCATATGCCTAAAGAAGGCTTTGGACGTTCGGTTCCGCAGTATTGATTTATGGAGCTGTATGCAAAGTCTCTCTCTAGATTTTATCGGATGAACCTTGTTGGCACAGCTTGCCCTGCACATTCCTACAGACAGCCACGCTTCATCGTCCATATCCTGAGCTCTGATGACATTGCAGTGATGAGTCACAATAGCAGACAGCAAAATAACTACTTGTGGATGAAATGGCTTTATCATCGTAATGTCTTCTCGGAAAGAGAATCAGAGTGATTTGGAAGCAAATATTATTTCTCTTTGTCATTTGCTCAGCTTGTCAGTGAGAGAGTTTTTGTTCAAGTCAATGATCTATATTTGGAATCTTTTGATCAGCTTTGATCCAAAATTATCAATTAATAATTCGCTCAATAATCTGAACTATATAGTGTGCATGGCATAACAATAGCTGCATTTCTACTGCATGTTTGTATGTTGAGGTTGCTGACGTAAGATGCCGTCAAAGTAAAATCAACGTTCAATCCTGATTCCATTCTTATGTGGTGCATGGCTATCCAATCGCTCAGCACAGTTCAACCCACAATGTTAGCATAGCCATGCCAATTAATAACGAGGACTTTATTGTATTTATTCGGATCTAGGTAAAATAATGTCTGGCGATTTAGGCTAATAAACGAACATTTTGACCCGGACAAAACTGCAACAGAAATTATTCCTGGTGCAATGTGTTGGATGGGGGTCCAAGATTCCCCCACAAAAAATCAGAGTGAGTCTTAGGGAGGCGTTTTGAGTAATTAGCCAATTAGTTCCAAAAATTAATCAATTTTGAAACTAATCCGAAATATGCATTATTATACCTCAAATTGAAGATCTCGTTGAGTGCGAGTGAAATCCAGTACTTTTGAAGGTTTCTGGGTGCCAAATAAGTTAATTATTAGCAATTAGTTAACTCAAGCGTCAACTCTAAACTGCGCCTAAGCATGTTATACGATACCTCAAATTAAAGGTCTTGATGAGCTCGGTTGGGAAATGATGGTGATATAGAATTGCAAGTGTTTCTGGTTGAAATGTGAATTTATTAGGCGTATTTAGTAAATTATTATCTGAATTTGCACTGACCAAATAGCTCAGAATATGCATTGTGATACCTCAAATTGAATGTGATGAGGAGTATATGTGGAAATCATGCCTGTAATAGAGTACTAATGAGCAATGGTGACATTGAACTACTTATAATAAATAATTGTCAATTGAGTTCTTAGTCTTTCAACATAGTGGTCATCAGAAAAAAAACCCACATATAAGACATTGTATATTGCAAAAAAAATGATCTAACTGCAAACACAAAAAGAACATTTATTTATGTATTCATGAGTCTGAAAGATAATCATCGTCATCATCGATGTCAAGAGCGACGTTGTTGCTGCAACTATTTCCTCTGCACTCAGAGCATGCAGTGGTGCATTCCAGTCCATTCTTTCTGCAGCTACATCGAAGAGTGCTGCAATCTCCTTGGCAGCTATAACAGATCATACTCAGGAGAACAGCGGGAGCTGCAGGGACATCAGTCATTATTGGCATAACAGAATCAACAATTTTCCACCCCCATTCACAAGGAGAGAGACTTTCATTTTTTCTCCACTGTTGCACTTGAAGATAAACTCTGTCTGAGTGAAATTTTGAAGCTGCAGATGTTGGTGGAAGTGTACAAGGCTGAACATATTTGTTTTTCCGAGCAATCTTCTTGCAGAGCAGTTGGTACCTCAGGTCATTCGATGATGTTCTGCTCTTTGCTCCGAACACGATGGCCATTGCAGACTCTCCTGCTTGTCGAACATCATTTATATTTGCCGTCGGATCGAGAAAAATGTCAGCTTCTTTGAACAATCGCCTGCATAGGGAAACATTCTTTAACGCCAATGGCATTCCTTTGCCAAAACCATAGATGGATGATGTGGTATCGCATCCGAGGAGAGCTTGGATAAAAAGCAAGTGTCGGCACATCTCAGATCCTAGAGATCTCTCCACTGAATATATATGTGCCACTGCTTAATTGGCTTGTGAGATTTGATTGATCTATGGATGTCAGACTTCAGTACAATGGTTTGACATGAATTGGGTGCGTGGTGTAGAAAAAGCACTATCAAGTCGGTATCTTCACTCACAACTGTGACATGGTTCTCTTTTGCCAATTCAATAGCAGTACATACTATGAGCAAATCTTCATCTCCACGCGCATAATGCACAGTGATTCCAATGTCATTCAATTGTACTCCAAGCAATTGAATGAAAGCGGCCTTGTCCTGTGGGTTTGCAAGAAAAGCTTCTTTCTTCATGCTGCACAGCATTTCAGGGGCGACATTGACTGGCTGACCGAATATACCTTTAGAGCGGCGTAGGTGGGCAACATCCTTCGTAGAGGGCCCCTCCAAATAGCCATTGAAAATCACGTGGGTTCGCTGGACCCCATAGTTGCGTCGCGTGAAATCGACGTAGGCCGAAGCAATGTTTGCGTAAGTAATATTAGCTTTCCATGGCACCGGTGGAGCAGGGATCCACCATCAAGCACATGGGTAGTGGGTGAAACAGAAGGGGTTTCGGACTCGGTGCCATCGTGCAACTTCCATATCGCATCTGCAAGCACAGCTTTTTTTGGTTCTCAGAGCATCCCTGGGCTGTCAAATAACGACGTAGAGAACGAACACAGCTCGTACTTGAAGGCCTCTGCTGGACTTTCCATGCTTTGGGCTCCAAGCATGTAACGCTGAAACATCACCTCTGACTGAATTACAATAGCTAAATCCTTATTTCTTTGACTGGATTTCGTTATCATTGTATTGGCCTGGTCAGCTCGTTTGAAGACATAGGTTTGAACATTTGTGCCATTCATTTTAGCCAAAATCTTGTGTCCGATGGCTTGTGCGCAGTCCACATTAACATTTTCGCTGGCAACAAGTCCCGTCGAAATGTTCCTTAGCCGCGTTGGCTCGGGCGCAAATGGCGATCTCTCTCGGAGATAGCTTTTCAATGTCTGTGGCATCCCGCTGCTGGCGTGCTGATGAAATCTCCTTGTGTTGTTCGCTTGACTGGAAAGCCAATCCACACAAGTCTTGCATGCGATGGTTCCAGTCAGCACAGATGGGCAATGATGCCAACCAGATTGCTCTCTGTTTTTCTCCTATTCCTCTGCCTCTTGTCAGGCCCCTTACGATTTCATAGCCCGCATCAGGCATTGTTCAATCGCGAGATCTGTGGAGATTCCACACCACGATCTTTCACTTCGACGAACAACATGAAGTCCATTCATGAATTGGTCATAGATGCATGGATGTTCTTCTTCTAGAGTAGCCATCTTCTGCAGATACAAGTGTAAGCTCTTTGTATACAGGTTGTGCCCGGATGAGGCGAGGCAAGGGAGCATCGATGACAAAGAGCTGAGGTGCAACTTCCAGTCACCACTTCGTTTTGCTCGGAGAAACTGGTGAAGAATACCCATCATGTTCAAATACTGAATCCAAAGCTGGACAGTTCTAGAACCCTTCACTTTCCCATTTACTGTGCTAAGCCATTCCTTTGCTACGCTTGCGACGGGTGCAGCAGACTGCCGGCCATCAATAGGCGAATCAACTTTAGTTGAGATAATGTTCTATCAATAATTGTACAGTTAATTACTCAATTGATAAATATACATGATTAATAGTACAATGTCACCATTGCTCATTAGTACTCTATTACAGGCATGATTTCCACATATACTCCTCAATTTGAGGTATCACAATGCATACTCTGAGCTATTTGGTCAGTGCAAATTCAGATAATAATTAACTAAATACGCCTAATTAATTCATATTTCAACCAAAAACACTTCCAATTCTATATCACCATCATTTCCCAACCGAGCTCATCAAGACCTTTAATTTGAGGTATCGTATAACATGCTTTGGCGCACTTTTAGAGTTGACGCTTGAGTTAACTAATCGCTAATAATTAACTTATTTGGCACTCGGAAACCTTCAAAAGTACTGGATTTCACTCGCACTCAAAGAGATCTTCAATTTGAGGTATAATAATGCATATTTCGAATTAGTTTCAAAATTGATAAATTTTAGGAACTAATTGATTAATTATTCATAACGCCTCCCTAGGATTCACTCTGATTTTTTTCTGGAGTACATTGGACCCCTACCTAGCACTGTAAATTGACCCAGAATGAACTTGTAAGTGCAGCTACCTGATTGGTTATTTAAGGTAACAGAAGGTTAAAAAATATAACACTATACTTGCTGTTATCTCGCGATAACGCTGAATGATATTTATCAGTAGGACCAATCGGTACGCCTCGTAGCTTAATTTACATATTAATATATATATGATGCAGAGTGCAAATTTGAACAAGTTGATATCTTTGAAAAGACAATTTTATTCGAAGGAAACATTCTTCTGTTTTTTCCCCCGCGTTTCTCACTTGACCAGTGGAGTAGTCGTGAGGTTGAACCAGAACTCCAGCATAATCCGAACAACGGTTGCCCTAGAAACGGATGAAAAAAAAAACAAAAAAAACAAACCGAAATCACAAACATTCTATAATTAATTTAATACAATTTAATGCACGTCATTTGGATGAAGATATAAATGATTGTGGTATTATGGGTTTGGAAATAATATAAATTCAACAGGAATTCCCCCATAAGTACTAAGCAATGTGAGATCAGCGATTTCATAATAGTGTGAATACGAGGTATCATATATAACAACCCTATGATCACAGAACTTGTCAGCCTCTACCATAAAGTTCCACACAGTAGCCGTATGCATTGGCTATTTTCATAAAGTAAACAATCTGCCAGAGCACACTTCTTCATTCCTTATACGCAAACTTCTCACCGGGGCACAGGAACTCAACTGACCCAAACCAGCAGCGACAACCCATGACGTTACCCATGTATTCAAACATTCCTACTTTTATTCAGCGCACTCACGAAACTTTTTTTTTATTTTATTTTTTTTTTATGCAGGAGCACGTCACTGAATTATGCTTCCTTTTAATGTTCGTTCAGCAAACTCACTTCGAGTCTAACTTTTTTTAAGTTACAAATTTTATTTACAATTTTATCTTATAAAGATTGATTCTCTTTATATTTTTCTCATTTATATAATATTTTTATGCAACATTATCATTGTTATGACCATGGTTTAATTAAACACAGCTATTGTTGATGCCATCTGCAAAAAAAAAAAAAAAAAAAAAAAAAAAAAAAAAAAAAAAACCACCTCAATATTGCAACACGATTCCGCTCATCAGCCGTCCGTTTACGAATCTGCCCTATTTCAAGCCATGCTCACAGCGTCGAGCCACAAGCAATTAATACTTTTACAACCCTGAAGCCCTACTATCGGCTGTCCAGTTCATCTTCTCCGTAACTACCTCAAACTCAGGGACTCCACGCAATGGCAACTTTTTTTTATCTTTGCCAACAGTGACCCGATCTCCGGTACTGATTTTACCAAAACTTTGAAACACGACATCCAGACCCAAGGCTTGTCAACCCATCTTTACAAAAGCCAGTTTTCGCATCAGGGGAGCCACATCAGCAGCCCGATTAGGGTTATCAGCTACAACCATCTGCACCCTTGGCCGTTGGCGATCTTGGCACAAGCGGTAACCCGCCCAGGGCTACCAGGTGGCGACCAAGGGCGGTCGTCGTAATCTCAATCTGAGAATATAACGATTCTTGCTCCCTCTCACCAGTTTATCACCCGTCATAATTTTTATTTTGACTACTTAGTCTGAGTGCTCAGACTGGAAAACTAAGCATGTACTTTTACCCCAGAAAAAAACTATGCCTTGTAATTTATTTTTTTTTTACAATTTTTAACTTGCGTTTGTGCCCACACGTTATTATTATCTCTTCCTCATATTTACGTGTGGACCTTGCCATGCATGTTTGCAAGTTTTTTCCTTCACCTCAAAGGTCTATTTTTTATTTAAAAACTAACACAGCAAACTCCTTGATATTATTTTATCCTGATCCCGAGCATTTTCTAGTCTACCAACTGTTTCTTGTATCAAATATCATTCATTCACTTATTCATTTTGTTTTGTTATATGTTTTGTCTGGTAAAACTGGTGTATATTATATTTCATGTTCCAAAAGCTCAGTTACAGGTGCGTTATGAAAGGCTTCTCTACCTGCTATAAAACCTGAATCATAGGGCACTGGACACGTTATGACTTACCTATTACCACCATAGACTAATTACGTTTTGTATATTCCCACACCTGTGTCGTCAGGCAAAACCTGTATGGGTTTTCCCCTAATTCACTTCACTTATTTGCCATTTATTAGCTCTCTTCATTCTACCTAATCGTAATTTATTATTCGCTGCAATTGTCTTATCCTGTCGACAAACTAGCTTGGTTTTCCTTATTTGTTATTCTTATTTATGGACTCCCTTGACCCTATAATTTCAATTCCTATCAGTTTCCATTTTCAACAGGTGATAAATTCGACTATCCAAAACATAGCACGCTCACGGTGCACCCCTGATGACTAAACACAGTGTTGTCATGGAAACTGACCTGAAGGTGATCTGCGAAGGATCAACGCCCTCTGGAGGGTGGTAAGTGAGGTTGACGGAGTACTTGGGCTCATTGGTGACATGGGTGGCCGTGTTATCTTCGTCGTCACCCCCGGGGCACTCAAACAGACGTATTTGACTGAAATAAGAACATTACACACGACGACACAATATGCAATTATGTGTTCATATAATTGCAAACTAAGCATCTTAATATATTTACATATAGTTGCTTAACTCACTGGCGCAATTGGTGTCAATTGAACACACAGTGTATACTTCTCTTGGTGATATTGAACCCACAACATCTTGACAGTTTCATGGACACAATGTGCCACACCGTCGTGAACAGGAAGGCCACACTGGGCGCCCAACCCACCAACCTCAAATTTAGTTTAAGTCATTCGGATGATATTTAATTATTAGATATCCCCACAGCACACGTGTATATACGTCAACAAAGATCTCACTTTTCTCCCTCGTCGAGACTGAAGCGGCCGCCAAGAACGCCTCCAACCATGCCCTGAATGGCGAATCCTCTAAAGTAGACGTCGGGATCCGTGGTTTCAATAGTAACTGCAAGATATCAACATTCAAGTAAAGGACACGAGTGAAATGAACTCTTGCCTCTGTATGAATCACCGTCCTCGGTAGCCGTGAAGGTGTACGGCGCAGGAGAAGTCTGTGGATCGGCGTAGTGCTGGGGGTAGAGAGAGCTGCACCCGCTCATTGGCATTCCATTAATGAGCGCCTGTGACACTCCGAAGAGGCCAAAACTCCCGAGGACCATCAGAACTCTCAACGATGCCATGATTGCTGACTGCGTGTCGAGGGCACCGCAACAGACTCTTTATCAACCCGAGGCCCAGTGCCGTCTGTTCTTTCCCGTTCTCGAGGCCTCATTTTAGGACCGATGGTATCTGATTAGTGTTATCCAGTACTCGATTATATTTTGGGTCGCGATATTTGGTTGCTGGCGTAGCCAATTTGTCGATGGTTTATTGCGCTTGTGGCTTGATTCGGGATGTACTCGGTTACAGTATTGCGTATACGGTATAATTATTATGGTGTTTTAACAATCAGAGTTTACTGTAAAATCGAAATATTTTGTGTACACTTGATTGTTCTAGATAAGGTATGTCACGAGTGCAACTTTGAAAAATTGGTCGGTACCTGATAGAATGACATACACGAAATTCTGAGCATCTCGATCGGTCGTTTTGACCGCCTGAATGCGAATGCCATCGTGGAGGTTGAGATCCGATCATCAAGGACATGAGAGTTATATATGCTTCTAATTGTAATACGAATTCGAATTCGTAAGAAAAAAAAAAAATGTAGTATCTTACTATTCTTGTTTTTATCGTTTTTATCGTTTTTTTTTTTTTTAATTGCGTGGACCTGTTTATGGGATAGTTCATCCTATGAAATAAAAACTTCCGATTCATTAACTGCTTTTAATAGTAAATTGATTACACACATTTTTACTCCTACTTATTTTACGCTTATTATATCGATACAATTGTAGACAAACACGTGTGCCATTTTACTAAATCGACCCACAATATTCGCGCGCGCTTTATCAATCTCGCAATGCAACAACCTCTTCCACTCCTCTCTGTACATGTCGGCTCTTGTTTAATATTGATATATCACGGCTTCA
>KB309617.1:54068-87469 GCA_000328365.1 Capitella teleta
ATAGACACACACAGTTTATATCTTGCTTGCTAAGAACTTCAGAATAACTATACCTTATATTTTTTCATTTGTGTGTGTGTGTGTGTGTGTGTGTGTGTGTGTGTGTGTGTGTGTGTGTGTGTGTGTGTGTGTGTGTGTGTGTGTGTGTGTGTGTGTGTGTGTGTGTGGGTGTGTGTGTGTGTGTGTTTTCCTCTTTTTCCCCTTTTTCCCCCTTTTTGTTTTCAATTTTCTTTTTCTCGACATGCTATAGTATATCGTGACGAGATTGAGGGTTTCTATATTCTGTATATAGGGAATGGCCTCAATAGGAGTCAGGAAATCCCCGGGTGTAGGTAGCATCATCAACTGTAATAATGCATGACATCGGTTATGAAATACCAGTATTTGGTATCTAAAAATGAAAATTCTTCCACAATATGTTAGTTGGACGTGATACACGTACGTGGAACAGGCAGAATAGCAATTGCACCTGGTGCAGTAATTGAGGAGTCAGAAACATGAGAAAAGGCATTGCACAAAGAAGATCAAAGATAGTGTCGGTCCTTTGTTTTGGTTTCACGAGTTCAAGTGGCTTTGCTGAGTGAAGAGATCGCAAAATCCGTGATTGACTTCGGGTTGGTTAATTTCGGAGAACGAACACGTATAAACAAGTTTAAACAAGTTTTTTTGTACCTGGATGATCAGAAGACACTGCATGATTGTTTGATCTCCGTCGCATTAGTTTTGTGCTGTATATGCACCTTCGTATTCTGCCTCAGACCACGATGAAAGCCTGTTGTTATACCCGGAATTCGGTTAGGCAGCTCGCCGGGCTAGGATTCCGCGAACTGAAAACCATCATGTCCATCACAGCACGATACGTAACATAGTGTAGAAAATAAATGTGGTCATTGGTTCGGTGCTCTTTATCTGATGAGAACCCCAAATCCGCTTGACTCTGGTTCTCAGACTTTTATTTATATACGATTCTGTTTCGTAAGTACATCAAATAATCAAGAAATTCGTGTGCAAGTGAAGTATTAATTATTCTAATATAAAGATTAGTGGTAGAAAAGAAGAAAGAACGACACACACAAAAGAGAAAAACCACAAAATACATAATTAAATTAACATATATTTAATTATAAGTGATGTAGCTCAAGCGATAATATTAGTCCCAACACAGTGAATATATTAAAGAGAGTTGCTTACCTGAACCCAGAAGTTATACTTTGGTTTCACTGCGGGTAAAGTTACACCAGACGCCTTCCTTATAATTATATAGCCATAAACATCATTTAAAAAGTTACCAAAAAGCAAGAAAATTACCAGGCCTGGTTTCTGTTCATCGACTACACCAATTAAGGCTTTTGACTCTGTATATCACGATGCTTTATGAAAGACACTCACAGAATTCGAAGTGGTTTAATTGTCAAACGCCTGTACGACCAGCAAAGGGAGAGGTATAAGAGTTGGCCAACAGCGCACCAGAGCGTTCCCATTTGAGAAAGGGTGGAACAAGGCTGGCTAATATCACTGCTTCTTTTCCATGCCGTGGGTGAAAGAATAATGCGAGAAGTAAAGGGAATGTATATGATGTAAGGGCGATCAAAGTGACTGGCGGAAGATGCATACGGAATATCTAAGATGCTGATAATACGGCAATGGTTGCAAGATCTCGAGAGGAGTGCAATGCGATGGGAGAAGTTTTGAAGAATGTAAGCAGAGGAATTAGACTGGAAATCAACAAAAACAAAACGGCAACAATGACAGTGCACAGAGAAGCAGAAATTAAAATAGAAGGAGAAACATAGAAGAACTATAATGACTGCAATGTTAAAGCGCCCATTCGCCTAGTCAAGGTCACAGTGAATTTCTAAAGTGTCAAACGGGATCGGTCATATGATTTATATCTCATTCATTAATTAAGTAAGGGCTTGTAGTTTATACCAAACGATTCAGAGCTACAAGATGTACAACAAAGCATACACTATTGCTGCGCTGGGATGCACCGTTCTTGAGTAATATTGCATAATTATAGTATTTCATTACGATATACTCAAAAGGCCGACATCTCACTCACTATGCTGATTGTTGCATTGAAATTTACACAGTATACTCCTAGCATATACAATTATACATTTTACTGCATCTGGAGTTTTAATTTTTTTTTTTTCAAGTTTGATTTTGTCGATTCCTCGAAGAAAATCACATATTTCAGTGTTAAGTCTAAACCCAGTTTATGCAACATTTAGCCATTTTCGTCCGCATCATTGCTCAACTTTTGCTCCTGAAATGGTTTTTTTTTTTTTTTTTTTTTTTTTTTTTTTTTTTCGTTTCGATTTTTTTCTTTTGTAAATTAGCTCACCTGCTGATTAGCTTTGGTTATTATGTAATATACATAAGCAGGTCACATATCATTTTAAATTCAGCTAATAGCCGGTTCATTTGAGTTTCAGCTTCATAATTAACAGGTATGTTGGTCTTTACATGTATATTAATTGAAGGACGTGTTGACTTTAATACTTATGTGATTGAATAGATTTCCTCGATGATTAACTCTGAAGCTTTTCTAATTAATGACTACACGTACAACTTGATTTTTTTGTTTGTTCCTAATTGTATCTTTTTCATTGTGTTTTCTTTTGTTCTGCATTCCTTAGTATGTCTTAGGATGCAACAAATATATTATTATTTGTATTAGTAGAAAACTTAAAATATACCAAGTCATTGGTTATAATTATCAGATTGAGTTGATACATAGAAGTACATAATTAAACAATTGGCATAACCTACTAGCTAGGATTTATTTGGCCATACTTAGATAATTGATTTCATCGAGCAACAGTATTCATAAGTCTGTGACCCATCGCTAAACTATCAACTAATAATTATTTGACTTAACGTTTCACATTAGTTAACATTAGCTCTCATTGTATTCTCCTTCCTGATGAGGCTTTGTTTGTTTCAGCCATTTTCCTGTCTGAAACAAACTAGACCAAAAGTTGTCATGAAGCGAGTGGGAATTGGAGCACTGGCTCTTGTCCTCTTTGTACAGTATAAGTGTCAACCATCTTATCTTGCTAGAGTTTAAACTTTTTCACATTCTTTTTATAGGTGTGTTCAACATATTGAAGCCTCTGCACAGAAATGTAGTGATTGCAAAGGATTCGAATTATGCAACCCCAAATCACAGACATGTCTGCAATGTTATGATCTATGCCACTCCAAATGGACATCCTCAAAAGAATGCGAGAAGAAGTGCTCAGGTAATTTACATGAGAGATTATCGCGACTCCATTCAAAGATGTGTTAATAAACAGAATGGATTAAATGGAGGAAGACCTCATCCTCACCACCCCGGGCTGCCGATAGCGCAATCGGCAAAGCGCAGCGGATATTTTGGATCCTTGTGTCCATCTTCGTTCCCGCCACAGTCTTCTGTGCTGTTGTCATTCGGTTTGTTTTATTCTAGTTAGTTTCATAAAAATGCTACAGGAGAAATACTATGTTTGAGCTCATATTTGGATTTGTTTTTCAGATTATGTACTTGTTTTATCACTTTTATTATGATCAATGAAGCCTGAGCTGAAGGTTAGCTTAAAATTCATGGTCGCGATATCAATACCAGCCAGTACCAACCAGATGTGTCACTCTGTGCGCAGGAAATAGAAAAAGTACTATCACTCAAATCTTCTTATATTAAGGGAAATACTACGTTTAATTATGTGGTGCATAAATTATTAGGTAATCGTTTCCATATAATTTCTTTTTATTTGTAAGTTTTTTTTTTCTATGGAGTATTCATCGATTTATTCGAACATCATGCGAACTCGGTAATACTTTTTAATTAATGTTTAATCCTCCGGTTGGCTTTTATTTTATTATATTCATTAATCTATCTTATTTGACCAACATTCTGTGATATTTTACAGTTTTATTTGTGCTTTTAGAATGTTAATACATATAATTAAACTCAGGATTTCTGCCGCTACACAATAATTCTATCACTGGACGCTTGTGGTAAAACTAATAAAATATGTCCGCTTGAATTCTTGTGACCGTTTCGTTATTGTACCAATTTTAATTGAAATTCAATCCTTTAATAAAATTTCGTCACGAATGATTATCATTATGTCATGCATTCTTGCGTGCGGAGTCGATAACTTCTATTATGGGATGTATACGTCTGAAACAATTTACATCGAATTAAAAACTTCAGATTCCTTGCGAAATCATCCGAATCACCTATTATACCTAATATAAATAATACCCGAAGCACTAGCCATACATAATCATACTTTAATATAAATAAACATAGCCAGAGGCGACCAGGCGTGATTCTGCCCTTGCAATATTCAAGATTCGGTTACACATGGACGCGATCGAGTTATCCCCCCCTAGGTCACGTGACAATTCGAATGTACAGACTGTCTCACAATCAATGTGCCTAAAGCAATTTCGCAATGCAATATATTAAGAGATTTGATCAATTTATGGCACTTAGTTGTCGCCTCCTGCCACAACGAAAACAGATCTCGCTCGTCGTCGAATGCTGTAATATCAACCATCTAAACCACTCCGTTTGCATGTCATAATTAGTGATGCCCCTTTCTGCAAGCAGAAGGAAGTCGTAGACGCTGCTTTCGTGTCGTCCATATTCCCGTGCAAAATGGCTTCTTTCTCCTGTAATTTATATGGATCTAACCGCTATAAAATTTCTTCTTTCTGTACGTACAACTACGGCAAATGCACCGTGCCCGGTGAAGGAGGGATTGCGTCTATACAGTGTTCTCGCCTAAGATGATGGTGATACCGTACACTTTGTGATTAATCTCCACGAGCCTCGTTTCACAAGATGTAACCGAGGATCATGCTGAATCCTTGTTACATAACGGATTATTGACTCCTTTGACGAAAAGAAAAAGTGGCCAGTGCTCACTTTTAAGAAGACTGAGCGTAATTATCTTAGTTCCAATACATTCGTAAGCCATAGTTAGGATAATATTTAACAATGCCGACTTCTCGCCTCGTTAAAAAAAAAAAAAAATAAAAATAAAAAAATAAATTAACAAAGATATGTTTACGGTAAATTTTACGGAAGAATGTAGATTTTTTTGCTAGGTATAGACATTTCCATTGCGGCGATGGTCCAACCCCTTGGAGTCTTGTACACACCGGAAAACGAATTAAATGGAAGTACCTCAAGTGTATTCCAGAGAAGCTCTCAAGAATGGCCTTTTGATTACAATGCTTGCTGTAGGTCCGTCCACCCCCAGGAGACAATAATTATTATGTGGAAGCCGGTAAATGTAGATGCATTCCAAGAATGTTTCCTTGATTCTTCTGCTAGTCTTTTATTAGCATTGCAGTCGATTAACTTTTTGAGGTAGATTCAGTAAGGAGGAGGTATGGTGCAGTTTTAGCACTGAGAGTGATGGGCTCAATTTCCGGTAAGGCAAATCACTGGGTCTGAATTTTGCAGCCTGAAAATTCTCACATCCATAAATATAACAGATCAACATACCTGTTGCTGAATCCACCATTGGTTCCGAAGGACGAACAATCATTTGGTGGTATACCAGATCTGAGACATTTCAAAGGAATGGAAATAAGTGGATCTGAAGATCATGTCCTAACCAAACAGCCCAATTACTTGGTCAAGGGCGATGCCACATAACAACAGTGCTTTCAGGTGGCGAGTGGCCCCCAGTGAGCACGCGTGAAGGGGGATCATCATTAGCAGCCACTGACGCAGCCGGGTATAAAGCGCAATGTTGACGGGAGGAGACAATGCAGAGCATAGATTGAGCCCAGAATGGACCTCGCAATATTCAAAGAGCTCGAAACGCTCCTTCTCTCTCTGGATGCCGACAACAGTACGTGGCTAAGAGATGCCAACGGTAGCACAGACCTCTTTGGTGATTCGTTCGACGACCTGCTGGCAAGACATTCCAACTTCGATGAGAGTGATAACAGCGTTCTGTTTATCCACTACCTCGATGTATACTTCTTACCCTTGATGATCGTAATTGGAATTTTTGGCAATCTCGTCAGTTTCCTGGTGTTCCAAGCCACCTACATGAAGCGACTGTCCTCCAGCCTGTACCTGGCTGCTCTAAGTATTGTCAACGTGGTATTTCTCGTGTGTGTTCTGCTCTCGTGGTCTGTCAACATCGGCATCCATACTTACCAGCGCAACGGCTTCTGCCAAATGTTCACCTTCTTCACGTATGTCAGCAGTTTCCTCAGTGTTTGGTTCGTTGTCAGTTTCACAGCAGAACGATACATTGCAGTGCACTACCCCTTACGCCGCTACCAGTTCTGCACCACCAGTCGAGCGAGAATCGTCGTCGTCTGTCTTTCTTGCTTCGCCGCTGTCATCTACAGCTACGGGACTTGGACCTCAGGTGTGTCACATTACTTTGGATTGGCTTTGTGCGGTCCATTGCCAAAGTACAGTCACGTGGTGCACATTATCAACAACATCGACACAGTCATTTCTCTCCTCATCCCCTTTTTCCTCATACTCTTCATGAACGTTCGTATTGCTTGGAAAGTTGTGCAGTTTTACCGGTCAAAGCGTGCGCTTGGTGGGATGCACTCTAGTGGCGAGAGGTCAGTTCGAGTTTGGGGCATTTCAACGACCTTCAGTCGTTCTGGGTACTTACGCAATCAGGTGCGGGTGACGAAAATGTTGCTGAACGTATCATCCATCTTTCTGCTGCTCAACCTGCCCAGGCACTCAGAGCGAATCTACTCCTTCATCCGAACCCTCTCCGAGCCAAATTTCCTCCCAAATCAACAGCTGGTCATCGCGCAGCGTGTATTCCAATTCCTGTATTATCTTCATTTCTGTATCAACGTCTTTCTGTACAGCGCATTCGGTACCAACTTCAGGCGGGCCTTCCTGTGTCTCCTGCGTCGCGTTAAGCGAGGAATCAAGTTGTTCTTTGTCTGCCATCAGAACGCAACATCTTCCAATAGCAGATCATCTCCCATACCCCTCGTACAGAACGAAAAGCGAGCACATTTTCTTTGTACTTCTGTACCCACAACAAAACAACAGCACATAAGAATTTAGACTGTCCGAAACGTGTTTTTTTTTTCCTATTGTTGGCAGGGCTATATTTTTGTACTTTCATATTACGGAAACTCTTCAATCGACGTTGCCAGTTGTTGTTTTACTGGCGTTTTCAGTTTTCTCATTGAATTAACGATCTGTGAATAAGATTGAATCATTTGAAGTGAAACGCCAGTTATCGAGCCTTTGATCGTTTGACGCAGTTGTTCATTTCATCGTGCATTTATTTTTATGGGTTTCCTTCGTTGATTCCCTCTAATATTGAAGAAAAACAATTGCTTTATGCTATCGAAAATGTTTAAAGCACATGCCCTCTGAATTTACCATATCGTATGTCTATTCTTGCTTTATTTCCCTTCTTTTTTTTTTCTTTGCAAGGTATTGTTGTGAGTTTATTATATCGAAGTAAAATAAAAACTTTCCTTTTCCGACCATAAATCCCCAATTTTTACTTATTGTGGTGATGTTGTGATGAGAAAGAACACAATCGAGAACAAATAACCACTCTTTTGATTAATTCCTGATAGCAAAATCTCGATCGCCGGACTTATACAAAGAGATGGAGCAATCGTTACATACTTATGATCATACCACTAGAATGAGCGTATCGATTCGTCGAGCACATATCACTTGCAGGGGCCACAATGTTAATGCGACAAGAGTTGGATTTCAATTTGTCTTGGATATCATTCGCAGTTGACCGATTTTTTTTTTTCAAAAAATGGTGTCTTGTCATTCCAAAAAAACCCATAAAAAAACGATATAAAAAGGTTCCGAAATTAACAGAGGTCCCCTTTAAGCAAACAAGGCTTTTTTTTTTCTATTACATCATTCGAACCAACTGATTTTAAATCAACGACAACCTTGCAATTACAATACATACGCGTACGTCGATGGAATCTGCAGCGACAGTAGAGCAACAAAATGTTTGGAAGGAAATACGCACACACATGATATTATTGCAAATCAGGCATGTTGGAAGAATGACAGGCCCATAATACACATTTCTCCCAGTGATTGGTGTAATTTAGTGGACAAAACCTGACAAAGGCGGGCGTGCAGTTGTCTTGATAAATCCGAATGTCATCGTGGCACGCAAATTTTGCCTAATAGGAACATCGTGATATCTGTTGATAAGCTAAGATTAATCCTTTTGTTGATGCGCATTAGCTGAATGATGAGGCCTCATTTAGGTTGTGATCGTAGCAACAAGGGGTAATTGGTGTGCTTCCAATTTCCATGCATTGCACGTGTCATCCAATGTGCTTATTTTCGGTGTTAATGATACATACATGTTATTATGATCTATATAACACTTTTCCTGGCAATGAACGGAGGTGCTCCGCAGTGTCCAAAGCGTCACAGGCAACACGACGCAAAAATTGACAAGAAAACAGGGAAATGCGCTGAAATGATCGGGGTCTTGTCGTGCCGGCGCCCTACCTGTTGGCTTGGGTTGGCCTCAATGACTGTGGCGTCACTGTGGCACGGGAAAAACGTTATAGCGTCATGGGGAGCGTCGATGCTCCTCTCAAATGTGGGTCGTAATGTCTTCCTTTATAGGTATTAGAAATATTATTATTATTGATTGAGTATTGATTGAATATTCATTAGTTAAACACGAGAACTCTGGATAAAAGGGGGGGGGGTAATTTATCCTGCTCGCTACTATACTACTTTGATGAAATATACTTGTACATTTAATCAATACTACGAAAAGAAAAGATAAATAAATGAACGAAGAATCAAACAAACATCAAACCACCCCGGTTATACTCGAATTATGATTATCGTTGAATATGGTTGTTACAGCAAGATGATAAGCTGCATGCCGCACAAAGCAGGTACTAGTATAGGGAAATTGCCGTAATTGTAGAAGTGGTAGCTCACACAGAGGTATGCAAATGCAAATGTCATTGGGTCTGTAATTATCGTTGTATCTCTGTGTCACCCCTCCACCCCAGCTCCAGTCTTCCTTCAACTGCTAAATTAGGAAATAATTATTCGTAGCTACTTTCATGGTGCATCCAGGTGCGTCAATTAAATCCCCAGGAAGTGAAAAGGGAGATGAAATGAGAGATGAAATGAGAAATGCAGATGGAGAGGGGAAACCATTTCTACTGGAGCAAAGTTGGCCTCAAACCAAACGTTTTGAAAGTAAGAATAAATTCCTTGATTATGCACGAGGACACTCTCGCGTAGAATCAAGTGTTCATTTATGGGCGCAACAACCCCTGTGAAAATCCTTCATTGAAAGCAGAATTGTGTTATACTATAATCACAATAAAATCATCGCCCCTAAGGCGCATCACGGTAAGAGGTTATAGAAAAGAGTTTTCCCATCTCGGGTGGAAGTTGGCCCCACGACCACAGCCGGACTCCAGCCGGCTAAGAGCTTCATAAACTCACGCTTTACGAGCTTGCACCGTACTTGGCATGTATAGTTACATGTATAGGTATAACCAATAGAATAAATACTCATGATTTATGGACAGCGCTTTGAGCACTTTGTTTGATATTGCGCTATACAAAATGAGTTATTTATTATAATTTATTCTCGATGTAAACGACCCAGCGGGCCACGGCGAAGCGCGAACTTAGACTTCGTAGTAATTATAGACCAATTATTGCCGTGAAATCCCCGGCACGCAGTACAACGTAAGGGTGAAACGGCAAAATGGTTGTTAAGTAACATCTCCGTCTCCTCAGTTATGCCGTTAATATTGTGCGTGACTTAGAAATTCATATTCTGATATCAAAATAGATTTTTACTCCAAATGTTTTGTTTGACTCGATCCATCCGCGAGGCCAAATTTACAATAGAATATTTCATCTACAATTCTAAATCTTATCATATTTACGCTCGCCCATTTCAGTTTCACAGAGCTAATTCACCCTGCAAAGCCTGAAGTTTGACGGAAGCAAATCTTCATTTCACCCCACTGCTGCTCACCGGTACGATAACGTATAGGAAAATCGTCGGAACTTAGAAAAAAAAATCCGATATCCGACACAGAGAGGCATTCGAGGGACGGATGTTCGACACATCGAGGTTTTACTGTAGATCTCACATATACATGTAATGATCGTAAATTTATTATAGTGTGCGGTGTGGTGCCTCTTATTTTCAGATTCATATGCACTCATAATCACGTACTGTGTTCATTAGTACCACATAGAAAGAGTATTTTATTTTGCTCCATCTTTTATCCGGTTCATTTGGCTGATTGCATTTGCTTTTGAAAATGTACCGACCAGAAACTTTCAGAAATTTCGCCTATTCGAAACTAAAAAAGTTGGAAAATGGGCCTTGGAAAGTGGACGTTCAGCTTAATTATCTATATACAGATCGCCAGCAGTCCTCAACCCTCACAATCACCTAATCAACGGGGATGTCAATTAAGAGGTCAATCCAAGATCAAGAAAGAGATTTCACGTTCGGTTTGATTGCTTATCGTGACACTCCCAGGACCACGCACATTTCTGGTGGGTTCATGAAAACTGAAACGACGGTGCTTTCGGGAGAAATCTGCTCGACATCGGCCCTCGCCTCAAGTAAGCTGGTCTATTGCCAGACACTCTCCCAAACCCAAGCACAGAGGTTTCCAAGGATGGGAACCTCTGTGGATGCTGAATTGGTGGATTCATAGAACTACTAGATTGCTAGAATGCCTAAAAAATGTCTGGCCTACATTTACCGTGATTGTGGATGCGCAGTTAAAGACATTATGAATTCCTGGTGCGTTTTAGAGTCCAGTGTACTCATTATGATCCTTGGCTGTTGGTGCCTATTGGATCTGTCAAAATTATGGCACACTTTTAAAGAGAACTCCTGATTGTTTTGAACAAAAAACGGATGCTAGATGATGCATCCCAAAAGACGAATACACCCTTTGATTGACATATTTTTTACATAACGCTTGCTGTGGGCTAATTCCTAGATGCATCGAATTTGAGAGGTTTAAAATCTCACTTTAAATTCTTCTCGCGTTCGATTTCGGATTGTAGTGACGTGATAAACGTAATTTTCTTATTGTTAACATTAGGAGCCGTTGAGTGAGCAGATCTTTCAGCAGTTCTCATAAAAGAAATCTCGGACTCACCTTGTTTCAAGCTATTCTGCCTGAGCAGGAAATTTGTATTTTAATTTGTATTTTAATTATATTCCCCTTTAATTCCAAGCCATCGTCAATAGGCGCTTTGACATCGCACAGTCATTCCTTTATACTTCAATGGGTGGAATCACTAAAGACTCCGCTAAAACCTCAAAGAATTTGAACCCGTTCTTGACACGTCATAACCACAGTGGTTAATGATGTGTGCCTTCGTGCAACAGGGTATGTTCTAGTTATTTTATGCCGAAAGTCGCGAAAGGCTTGATCAATTATGAACATCATTTTCTTTGAATTAGGCCTACTAAATTCTCTTGTTTATAGAGATTCGCAAAGTATTTTGCAACAGCATGATCTGCGTATGCTCCAAATGCTCCATGCTCCACAACGCTTCCAAAAATATTGCAATCTATCTGAAAGCGTGCGGAAAAAAAAAGAACCACTGGGTTCCTGATTCTGCACACCTGAGTTGTGGGTTATTTTACTTATTTATCATCTCTACTCTGTTCAACATACAATTTAAAAAAAAAAAAAATATTTTTTTTTACTTTTCATGCTCACGTTTTTCTAAATACTTGATATATTCATTCTCTCATCTTTCTTTTTATATTCTATTTAGATGTAAAAAAAAAAGAAATTTAGAGAAGCACACATTTTCTTTTTGGGTGTCCAATGGAACTTCTTTCGATTGTATTGAATTTACTACGACGTATGACTGATTGTATGCATGTCGAGTGGATGTCCATGTACACAATTAAATTTTTTATTAACAATCATCTTGTGTAAGATTCTTTAAGCCAGGGGTTCCCACATATTTTAGAGAGAGAACCAGATAGTTAACCTCAGGGAAGCCCGTGGCCAAGCGAAATACCGAGTGATTAGAAATATCTCATCCGAACGAGGCCAAAATGAAAGCGCTTATTGGAACTAAACCGTAGCAAGCGGCAAATAGGCGGCAAGTGGCAAGCGGCAAGCATCGAAGGCGTGCAACTACTTTAGGGGAATTTTCTTCAATTTATATTGCTCAAACATGCAAATTTGCCATTGCCAGAATGATTTAAACACAGTTAAAATTGTGGGAATGCACTGTTATAATGCTCTGGTGAGAACCCTTAGTCATAACACGTAAAATATGATGTTGCTTATCAAAGATTATTGAGGAGATGGCGAAATTTTAGCTATGAATAGAGACGACTTCTGACCAGTTTCACCCAGGTTGCTGCCTCTCCATCTGCTGACATTGTCAAGGAAATGGTGATCTGACTGGCTTTTGATGATAGTCCAGTCAAATAAAGGGTTTGACCTGGACAAAAGCACAACAAAATTTATATAATATATTTAGTATACCCGCTGCAAAAATGGATACTGCACATCATATCCAAAATCCGCTAAAATCCGCGTGGCAGAAAAGACCTAAAATTGGGTATGAAATCAGGTCATAAGATGAAAAAAGGGTTTAGTGTTTTTCTTGAAGGTATCATTTATGACATGGCAGAACCAATATTTACCAATGTTAGTGTGCTCAAAATGTTGAATGGGTATTACTCTCAATGAATGATTCAGTAAAGCACATAAGTTTCCACTATTTTTCGAATTCTAGAGGAAAAACTAGTTTTGAGAAATCGATTTCGGAACTCTGACCTAGCATCTACGCCCGTATTGTCAAAGTTTCTATAGAGAGTGTTGTGATGTTGTAAATACCATACATGCCTTTTGTGGAGACTCGGCTGTGATTGAAGCAAAAAGGGCTTTCATCGGATTTGCTTTTTAGCTCAAGATGTATTGTATATAGAGGCTTGAAATTTTCAATAAATTATAGCTCGTCTAATTACCCATATATCCATCTATAACATAGTAAAGATAGTTATAAACATGAATAAATAATTGCAAAATTCCTTATACTACAACCTAATTATCGACCTTCGCTGTTTTATGAACGTTTCATTTTTTTTTTTTTCGCCGACGTTCTATCTAAATTGTGTGATGTCAATATTTTACATCGAATTAGTTCGAACAACTGTTCACGGCGACACCAGATGGACGACAAAATCACGGAAACAGTTATCAAGTGGAGCAACTCAGATGACAGCTACTTAATAATTGCGAAACGTGATTGTCTCTGTACATATGGACTTTTTGAGAATGAGGAATTGCACACCTGGGTATTTAGAAAACTTGTTTACCATCAACTATCCAAAGATGTTTGAATTCTGGTGTGGGATGCCCATTGCCTATACTAGGAGATTTGATTTAAATTGAATTTGATGTCATTGTAATATTATGCCTGTATTTCAGTGCCTATTATCTGCTTGTGATTCAGTAAAGCTGTGTGTTCTGTGAGACCTACACTTCCTCTACGCATTGCAATTTTATGTCAATGGTTAACAATGGTTAACAATGGTTCATAGTTGCAATTTTATGTCAATGGTTAACGTGACCTAACGTCATGCGCATGGTTCGATGAGTCATACCCTGTTGTCGATTTTCGCTTCTGACTAATTTTACAAGATGTAACCTAGGCTGGAATCCTCAGAAACTGGCGGATTTAGCCTCAGACCAAAAGATCTTACGCGGCCAGAAGCAGAGATGAAAGCAAATCTCGTCTTTGATTACACATGTATTCAGCGTTGTTTTCTTTCTTCGATTGTCGCAATAAGCACACGAGCCCTGGGCACATGATCTTACCCATTGCTTTATTCGTGATTTTTTCCAAGCCTGGATTCAAGACCAAGGCTTGCTGTAAAAAAGACACAGTGCATGCAATACTAACACAAACACTAATTAACTAGCTTTGTCTTTGACTTGTCGTGTGCCCCTTAAATTCGGAAAATAAGGACATTCACTTTTAAATAAGAGCCCCAGTAAGCCATAGAAAACTTATGAATGGTATACATAATTATATAATAATATTATGGGCGCATATAAATTAGGTATTTGTTATATCCTACCATTCATACCTTAAAACCAATGAAAAATTGTGATGACAAAGAAATCGACATAAGATGGATTCCATTGTAATATGTATCATATTATTTCAGTCGTGTCATTTCAAATACAAATGTTTGAATTTTAGACACAAAGAAAACAATATTAATGAAAATAGAGAAAACCAAAAAAGAGAAAAACTAAAAAGGGCTCTTTGAATCTTACTAGCACATAAGACCATTCTGTAATTCTTTTCTATCATTTATTTGCAGCTGCATATAACACGTGACCGTCTGGTACCTCTATTGAATTGTGTGTTTATCTACTTTTTATTGTGCCTTTCCTCTGTAGTCAAATATAAATTTTTTTTTCATGCAATAAGGGTAACGAAGTGTAACAATAATGTACTTCCGTGTTTGGTCAACAAATGCATAAAATTCAAAGGAGTGGAGCGTTTTGGTTCGTTAACTTCATGTGCGCACCTTTAATTCATTCAAACCAAATTGGAGTATGAGCCATTCAAACGTTTGTAAATCGTAGAGTGCCCCGTTCTAAGTTGGTCGGAATATAGCGCACGCCGAATTTTTGTTCGCGTGACTTAGAGATGCCGTTCCCTCGATTTACCCATGCCGTTTCCATGGGTTTCTATTCCGCGGGAACGAGAGAACAGGCTCATTGGAACTAGAACTTACTGATTCCCTTTGATGTCATTGCGCATGCGCTAGTTACATACGAGTTAATAACTGAGTCGTGCATACAATTCCCAGTGAAAAAATAATAATAAAAAAAAAAAAAATTGATGTATATACATGTATAGTCAAGATTGAAAAGTGAAGCAGCAATCCTGAAGACTCTGACTTGCTGTCGAAACAGTATTAGGTAATAGTTAATGAGCGGGTCAGTGGTCAGCCACGCCAGGAGGCCGAAAGGAGTCCTTGCAGTGTGAACGGGTTTCAATGCACTTTGGCTGGAAATGTTTAGTCATTTTTGAGTCGCTGAATTATTGCTGTTTCGTGTTGTTGATCTAGTAATTACTTCACCATCAGGTTTGCTCAAATGAGCCAAGCGTTTCATTGAAATGTTACCTCTGAGCTCACATATAATTTATAACTTATATATATTAACACGTCAAGTTCAGAGATATAGAAAAAAAAGAGAGACAAAAAGTCCACTTGTAAGAAAGGCAAACATGAGAATATGATGACATAAGGTTTGCATGTGGCTTCCTGCCAACTATTTGTAATTGATAAAAATACTTTGCGGTCACTCGATCAGCACTGTATATGAATAGGCATCAATTCATAAAATTATAACAATTACATTTCATTTCGTATAATGCTATAATAATACACACAAAATGTAAAAGGTAAATGAAAAAAAAAATGAAAAAAAAAACAAAAAAAAAACAACGAAAAAACAAAACAAAAACAAAAACGAAAAAAACAAAACAACAACAACAACAACAACAACAACAACACACACCTAAGGAATAGAATCGAAAAACGGACGAACACGCTTACATATCATCACTATAAGCAAATTGAAATTCGGGCAAAGTTGATTTCATTTTGATTAAAAAACGCTATTTCGTAATAAAACCATTGCTCGTGTGCATCTTTAACTAAATTTGCGTTGGTGATGTTATCATTATGATTAACATCAGCATTACGTTTATTGGAAGGTGTCGTAGACATGATTTGGTTTTTATTGAGATGGAAAAATTGAGAAAAAGGGTGGAATTGAATGTGATAAGCAGCTGTCCGCTCACTTATAAGATTGCAGGCATTTTTAACGATAGGATTAGAAGACATAATACTATGTAGGAATAGAATGAAGCGAATAATTCTACCATTGTACTTGAAGCTGTTGTTCAAATGGGATATCTTCGCATATTAGAGGAAGAAGTTGTTTCAAAATCACGTCTCCTTCACTATATGCACGGGCCAGTTGTTCCGAGAGGGGAAATGCGAGCGGATACAGAGTGAACTTTCCATCTTTTGTTGTTTTGTACCTTCAGATACGTTTATACCTTCAGAGACCCAACATTTCAAGTGTTTTTTCAAAGGTTTAAAGCACAATGGCTTATTCTGCTGCTTCGTGTTTGCTTAGTTTCTATTGTACCCAGTCTAGGGGTTGATTCTACTCTTTTTTTAACACGCATATTTTACCCGAAGCATATTTTTTAAGTACCTGAACGATTCGTGAGTTGCGGGATTTATGTTTTGCCTTTTTATGCGGAGTTTATGCTTACCTTGCAGTCTATACGAGGCATTTCACGCCCCAATGACTCTCCATGACTACTAGTATCAGGCACGGATAGGGCCTTTATAAATGATTCACGCCTTGTCACACTTTCAAATCGGGAGCAGAACTACCGAGCCAGTTACAAAGAACGATAATATCTTAACTTGGGAGACTTTGTTCACAAGGTAGGTCATGCAGTATATCTAAACAGAGCTTATTGGACTCAAGTCGCAAGTGAGTCTAGAAATGAGACCCATCGGTGTGTCTACAATACTGCATGTGTTAAATCCCTGCTCAGCTGCAGCTCAAGCACCCGAAACGTGTTGCGTAATAGCGAAATCACAATGCTACAGTTATTCAAAGAATTTTTTTAGCAGTATCGTGGAAAATTTAGTGGGAGATTTATTGTTATTATCTCGTTTTAGCTAAATCTTCACCAATCGACTTAATCACGGCATCACTGGCACAGTTCCATATTGAGGGTCACCTCAGTCTTAAATGTTCGTTTTCCCGTGGTTTTATTAAAAGTGCTGGGATTACAAACGTGCGTTGCAAGCGTCGGTCGCCTTTGAAGCTCCGGTATTTGCTCTCGCTACAAAATACAATGAAGTGTGTGGGTTTCCAAAGCTACCAGAAAAAAAAAAGAAAAAAAAAAAAAAAAATAAAAAATAAAAAACAAACGCTGGCACGTCGGTCCCCCTTTTTCATTCCCGCATACAAATCGATCCTTATCCATCTCTCCTTCTCCGAAAAATGCATCCGTGCCTACATTTTGAGCATATAGTTATATAACTCTCAAATCGATCGCAAGGTAAGCTCCCCCCCCCACTCAGAAAGCTCGGCTGAAAGTCACCACCCCCTGTGCTTGGCTATTGTGAGGAAGTGCATTGGTAATATTACACAAAATACTCTGAATAAGATAACATATGAATTAATATAGTACATATATATACAGAGTGTTTTTGCATAAATGGGAGCAGAATAACATAGTCAATCCATACCAGGTACATGTAGTTATTTTTTTAAATAATTATACATGTTAGCAAATTTTCGAGTTTCGTTTCTAACATACAGTAAATCGACTACTTTTGGTTCACTCTGTATATATAAGATATCATGCAATGTGTCTTGTTGACTATACACATAACACATGCCCATTTTCCAAATAAGAACAAAAACATGTGTTGATTGATCATCACACCTGGCTTTATTATTTCAACAGCAGGAAATATACTACATGCATAACAGCACGACGCCCCAACCACGGTGACCTTGACCTTCAAATCGAGCCCCATAAAGCTGTTGATTACTTTTCTTGCACATCCGGTTAACATCTAGGCTTAACTTTCACATAAAATAGGTATCACCCTTTAATATTATATGGCTCATGTCTTGCCACTTGGCCTCTTGAAAAAGAGCCTGCTAAGTTACACGGTGAATTTAGTATATGTCCCTTTTGTGGTCGATGTTGATGTATTTGACGACCATAATTAAATGCCTTTTCAACCAATTGCCTGATTAATTGTGATTGATCCGATTGTCATGAAATCCTCCGACTGAAATATCGAAGATCCAAATTTCCCTTTTTAACATCTCATTAGGGAAACTAATATCATGCATGTATAGTCTCGATATTTCGCAACTGAGAACCATTGTGTGATAAAAGTTCACATGAGCATAAAGAAGTGTGCTGATATTAGGCTGATATCAGTAGGAATATTGGCTTGGTGCCTCTAAATCAAACATCATTGACACCGATGTATTTGCAGGAAAGATGGGCGTCTTAGCCTGTTCCCTTTGCTTCCTTCTGCTGCTGGTTCCGCGTGTGGCAGGTGAGGTCACTGTGTCCCATATGCGATCCATTGTAACGTCGTAAATAATTTTTTAGGAGAGGTGCTCTTCGAAGCCAATTTCGATGTGGGTGGTCGGCAGGATGGTCTTAGCCACGATGAAGTGAATTCCTACACCCGTGGAGGGTCTTTGCACTACGTGCAATGGCAAAGACAAACTGGAGCATCTCCCACCTCCAATACTGGCCCTGATGGCGGTCAGGCTGGTAGCAGAGGCTACCTGCTTTTTGAAAGCAGTTATCCAGTATCACGGGGAGACATTGGTCGGTGAGTATACGTAGTTTAACCCTAATTGTATTCAATGCATTGCATGTTTGAGGCAGAGCTACATACGCTGTTGTTACCTCGTGAATCTGTTTCCTTTTCAACGCGTGCTAAATTGCTATGTCTCGCATTTCAGTTTCCACGTTGCTAATTGGCAGAGTCAGTACAATGGCCAAGTGTGCATTAGTTTCTTTTATCATATGCATGGCTCAACCATGGGGAACATGACTATGTATAAGCAAACCGGGTCTACCTTCACTGCCAACAACCAAGTTCTGTGGTTTCAACGAGACGCACATGGAAACCAATGGAATGCTCAGTCTGTCATTACCAGTCTGAACACTGCCACTGAAACGGTACACAGTTGAGGCCACGAGCACTAGTGATGTCAATTCGAAGTTTATTTGATGTTTTAGATTGGCTGGATGGCAGTGAGGGGTTCATTCTACCGCAGTGACATGGGTCTGGATACAATCCAGATATCAACTGATGTGTCTCAATGCGGAGCCCTTCCCACTGGAGGGCCTGCAAGTGGTAGCGTAATCATGCTAATATCTCATCTACGTATAAGTTCTTTCCTGTGCAGACGATCCGACTGTGCGTCTGGTCGATGGTCAAACCAGCGACATTTCCACTTCTGGTCGCTTGGAGATTCTGCATAATGGCCAATGGGGTACGGTATGTGATGACTACTTTGGACCTAATAGTGCTCGTGTCTTCTGCAAGATGCTTGGTTTTGAGTGAGTGGCATTCATTATCTGATGGTTAACAAACAAATGCTTATTTAACAATTTCAGAGGAACTGCGATGTTTCTGGGTAATACTTTCGGAAGTGGAAGTGGACCCATTTGGCTGGACAATGTCCAGTGTGTTGGAAGTGAGAGTACCTTTGAAGAGTGTTCTCATCTTCCTTTAGGATCCCACAATTGTGGCCACTATGAGGATGTATCAATTGAATGTTTTACTGAAGCGGCATGTAAGAATTGTTTGCCAGCTTCTGCTTGCCAGAACTCAAAAAAAATTATTTTCTTTCAGCCTGTGACAACATCGAAGTTCGTTTAACAGGAGGCTCACAGGATGATAACAGCATGTCTGGTTTGCTTGAAGTGTCGTATTGTGGACGCTGGGGCACAGTGTGTGACGACGCCTTTTCAGAGGTCGACGCGCGTGTGTTCTGTACAATGCTGGGTTACACGTGGGTAAACTTAGGTAATGGTAATGTATCATTATACATGATTCAATAGGGGCACCGCTCGAGTTCACGATGGCCATGGTTCTGGTCAGATCTGGCTGGATGACGTGCAGTGCTCACCTGGTATGACTCACATTTCTGAATGCAACCACTTGCCATGGGGATCCCACAACTGCGGCCATTACGAGGATGTCGCCCTGCAATGCTTCGATCATATCGGTCTGTGCTTAGTCCTGTATACAATTATTGAACTGTTGGTATTCATTGTATTTCTACTCAGTTTGTGATGCCTCGATGCATCGGTGTGCGGATGGGGTGTGCGTGGAAAGTCAGCGTATTTGCAATGGCAATCCGGACTGCACTGACGGTTCTGATGAGCTGAATTGCGGTATGCCTATCCTACACACATGCTGTTGATGTTAGTTGAACGTCTTAACAGATTTAGAAGTTCGATTGTCTGGTGGGGATAACGGCCTCTTGCAAGTTCGCTACCGTGGTGTGTGGGGAACAGTGTGTGACGACTTTTTCGGATATTCGGACGCACTTGTATTCTGTAAAATGCTGGGATACAAGTAAGTGAATATTTGCAGAATGACGGTTAAGACGGTGTGTTTATTTAGGACTGGGGCTGAAGACCATGGCTACCATTCTGGAGGAACTGGCCAAATTTGGCTTGATGACTTGGATTGCACGGGCCAAGAATCTTCGATCAGTGACTGTCGGCACATCGGATGGGGGAACCACAACTGTAATCATGGCGAAGATGTTTATCTCCGATGCACAAACAGTAAGAAACTAATCAAGGCATTCATTGCATAAGTATATCATTAACTTTCCACCTTTTTCAATAGGCTCGCTTACCACCACCCCAAGATCCTACACCAAACACCATTATTGTAGGAGCATATTTATTATTATTCTTCAGATCGAAGTAAACATTTTAACTTAAATTTGACTTAATTTGTTTGTTTGTTTTTGTTTTTTGTTTTTTGTTTATTTTTTATTTTTTTACAGTGAAGTACAAAGGTTTAATTATATCAAATATCTAAAACTCTCTCTTGGCTTAATTTCATGAAATATTGCGAATAATTGTATTTTTTCAGCTTTCACTACTTGGTATCCTACTACGCGGTCACGTGAGTTCGATTTACTTGCTCGTAAATAAAGTTCATGCATGTCTATGTCATTGAATTTTGGTTTCCATGATAAGCCCCGTTAAAACCTGATGTTTTTTCTTGAAAAAAAAAAAAAACAGAAAAAAAAAACAAAACAAAAACCAACAACAAAAACAGCAAAACTATTCAGAATGATTTTTTAATGAGTTTTTTTCCCCATTGTAATTGCAGCATGGCCCACAACAGAGACCAGAGCAACAAGTAAGTGCACACCACACCACTAATATGTCAATTAAGAGTTTAAGCAGATCTGGGTTGTATTGGTTCAAAATGCAAGAGGTATATAACCTTTTATATGGAATGGCAATGTTCAGTTGAGAAGAATCACCAAGTATAAAATTAAATCAACCTGCAAGTATATACATTCAGCAATGAAATCGACTTCCACTCACTCAAGTTTAAACAATATATTTATTTCGGTCTTAAAATCCAAGGTTTGTTCATTTCAGCAACACCTCCAGTTCCCATACCAAGCAGTGATGGTGAGCCAAAATAACATTTTCTGAAGTTTATTTTCATGGTGTGGAATACAATTTTGCAGGATGGTGTACCTACCGGAACACTCCGTATGTGCTGCCTGCATGCCAAAATGCCAATCGCTGTGTTCGCTTTGACCAGATTTGCAATGGATACGATGATTGTGGCGACAACACTGATGAACAGAATTGTGGTATGATTCAACGTCTGCTAATGAAAGACAAATTCTAAAGATTGTTAAATAGATGTAAAATGCCTCCTGAAGATGGAATTTCCGTGTGCCGACAGCAGGGGAAATATTATTTGCATTCCAAGCTCCTACGTATGCAACGGTCGATCAGACTGTGCAGGAGGGTCCGATGAGGACTCTGCATTCTGCGGTAGACATAAATTCAATGAACATAGCAAAAATATTCCAATGCTCTGTATTCTATCAGCTTGCAACGCCCAACATGCTTGGCCATGTGCTGATGGCAGTGGTTGCATCACAGCCTACAGTGGTCAGTTCTGTGATGGCACAAATCATTGTGCTGACGGCAGCGACGAAAATCACCCGGTTTGTGGTAAGTGTAATGTAACCTTATGTTACATGTAGAATTGAACGTGTATTATGTGGAGTAGGATTTTTTCTAATACTATCGAAATGGGTAAATCAGCGTTGAAATATTTGCTTCATTTAAATTGGTATAATTATAATTATATATTATATTATAATTATGATACCTTTCACAGATTACTATGCGTCTGCCCCTGCTACCTCCTATTCGTCTCCACATTGGTGGATGCCCCGACCACAGTGAGTTTGAGTCAAGATGATCAATAATATAAAAATGTTTTCTTTAAAATCACTTTGGTGTTTAGACAGACAGCAACCACACCATACACTCCACCCTCTTACACGGATTACTCGACAGCCAGCCCTTTCCATTCGCCCATGTATGGAAATTGCTCAACTGGTCGACAAGTTTTCCACATTGAACGCCAAGGATGCAATGGAGTGGACGATTGTACTGATGGAACAGATGAACGAAATTGTGGTAAGGATATGAGATTGCTTTCTTCTTATGGGGGACGCAGAGTAGCTGAGTCGGTTTGACGGCAATCATTTGCTGACCGTGCAGGTCAAGGTCCTGGGCTCGTGACCCAATCAGGCCATATCAGCGTTATAATTGTGAATCGTAGTTGTAAATCGTTATAAATATAGTTGTTGTGTCACTTTGCTGTACTGCTAAACTGCATAGCAAGGGTGATGTGCATTACTGCCTATAGTAACTAGAATGAGGGAAAATGAATTATTTGTGTTTATCATCAAGAGCAGAGGGAATCTCAATCCTGAGCTTCTGTTCCGGCATTTAACAACCCTTAACAGGTTGGGTACAGCCGTGAAATCATACCTCATGCCTCATGCATATTATTGGTACACGAATTGTCAAATTTCCTACAATTTCCAAATTGAAAAATAAAAATTAATGTTTCATTTTTGTTAGTTTAAAAGTTGGTTTGTATGTGCCGTGCATATATTTCCAGGGGATGATGTGCAAATGCGTCTTATTGATGGGCGAGCTGAAGGTGAAGGATACTTCCAAGTTCTGCGTGCAGGTGTTTGGGGCTTCGTATGTGATGATGGCATCAATGACGTCACTGGTGAAGCACTTTGCAGAATGCTTGGCTACAGGTTGGACGTCACAAATTTATATCCTACCCAAATGTAATGCAAACTATATTTTATCATGCAGTCAATACAGTGGATTCACATCTCGATACACTGTGAATAATAATCAGGAAGGACCAATTCACTTGGACTCGCTGTCTTGTTCAAGATCCACAAATGTTTTCTCAGGATGCACACATGACAGTTGGGGCCGTCATGATTGCATCAATTATGAAGACGTCTACCTCTTTTGCAATTCAAGTAGGCATTGACTCCCTTTGAATATCACCCATTGGTTATGTTTTCTGTGTTTCTAGATATGCCCACGACCACACGTAAGTATCAATTTTGCTGAGACGCATCACCCTATATACGGTCAGATATCAATCTTTTTCCTTTCTCAGCCTATATGGGCACCGGAGGTACCGGAGGTACCGGAGGTACAGGTGGCGTGATCAGACCTGTCAACGGTTTGTTGTATATCTGGCTTTCAACCACAATTCGTCAATTTTTATGCAGGGTGGTGTCGGTACAGCGAAACCCCATACTTGCTTAGGGCATGCGGAGACAACACCTGCGTCCCATTTGAATACATCTGTGATGGAATTGTGGACTGCAATGATAGGCGAGATGAGCTGAACTGTGGTAAGTAGAAATAGGATCTTTAATATGCGATTTGATCCCATTTTACCTAAACAGACCAGCAGTGTTTGTTAAAGATGGAATTTCCTTGTCACCGGTCATTTGGAAACGTCACATGTCTCCGTCAGCGATTCCTGTGTGATAGGTATGCCGATTGCTCAAATGGAGCAGATGAAAACGCAGATTTTTGTGGTGAGTTAACTTTGGTTACGTCTGTTGTTATTTTAAGTTACTTTAAACACTCTATGATTATTATAAAAGCAAAACAAATACACGAAAAGATGCATTGAAGTGGTTCTACTGATTTCCTTGCCTCACTGTATATTTCCTGCATTATATAATTTTCAATGCTCTGTTTTCTGTCAGCTTGCAACGCCCAACATGCTTGGCCATGTGCTGATGGCAGTGGATGCATCACAGCCTACAGTGGTCAGTTCTGTGATGGCACAAATCATTGTGCTGACGGCAGCGACGAAAATCACCCGGTTTGTGGTAAGTGTAACAAAATAGTTCGCATCTGTGTTGACAGCAGCCACAGCCTATAAAGTAACAGCTACCCTTATCAGATAAAAAATTAATACATGTTGTGTTCTTCTTCCACTTTATGGTTTTAGTGTACATCGTCCATGAAATCAATTATCCGAATTATATATTTGCCGGTATTAAATTTTATAGGCGATATTGGTTATGATTGTGAATTATAGTTGTAATCCGTTATAATTGTAATTCTTCAGCGACTCTGCAGTGCTGCCCAACTGCGTAACAAGGCCGGGCGCTGTGTTCTACTGTCTATGGTGGTATGCAGGATAAAGAACCTTAACGATAAGAGTAGGGGAAAACTCCGGTCCCGGCTTTCTGTTCTGGCGCCCGTATCATCCGATAGGTTTGGGTGGAGCCGTAAAACCCCTTCACGCATCACGTTTGGGCGATATTGGATTTCTCGAAAACATTCCCGCCGCATGCAATTAGCATGAAGTGATCCTATTCGTTATTTTCGCATGGACTTCAGAGAATTGGTATTGATCGGGAAATTTGTCTCTGAATCTGAAAATCTTGCGAGTTATATGTCGTGCCTATCACCCATACTTACGCTTTAATTTATGTTGATTTATAAATAATTGATATCATTAAATAAAGCCATTGTTTATTTACAGATTACTACGCTTCAGCACCCGCTGAATCCTATTCATCTCCTCATTGGTGGGTGCCGTTCCCGCAGTAAGCGTAATAATTTTCTGATTTGTTCACCTTACGTAACCGTCATCATTGAAATAGAACGCAGCCTCCCACAACGACTCCGTATCCTTATGACAATGAATATCATAGCCGACATGGAAATTGTGCCTCTGATGGCCAATACTTCAATATTCAAGATCAAGGGTGCAATGGCAGAAATGATTGCTCAGATGGAACAGATGAAAACAACTGTAGTACGTATGCTGTGAGAACAATTGTGGTTCGCTGATCCACTTGGATTGGGGTCTTGGTTACACTTCTTATGGGAGGGATGGTGCGGGGGGGATTCAGGCTGGTATTGTGATTGAGATGCATAGTTGGCTCAATTGAGCTCTCTGTTGCTTTTGCAACAGCTACCTGAATTGATTGGCATACTGCATTGCATCACTTCATACCTTTCTCGTGTATTTACTCAAATATTTAGCACAGTTAATGATCAATGAACTTTTTATCGAAAAGCTCATTGGTGCGATAGCTCATTAGTATGCAGCGTTCACCACACTTTATTATGATGTTTTAGGCGATGACGTGCAAATGCGTCTGGTTGATGGAGAACATCAAGGGGAAGGTCACCTACAAGTTCTACGCGCAGGTGTATGGGGCACGGTATGTGATGATGACTTTAATGACAACACTGGAGAAGCACTTTGCAGGATGCTTGGTTACAGGTTGGACATTGAATTTTCCGGCAATAATTCAATTGTAATTATATAATTTCTGATTTTCCTAAACAGTCAATACAGTGGCTACACATCTCGATACAATGGAAATAATTATCAGATGCCGATCCACTTGGACTCGCTGTCATGTTCAAGATCCACAAATTATTTCTCAGAATGCACGCATCACTCATGGGGTAGTCATGATTGCAATCACCAAGAAGATGTCTACCTTTATTGCGATTCAAGTAAGCGAATAGCCTTACTCTACTGCAAGACTATAACAACCTCGTTTTCTCTCTTATAATAATAGATATGCCGACAACGACACGTTAGTATTATTGTGACAATCGATTTCATTGCTTGCATGCATTCTCTCTAATTCGTTTCTACCCATAGCCAACGGGGGCACTGGATGGATAATAAGACCGGAAAATGGTGATCAGTAATATTCTTCATTGTGAGTTCACTCTCTGAATGTTCATTTGCAGGATGGTGCTCATATGGCAGAAGTCCGTACTTTCTTCAAGCATGCGACAACCATACCACCTGCATCCCATTTGACAACGTCTGTGACGGTAATGTGAATTGTCGTGATGGAAGAGATGAGCAGAACTGTGGTAGGTGGAATTATATTTACCCGGAAACTGTGTGACCTCTTTTGGCGGAGCAGAGCTGCAATGTTTGCTAAAGATGGAATTTCCATGTCGACGTGCATCTGGAAGTGTAACATGTCTTCCCCAAGAACACTTATGCGATGGAATTGCAGATTGCGTGGACGGAGCAGATGAAGACTCGGCCTTCTGCGGTACGTCTATTTCTCGAGAAATCGGAATTTAGTCGTGAATATTAGATGGTCAATTGATTTTCAATTCTTTCTCATATATGATGCCGTGACCTTACACGAATTTACACATAGAAGTGCAAAATTGACGTTTGTTACAAATTGTGAATGGGTCCTCTTTATTTGTCAGCATGTAATGTTGAGCATGGTTGGCCATGTGCTGACGGCGATGGTTGCATCACTGCCGAAAGTGGCCAGTTCTGTGATGGCAGGAATGATTGTGCCGACGGAAGCGACGAAACTCACCCTGTGTGTGGTAAGTGTAGGCTGTGCAGTATATGCAGATAAATCTACACACAAGCTCCTTTCGCAGATTACTACGCATCAGCCCCCTCGGCTACCTTCACGTCCCCTCATTGGTGGGTTCCATGGCCAAGGTCAGTTTTCAAAATTCAAATTTAAAGTTTCTCACTGATCCTTTCTTTTATTTCAGACCTTCGCCGTGAGCACTTCAGAAGTTTGCAAATTACTTATTCAATATTTTTACTTGTATAGAACTCCGTCAAGAACAACCCCGCCTACTACAACTCTCGGTTATATCCCGAATAGAAGCGGTAACTGTACAACAGGCGATCAGAGTTTTCACATTGCCTCACAAGGATGCAATGGAGTGGCTGATTGTGTTGATGGAACAGATGAACAAAACTGCGGTAAGAAAACATACAAATTGCTAAAATTAGAAAATAATGGATTGGATAAACAGGGCACAGTGTATTCTGGATAAATATGGAAAATTATAGAATCGACCTATGACAAGAAAGAGGGGGAATTTTTAGGGTGTAGTATGTAGTTCTGCTGGCCATGTTTTCACAAGCATGATGGTCGACCAGTTCTTTTGCAATTGAATTACTTATAATTGTTGTTATATCATAATTATATTACTTACGTTAAAGTGCTCTGTTATACAATTATTGGTCAAATGATAATTATAGGGTCAGCCTCTGCTTCAGCGTTCTGACTACGGCTATGTCCTTAATACTATTATAATTATTACGACCTCCATGAGAATGTTTATTTGATTGGTTTTATTCTGAGAGTATATATTTTTATTTGTGTGTGTGTGGCCCAGGTGATGACGTGCAAATGCGCCTCATCGATGGAGGGGCGGAAGAGGGAGTTCTGCAGGTTCTGTATGCGGGGGTCTGGGGCACAGTGTGTGACGACGGCTTCTCACACCTCACTGGAAAATCCATTTGTAGAATGATGGGCTTCAGGTATAACTGACAAGTATTTGAATGGAAAACAATGAAGTACTATAATATGTGCTCTTTGAACATTCTGAGGAAAAAAATATATTCTAGCGTTCTGCAACTCAATTTGATGCTTATTGTATGTCCCTTTATCTGAGTAAGTTCCCCTCAGATTCAACTTTTTTAGAAATTAAACCTGTGTCATGACATTTACTAATTTGCTTTTGTACTCTCAACAGCTCTTACGTAGGATTTAGATCCGGACACTTTGCTGCTGGACGCACGTCGCCAATTCTTCTGAGTGGGCTGTATTGCCCAACAGATAACGACAACTTTGCCGGATGCTCTCATTATGGCTGGGGTTACCATAACTGTAATCACTATGAGGATATCTACCTTAGGTGTAGCTCAAGTAAGCTATTTCTTTCCTGTATTAAAATCCATCAATTTCTTTTTCTTCTTCTTTATTAGCTTCCCTACCAACCACACGTGAGTTTCTTAAGTCAACAATTCGTACTTATAGTATAATCTTAAGTGCAATTGCAAGTCACTTCATTCCTCAGACCGATACCGAGGCTCCCAAAATTTTAACCTCATGGGATATCTGCTCAGTCATTATCATCTTGTTTCTTTGATAGGCGGCCCAGAGACGACCATTCCACCACGTACCACTCCACCACCACCACCACGTCCAACAAGTGAGTGCTTGGTCAATCATAGATTAATAGTGCTCTCAAACTCTTGATTACATAATTTTACAATTAATCGCATAATCACAATTATCACAATCGTGTATAATGACGATTTCTAGCTTGAGGGAACATGTTGCCATATATGAAATCCTGACTGACTTAGTAAATAAAAAAGCGACGATTGAATTCATATTTTTAATTATCGCTGTTTTCTTCTTGTACATATTTTAATAACTTTCTTTCTTTGATTTCTCCCAGGGCGCTTTCCATAGGTTCAAGATCAACATAAAGATAACACGATCCGACCAGATTTTCTGTACTCAAGATTCAAGCTATAATTAACCAAGAACGTCTTTTTGTATCACTGCAAATCTCTGCATGCTTCTTACATCTATCTATATGCATTTTTTTTTGTATTTGTTATCTCGGAAATTGAATATATTTTTACTTTTTATATTGTGTTTTCTTTTTTACTTACTCTCCCTTCTCTTTGGGGTTCGGTTCAATGGCTATACCATCGACCATGCAACACGCTGGAACTCGTCAATGTCAACTATATAGTATTATATATTATATATAATATTAATATATATTTAATATTATATATATTATATACTATTACCATAATATATAAATACATAAATTTGAAACGTCCCGTGCAAAGCACACAAAAATTCTGACTATATCAGGCATCGAAGTAACGAACAAGTATTGCATTGTTTAACTTAAACAATTCCCCTGACAATAATTATACCCTAAGTGAAACAAATATAGATTCAATAATTGCACTAGAGGAATGAATATATAAACCTATTATAGTCGTGCAATCGATGCTGTCCCTTTTCTCACAGCTTCAAAAGAGATCAACGGCCTTGACCTTTGTAGCGAAGTCACATACCGCATGACATAACAAGCTTCGTCAGCGGAGAAGATCGTGGCTTTTGACGGATGGCAGGGAGAGGAGAACGGTCGACGAGTGCTTCCCTCGCTGAGCCTTGAAAACGCGTGAACGTCCACGTTGAGCAGCTGTGTGTTGATATCTATATAGAATGGACCAGAATATGTATGACCGAGTGAATAATGTTATATACAACCAATCGTAGAACCCGTAGACATGCGTTCGTGTCTTTTTTATCTGGAAATCGGTATTTTAAAGAGCCTTTACATCTTTATATTACGGGGTAAACATGTTATTTTATTGCTTTTAATTCAGCCATTCAAGGGTCAGTATTCCCGCACAATTATCTCTGATTGAAGAGAGGCGGTGACTGGGTTAGAAGTTGACTCGCCTTAATCGAGATAGCCAACCCTGTGTGCTTGTGTTAAGTACTGTACTCATGGTTATAGCTAGTATACCTCCTATGCTCCTTAATTATAATAAATTGCTTATCGATCCACGGTGGGTAAGCATAGGCCTACTCAGTCCTACATAGAGGCTGTGTTTAAGGTTTTCTCAAGTTTGGTCATGGAATACATAAACCCAACTTATTTAATGAACCCGAGGTTGAACGAGCCAGTTAAAAAAATGGTTAGATTATTGGTTACATGAATTCGACATACGGCCAAATTTTGGTCCAATTTACCAGTCGCATTATTATTGGCCTTTGTCACAAAATATTCTGCTTGCTCATGCAATTCCTTCAAGGATATGAGCAGTATAAGGATGTCAGCATGAAGGGGGAAAACATAACAGAACAAAAAATATCAGAGGCGTGGATGAAGTCTTACAAGGTCTGGATTTGTATTCCACGTCGCTTCAGCGCAGAATCGCGTGTGCTTCAATGGGTGTCTGTATATTTATACGAAGCACACAACCTGAAACTTCCCACAAATAAATGTCTGTAAGCAGAATGGCGGAAATCTAGTTACAGCTAGATTTTGAATAAAAAATCACCTGGTTGTTGACAACATCATTGTTCAAATAACCCTTAATCAAATACATTTATGAAAATATTGTTAACATGCGCTTTGTTTTGCCATTTCTCTTTCATAATGATATTGTTTTCTAGTGTAAATCCTAGACCACCAGAGAGCTCCTTGTGGTAATATTATGTATTAGCAGGAATACCTGAGTTAATTGTGGGTTTGCGACCGCATACGTGTATTTGTCAAATACCTTATAATTATACAAAGACCAGCTAGCGTGTTCTGCCTGTTCATCAGTTCGTCTTAAATCAGCACTGCAGTTTATGGGGATCATTCCAATGAGTGCCGTCTGAGGTGATCTCTTATTAGCAAACTCATAAAAAATAATCGTATTGCTAACCACGAATAGCACAAAACAAATGCACTTTTGCAATATCCGGTATAGCTGGAGATTAGTTCTAGACTTAATCCACTATGGTTAAAATTAACAAGCAAGCCATAGGAAAACACGCAAGCTGGTCGTCTTGGTATTTATAACTTTGCATTTTGTACAGTACTAGAAACAAATTTGATTCTAGACAAGATATAATCAAAACTGCTTGTTATTATTGTGTTTTGGTATCGTAATTGTCACAATTGAAATCAATCTGCAATTATTCCAGAATGCAAAACAAAGCGATAGACCTACATATATATTTTTGTTTTCACATTTTTCTTTTCTATAATAGATGAGTAAGGTGTAAGCTAAATAGATATTTTGACTATGTTTCATTTTAGGAGCGGCCCTGAGCCGCCTGCAGAATTTGAAGAATGTTCCCTCAACCAGGATGCAGCTCAAGCAAAGCCCTCAGGTGGTAAGCATAGGTGTCCATTCATAGCGTGTGAAAATTGTGTGGGATTTTTTTTTTTTTTTTTTTTTTTTCTTCTTCTTCTTTGGCGTTCTAGTTTCATGACGTCATTCGCCACAAAGGAGATTTTGTTTTCTGGAAGATCACTTCCCGGTGTGTGCACTCTGAGTCATTTTTAGATATGCTGCATGCACTAAAAATGTTATTTATTCATTTATAAGCCAATTTTTTCGCTACCCCTGGTTGAATTGGTTTAATTCGCCATAATTCCAGGTCGCCCGAATATCAGTTCGCCCGACTACTTGTTCGGGTGAATTTACATGCGGAAAACCGGTAGTCGGACTAGTCGGGCCCTTAAAGCAAGAATCAAACAAGTAACCATAAGAACAATGAAGATAGGGTCCATCGACTATCGTGTTTAAGGGCAGAGTAAATTTTTCATATCTTAATTATAGTCATTAGTGTCCTGCTTATCACAATGAAAACCCATTAAAATTCTCTCATGGGAATTAACTATTAATGATACTTTGTGTTTTGGCAGACGTACCATGGGCCCCTATCACAGTTCATGAATCATAAAACGATACTAAAAGCGAATAGACGTAGGATTTCCTGTCCGAAGATGCCTCCTTTCATAGACATGGAGATAAGCTTGAAAGTTTTCATCATAACGATTCTCTCGGTTGCAGTCATATCTTTACTCTTAACCCAGAACACGATCTGGGTTTCTCTGTTACGCACGTCGTTAGGTCACAAACGCACAATGTTATCGTCTTCCACCTGATGTGACGTTATGTTATTTAGACCGTTCATTTTAGCTGTTCAAAACCTGGCGAACATTGATCGTAAGAACCTCTTAAAAACATTTGAATTTGCCTTTTATTCCTAATCAACTAGTTAATCAAAACGTTTCACATAAAACGTTTGTCATTAACTAAACGCGGATGGCGTCATAGTAAAATACGAATTGTGACTAAAATGCGGAGCCATACGGAATACGGATTACTGGCGAAATTAAGTAGGACAGCATTCCGGTGCATCACTGATTGGTGTGTGTTTTGGTTTGCGTGTTCCATGATTCTTTTTTTAGGATCCTTGTTGTTAAGCTTTCAAAGTGACAGAACCGTTTTTCACTATATATACGTCATACTACATATCATTATTACTACAATTGTGATTTTCAACTGGGCACATACATTCCGACTGTTTGGAATAAAATATGATGTTTCACAGTGTCCTTCGCTCTTATATTCATTTATAATCATAAAATGCTTTTACTTGACTTTTTAGTTCAAATACTTGTTTCACAATGGGGAGATGTCGAATCTATGTGCTGATGTAGAATTGTGTGTATATATACAAGCTAATCTCCATATCTATGCCTCGTATAGCTTGAAGCAATTTCGGGCGGCACGCCGTGTCCACGGTAACGAGTGTTGTTACGTACCTTCCTGTGAAATACTATATAATGAAATACTATATAAGGGTCATTTTATGATTTGGTGTTTAAGTATGATGCTCTATTTTTTACTTCGTGGCGTTCCTTTACTTAAATCCTCCTCCAAAAAATGTTCCTACGTATATGGTGAATTCAGTTGAAATTCCAACAAAGTGCCAAAGCATGTGATTCGTTACCCCACCCCTAAAGTTGTAGAAGTTGGTCATTTCATGGAAGTGAAAGGTATTTGCTATATCGTGAACTCAAAATTTGACATACGGTAACTATCTTCCTTTGCGTCAGATTGAGTGACTAAAAATTGCATGAAAATAACAACGATTCTTGATTTGTACGTTCTTCGGCATACATCATATTCAATCATAAGTACATATCGATATAACCAAAGAAATTAAAAGTCAGAAAGATATCTCTCGTTTAATTTATTTCCGTAAAAATCAGTTAGTTTCAAAATTTTAGGGGGATATTATGTAATAAGCAATACTAAAGAAGTCAACTGAGTAAAGGGAATAAAAACACGTCATAACATAAACAAAGTAACCCAACGAAAGCATCTGCATATAATTTATCTCCTGTGTTGTCTCACTTGAGAGAAACACGCACGTGAATTTCTTCTCCGGTGTAGTCATTGATCTCTAATGATACAAATCATAATTAATTATTATGGGAACAGAATGCATTTCTTAGTTGGGGTACATTAATTCATTCATTCATTCATTCATTCATTCATTCATTCATTCATTCATTCATTCATTCATTCATTCATTCATTCATTCATTCATTCATTCATTCATTCATTCATTCATTCATTCATTCATTCATTCATTCATTCATTCATTCATTCATTCATTCATTCATTCATTCATTCATTCATTCATTCATTCATTCATTCATTCATTCATTCATTCATTCATTCATTCATTCATTCAATCATTCATTCATTCATTCATTCATTCATTCATTCATTCATTCAATCATTCATTCATTCATTCATTCATTCATTCATTCATTCATT
>KB309617.1:90901-112129 GCA_000328365.1 Capitella teleta
CACATAATACATTCACACTCGTGGGTGAACTCTTTTGAATTTTGATTGAGATAAATCAACATCAATGTCGACAAAATTGGATTTGAAATGATAGGAACACCAGCATGGGATGTTAAACTATCCATACCAGGTACTTACATGTATTTTTCTGAGATTTGCGTAGTTTATACACTGCGACCTGGAAAAGTGCAGTGCTATCGAAAAACATTAAAATTTTTACATCGAGTTGATAGACTACTTAATTATAGCCCACTTGTGCCAATAACTATGTGGTCGATTGTTCGAAGACGGATTATCTCGTTCTCAAAGTGTACTTGGCATTTAGCGTTATGACAGTCTTGGTTTTTGATTTTCCAAATTATACGTTATGATTTCCATCCTATCAAGTGTCAAGTATTACAGTTGTAATTGAGCATATTCGTTGATTTGTTCAACATTTAGTGGAATTGTGAGTGCATCGATATAACTTTGTCTTACCCTAGGGCTTATGGTGGGGGATATGACGTCATAGAGCCCCAAGTGTGATAAGAGAATCTGAATAATGTTCTATCTCACTAAAATGATATAAGGTGGTTTATTATTCGATTAAAGTTATTTTTTTATAAATAAAATGAAAAGATATAATTATATACAAATTAAAAAAAAAAAATATGTTCGGAACAAAGCAGATAATCGAACAAATGTTGCTACAAGAATTAATTAGCTTTATTTTTGACTCACAAAAAAGTGGACAAAATAAAAGAACATTACATTGTTTATAAATATCACGAGGTTAGGTTCACAAATGTAAAATAATTATTCAAAGTATAGCAGGTCATAATCAGTTATGCGTTAATTTAAGCTACAGAAACCCCGATTAGTGTTGGCCACCGACTGGCTCAAAAATGCTCTATTGCATTCAAATACTTGAGATTCATTTGACTAAGAGATGTACTATTGTACATACATGTATTGGATTTATCATAAATCCCAGCTGGATTTCAAGCAGCTTTATTAATGTAAATTTATAGTTCTGCGTGTTCTCTCATATAGGTCAATAATTATTCATAAACGTCAAACCGTGTGTAATATGTTTGCTTTGGCATTACCTCCAGTCTGAATTTGCTTTGGCTCCAGCTTGATGACTAAATGAGCAAATATAATTAGAGGACAAATATCAATGTAGCTTTCAATCTCTTTCTTGTTTCAATCTCAAAATAACACGTAATGAATGTTATTACAATGATTGCATGTCAACATCGTGTATCACTGCTCTCTCTCTGGACAAGACAAACTAACTCTTTAAAACTGATGCAGAAGTTGTGAGGGATGGTAACTTCAATGTCGAAATGTGGGAATCTGATTGGACAAGAGTAAGTGCTGAGAAAATGCAAGCACTCACAACCAATGGAGGACACGAGGTTATACAACTAGGGAAAACCATCCATCTCCATATATCATAGGGGAAGCGTTTATTGGGTTTGATACCTGATCGGGCCATCGGCGTTTTGATTATGGATTACAGTATAATTGGGGTTCGTTATATAAACAATCCGAATGCCTAGATAATAATATTTTGATATCGACACACCGCTTCGTATTCAGAAAGATAATTAGTATTAAATAAGTGTGACAGACACATACATCTATTGGGACGCGTTCCCGTTGAATAAGTGGAGTCGTCAAAGATTTTCGTGGAAATTTATCCCTCGTGCCTCTTTATAATAAATCAATGGAATCAGCCGGAGTTCCCTGTGTAATTATAAATCGTCATGTCTGCAATTTGATGATGACAGATCGGTTTAGAAGAAGCGAGGAATGAAGACGACGTGCTTAGCTTATAATTGGAAAATTAGGCATTGATTTTCATCGATGATCACTCATCCTCAGGTGTAGCGAAAACTGAAGATCATCTTGAGGACTTAATAACCGTCTCTTCCGCGTTTTCAATTGTTCATTCGATGTCGACTGACCACAATTATTCACCACATGGTTTGCTTTTAATCAAAGCCGCCGGTTGCGAATCAACTCTAGATTTAAACTTAAAGTTCTGACATTCGAAGATGGAAAATGAGAGACTAAAAATAGTTCATCAACGTAGAGTTGCATATTCGTCAGGATAGCTTTGTGTCTCTGGCTAATAATCAACCTGAATGATCATCAGAACATATTGGCTGTGACGTCTGAACGCGCGCTATAAACGTCAGCTGGCAACTCATCATTTTAGCCGCTTTGTACACCAATGGGATCTAAGACCACAGACGAGGGCATCCCCTCGGGGGGAGAATCGGGCATCACCACAGGATGTAGAGGAAGGAAAATACTCATGACATTGGTCGGCTGTGTTGCGGTAGTTCTGCTCTGGCAGTTGGAAGTTGAGGTAAGATTAATTATTACTCGTTTCTGAAGGCAATCATATAAAAATGAGTTACATAGAAAATAAAGCAATCATTACAACGGTATCCCTAATTATTGTGATCAAAGTAGATAGCAATTTAAAAAAAATATATATATCAAAATAGGGACTGTAGTAATTAATGCTGATTAATTTCAAATATTTTGGAACTGCCCTGTGTATACATCATGATTACTAACAGCATTTGTCCAGGGGATTGTGTCAAACCCATTGAAGCAGCCGCCTGGAGCCATCGGCTGAAACGGAATACAAATAAAATAATCATGCAAATTAAAATGGATTTCTCTGATTGTAATCTTGATCATGAATAAGAAATGCCCGGATGTGTTAATTGCTACACCCTATTCACTTGTTTCCGTCGAAATGACGATAATTATAAGATATTTCTTTGATGTTATGTGGCAGTGTAGAGATTAGAATGGGTCTATGGCAGAAGCGACTATTTTGACAGGATGATTTTCGAAAGAAAAAAAATATATTTGGAAGTCGAGTAATTATGTGTGTATGTGTGTTTTTATGTGGAATTATATTGATAAATTCATGTGGCGCTATTCTGTTGAGGATTATGTGAATGGATTTTAGAATATTTAATTGATTCAGTTTTGGAAATTTGAGGATTTCGTGTTTTTAAAAAAGAGGCGTTGTTGGAAGTATTTTCAATGTTTCGGACAGCTTTTCTTTTGCAGAATGACCATGGTTTTAATGCATGCATGTGTGTATTTAAATATTTTCTGAGAGACAAGGCGGGGAATTGCTGATTGAATACACCAGACGTGTAATTCTAAGAGCTGTGAGAAACACAGCACTGATCGCCTCACAATGTGATAAGTGTGTTTCTAAAATATCACATTAATTTTAACCGTTGGCACGCCAGCGTGCAAGCCCCTGTTAATTATAGAACCCAAAGGTAAAACTTCGACCCAAACCACGCCATGTGTGGCAATGGCTTTGATCTAAAGAAATGAAACAATTTGACTAATCATATAATAATTGGCTCGAAATAATCGGTCTCTTTGAAGTGATTTGTTTTTAATTGAGCCACCGTTCTTTGTTATAATTGAGGCTTCGATCATCGAATGTCGATGTGCTGTCAATTTGACTGAAGTAACATTATACATATGTCTGATTTAGAATTGATAATTAATGTTTTCGTATTGGTTGTTCTTTGCATATTACTCTTATTAATTAATTAATTAATTAGAAATTAATTAAGTAGGAATTGATCAATTGAGAGAACCAACATATACATGCAGTATATGACAAACACATCACAGCTATAATTATAAATTACACGCACTTAACCGAGAGCTCATTTCCAGATAAGGTCTCATATCGCTTCATCCTGGCATACCTAATGAGATTCGCGAGTCAAACGCACGCGCGATTCCTTATGTAATACCCATGCCGAGCTGACGGCGAGAGCATCCCTCCGTTGTCCTAAACAATAAGCAAAAGCAAAAATGGACCTAGTCCGCTTTAAACTAGTAATTGACCAATCACTTGTTTCGCCATTAATTTAAGGTCACAAAGGGAAGATAACCGGCAAATCTGACAATTGACATCTGACTCATCTCAACTACCGACGCTCCGACATCAGTTGCCCTTCGACACTGATCCAGCAATACAGTCACCTAATCCAAAACCAGTTGCGAAGCATGAATTCTGTTTAATAAATCGGCGTATCTTGAGGTAAATCATCATTGTCATATTGAGCCCTTCAGGGTTGAGTAGGAGATAAGATTACTTCACACTGGACTGATGTAGTATTCAGCGAACAAGGAGCTAGGATACCCACACTCCTGTCTGCGGAAATCCAGAACTAACTGCTTCGTTCTTATTTTATACACAGAAATAAAACATGTGCCGTTTGCATCGCGGTGGAAATGTACATGGCACTATACATGCCCCCCCCCCAAAAAAAAACAAAAAAACAAAACAAAACAAAACAAAAAAACAAAAAACAAAAAAAAAACAACCAAAAAAAACCCAAGCATATGTAAGCAACAACCCCGGGGACGAACCTGGCGTCCGGCCCGTGTGACATACAGTGAAGGTGCTGTCGCGTATCACGAAGGACGGCTCCTGAACCTTTAACCTATACCGATGTATGTTCCCGTAACCAAAGCATCTTTGCCCAGGTACGTCAAAAATGTCAGGTACGTCAATTACCCGGTAAGGCCCTTGGTATGGCCTCTGCAACGAAGGATGCGTTCACAAACACGCACAAACACATGTTTTGATTTGAGCAGCTGGGACATCAAAGCGACTGACAGCGAAGTTTGGCACACTTGGTGCCAAGGAGGAGACATTTTGGGGGAAGGAAGATTCGGAGACAACGGAGAATATCCATGTGTAACAAACTCCCTCGCCGAACATGTATCTTGTTTGGTAGCCCTATACTATATGGCTGATCCCGGCCGCTCGTGGATCAGCCCTACCGTGTCAGGCCCATAATGAGTCCACACTAATTGAAACATTAGATTTCCAGGTTACCTTGCCATTTTCACGCAAACAATCCACCAAAAATACCAGCGTCCGTGTTGTAGCCTGCAATTTCGCAAAGGGCTACAACAACCGATCCGGGTTTAGATTTACTGCTGAACTATTTTCATATCACCAACGTCCTACTTTTACCAAGAAAAATGCTCGCAGCCTTGAACGTCGCACAATTTAAAGATCCGCGACGCTCGTGCGCCTTTCGTAGAATCAGGCTGGCGTCGCATGAAAGTTGAAAACGGGTGTTTCTTAGAAGAGTCAACAACTATTGAGTGTGTGTGATGGGGTTTTACGGCTCCACCCAAACCAATCGGATGAACAGAACAGAAGGCCTGGGACCGGGGTTTTCCCCTACTCTTATCAATAAATCCCAAGGGTTCTTTATCCTGCATACCACTATAGACAATAGTACACAGCGCCCGGCCTTGTTACGCAGTTGAGCAGCACTGCAGAGTCACTGAAGAATCACAATTTTAATTCGCAATCATAACGCCCAACAACTATTGAAGTAAGATATGATAATGATTAGAATGGATGCTTTGTGATGTATTCATGTAAACAGTAGTAAGTAGGTTATTGTAATATTATTGCTGGTGAAAGGCGAGTTTTCACATGATAAACAATATGCGCATATTTATATTTGTGTGCACTGCGCATTCCAAACAATAGCCAGGGTAACTAATCCACCCAATTGTCGTTTTCTAAGCGCGTCCTAAGCGCCGTCTTGAGAGTCTGGTGAAACCTTTCCACCATCTCAATTGCCTGAGGTGATAGGCTTTGGTATGATGTACTAGTATTTCCATGCCCAATGCGCTATTATTTTGTTCGTATCATCATTCCAGGTGAACTTTGACCAATCCTTACAACACGGCATAATGCGAAGGACGAACTCCCGCACAGACTTCGGAGCAGATACGAATGTTTCGTCTCCAACGGACAGTGTCATGCAAAACGTAACACACATCGAGAAGACCACTCCCTTCACAAAACAACCAGCCCAACCTACGACCACACCACCAATGCGTCCAATGACAACGATATCTACAGTCAGGCCTCTTGTCATTCTGATATGGACGGGGAAATCAAATGATGCTTCTGATTGGTTTCCAGGAGGAATCACCAATGAACTTATGAACAGTTGCTATTCCAAAGGGATATTGACCGCAGACCAGGCTTGCCAGTTCACTAAAGATAGGCAACGCTTGGATGAAGCAGACGCCTTGTTGTTCCGAGCTAGAGGGTTGGAGATGGTAGATCTACCTCCCAGAAGAAGCCCGAAACAACACTACATCGTATGGGAGATTGAACCTCCGCATAAAACATGGCGTTTCATCAACCTCACCCAGTACAACGGTTTCTTCAACCTGACTGCAACGTACGCTTGGGATTCAGATATCCCACAGAACGAACATCGGAACTGGGTGATCAACCAGGAGAAATATGATTCTTTAGACAAAGTTGATTTCGTCGCTGAGAAGCGAAGTGATGTCCCAGTTGCGTGGTTCGTCAGCCGATGTCCCACGCAGAGCAAAAGAGAAGACTACGTCAAGGAGATGCAGAAATACGTCAATGTTGACGTTTACGGTCAGTGCGGCACGATGCAGTGCACCTATCAAGGGGCACACTTCAAAGATGACGAATGCGTGCGCAAGTTGCTCGGCGGTAAAAACAGCTACAAGTTCTACCTTGCCTTCGAGAACAGTCTATGTGAAGATTACGCAACGGAAAAGATCTGGAAAGTGACCGATACCAACGTTATACCCGTGGTAATGGGCGCTGTTGACTACAAGAGAATGTTTCCACCAAAGACCTTCATTGACGTGCGTGATTTTGAATCTCCGAAGGATTTAGCGGATTTCTTGCTCTATCTCAACAAGAATGACACGGAGTTTAACGAATACGCTCGTCGCAAGTCTGCTATGAAACTGTCCATGGTCGGGCTCACTGGATCTCAGTGTTCTATATGCAAAGGTCTTCACAGCTTTATAGGAAAACAGAGTATTGTGTACTCTTTAGATGAGTTCTGGGGTTCCAGGAGATGCATGCAACCGAACACCTTTCTGGAGCATCACGATGCGAGTGACTTCCGCGTGAATCTGCGCGATATTCGAACGCCAGGCAGACCTGTGATCAAAACCACAAGCAAGAAAACAAACACCTATAATATGAACAAACATTAAGATAAGATAAGATAAGATAAGGTAATTTATTGCTCGATTTAAAAAAAGCAGAGAAAAACAACGTATTCAAAATAAAATAGATAATCGTACAAATGGTGCACCGAGAACAAGCTTTCATGCACGTACCAAAAAATCAGCGCATGCTCAGCATGCAAATTACTAGAAGAATGATACATCTCATTTTCGATAAGAACCGAATCAGACATCAGTCGATCAACAGTCATCAATCAGTTCACGGTTCTGTTTCCAATCTAATGTGATGTCTAACGAGCAGATGACGGCAAAACCACCAGTCTGCGGGGCTAACTGGTGCTTACACATTGTCGATGCGGAGAACAAAATCACAACGCACTTTTCTTGTGGTGCGTAAGGATATTCAACTGACATTCCCGAAAAAGTGCGCTATGATTTTGAGGAGGGTTTTTATTTTCTCAAAACGGAAGTAATTTAGCCAAATGTCGCATGCAAGTTAACCCGAAAATCATCGTCTTAACAAGGTCATATCGTACATCAATTCATAATACGTTTACCTATTTCTGAAGTCAATGATGTTTTAATGTCACGGATTCCATTGTTGATGTACGTGTAATTGACGATTATAGGTCATAATATTAAAGCTTAAAAATCGAATGCATCGTACATTCATAGCAATTTTCATCTTATGATATTGTTGGTGCATGGTTTGCATTAAAATTAGTGATGGGCGAACCTGTGGCTTCGGATTTCGGACTTCTACGAATATTGGCTATTCTCCGAAGCTTTGGTTTCGAATGAAAATAGTTCAAAGAATCCGAATATCAAAATAAATTCTCTCTTGCATTAATTGAACTCTCCGGGTCACTTTGTTTACTCGTCTGTGGCTCAGCGCATGAGTGTAGTTTAGGTTATCGTGCATACCACGGTCGCTACGTAACATACATGAATCTTATTCTCACCACTAGAACGGAAATTCGGTTGTGCATTTGGGCCTGATTTCATGAACGTAGTTTAGTTTGAATTAAAGAGTTAGATTAGGTAAAACTTAGGGGTTGACCGGCTCTAAGTGGCCAATCCAATTTCATGAACGTGGTTTAGCCAGAAAAGGGCGGACATTTTCTGCCGATGCTGACGAACCACAAAAACTTGGAATATACTTTTTCAGCATGCGATATAGCTGTAGAAGTATATTGTGTCGTAGAACTCTCTAGTATTTTTTACTCGATATTTCACTTTAATTATTTTTATTTTAGAGCGATGGGGGGACCCTCCCCAATTGCATAATTTAGGGTCCGGGGTTATTCGACAGGTGTTTCGGATTATTAATTAATGGTTTCTAGTTTGTGTGCCTCACAAATGCAAAAAAAAAAAAAAAAAAAAAAAAAAGGAACCGAGAAGCATTGATTAAATATCCTCATAAGGATCACCTTAACCTTGTTAATCCAAGCTAAAGATACTTTCAGAAAATTGGCCCTGATGATTGCGGATGACATAAGCAATACATCGCCTGGTCTGGTTATGCGCATTTGAGCAGCACTCTAGTGTCACCTTAGAAATATTATTATTATAGCGAATATCAATTATCACAGTCCCGGAATAGAGATCCGGTTGGGCCGGATCTCAAGCCCGGGACATCGACCGCCACGGCCTCCGCAGCGCCATAGCCAATTGGAAATAGAATATGCGCTGATCGGTGAGTTCTCTTGATGTGCATCGTGGTCTGTTGTCTCCTTCCTGGCTTTCAGCACCCAGGAGACTTGTCTAATGTGCGGAGGGACCACGGTTGCTTTTAGTAAGAACTTGATTCCTGTTTTCCTGCACAGATCACATTGCTGAGCGGATCTTCATCAACATCTACACATTATTTTTGCGCTTATCTTGCGTAATGGACGTGTGGGATTTTATAGACAGTCGGTGATTTAATTACTATATTAATAGCGTTGGTTATGAAAATACATCCTGAGCGCCTGTACAATGCCACCTTCTTTAAGCAATGCAGTTTGACGTTGTTAAACCTCTATAAAAAAGAAAAAAAAAAAACAATGTTTAAATCTCTTGAGTATTCGAACAAAATAATGAGGTTATTGCGAGCATCTTCACTGTCTTATTTGCAAAGGTCACTTTCACCATTGAGCTGCAAACAAGCACAGAGCTAACACACTAAGCAACAACTTGACATTCACATAGCTAGAAGATGGATCTTCACTCTCATTCCTTGTATTATTCTGTACGTCGGAATGGGCGACAATGGACGTAATAATATATTGCATGACACAAGTGAGACGAGCGAGACCTGTTCACGCCTGTCTTTGTTTGCAATAACACATGTTGTGTGGGTTATTTGATTATTATTTCAACATATAAATTTAAACAGAGTTTAAATTCAGTTATGTAATATGTATAATTATATTGTTTTGTGTTTATTATGTCTATGATTATATACGAAGCTTATAAGGTAAATGTAAAAAGTGACAGGAAACCTTAAAAATGGATAATTGTGTTGAAACAATACCAGATGAACAAAGATGACCATAAGGTAATGGAACACCTTCCTGCATCACGCAAGCAGCCTTACAAGAGTTCCTCATTTTTAGGGAAACATGTATGCCACCACAATCAGAAGCATCATCGCTTGGTAAATTTGAGTGTTTATATTCCACCCACTTTGTGTGCCAAAAGTAGTCTATCTATACCATGTTAAAAACAAAACTTCTCAATTCTAAATCCCCAAAAATAGCCACTTGGTATGCATTGACTATAACTTATTCTGCACCCATTAAAATTATTTTACGCAAAGATATTAAAAAAAAAGAAAAAAAGAAAATCATTTTTGAATAAGGGATGCGCATCTAAATGCGAATGTTGTGTTATCGCGAAGAGAGCTAAATGAGATGAGCTCCTGAACCAGCAGAATATAGAATGATTTATGTGGCGTTACAATACAAACTATTAATTGCTTTGTTTTGATTAAACGAAATAAACATTAGAGTGAGAAGCCTATCCATGATCCGGGGTCCTGTTTGCCACCAAAAGTGAAAAATATTGCCGGTATTGGGGCACTCTATTGATTGATATAAATCGGCATGAATATCGATGAAATTGGAACAGAACTGATAGGAATAGCAGCAAGAAATGTTAGACTAACCATATCAAGTATATATATTATTCCTCTTATAATTTCGCGTTTTTTACACTGCGACCTGTTTTGTAACACTTTATCGGAAAAGCGCAGTGCAATTGAAAAGCATTGAAATTGAAAAGCTTTGAAATCGTTAACATAGAGTAGATAGACTACTTTTGGCCCACCCTGTATATATTTATGAGTATGTAGCATGCATACGGGGTGCATCACTCGGGGCACCGAAACCAGTAAATGTCACCTTAGAAAGTCGATTCGAATCCCAGTTAAATTAATGGCGATGGAAATTATAACAAGTTAAAACAAATCTAATGAATTTCGATATCCACTTGAGTCATCCCTTTGTGTTTTGGTCTTTCGACATAGCTGTGATTTCCATCAAACTGAATGTCAACCTAATGCACCTGATGAACTCTATAGAAGGCGCTGACAAATAGAAGCCGCATCGAAAGGTGTAATGTTGACCTGTTAAAATCATATAATGTCATTAAGCTTATGAGAGTAACGGGTTCATATTAAAGCCGTCATATCAAATTCATAACACCGCATATGAGATTGAAGAGTTATTTTAAATTCAAATGGTCAATATTTAATATCATACGCACATCTTGTAACATTTATATCATGGTGCAATCAATATAATCAAATGTTTCATCCGTACATGGGGCATCAGAGGGAGATGAATACCAGGGATTAATATTTATTAGTTATACAATCAATTAGTTATCCTTCTACTTGAACGCGTTATGTCATCACATTTATAGACCAGTCAGCTGTATGTAGAAGTCACGTGACGGCGTCTTATTGGGAAACGGCATGATGTCTGGAATTGCGCTCTAGCAATCCTGCAATACTCCGATTACACAGGATTGTGAATACTGCACGGTTGTTCTTCGGTGGTCTGAGATTCACTCTTTCCGGTCTGTCGTGGAGGCAACAGGAGGGATACTTTCTGTAAATTTTTTCAATTACTAAACATATTTTCTGCATGTGTCTGCATGATTTCGTGGTTTATTCAACGGGTGAAATGAAAGATCGTAGTTATTCGTGAGGAAGAGACGAAATGTTACATAAAAATTTAGACCACAAGTTCACCAATCTGGTCAGGGTGCTTTAATCATCAATACCAATTGAATACGCTGCTTAGGCGTTGCAATCTTCGGCTTTTTGCAATTATATACCATGAGCAATCCACCATTCTCTGAGTGACAACATCTTTTTTATTTGCTTCATCAATCTAACAGAAAGTTACTCTACTTTTGAAATGGAAATGTTTTACGTTCTCTCAACCAAGTGTGGCCAATTCGTGGCCAAGAAAGATAGTGTGTAGATAAAGCACCGTAGCATTAATGCCAGCATTTGGGATTTCTAGGCATTCAATCGCCAAAGTTTAAAATGCGTGACCTCTGACTCAGATGTTACGATATGAGGTACATATGATGATGTTTAATGTGTCTATAATCTGCCCCTCACCCTCCTAGATACAATGTGAGTATGCACTGCGTTAGACACTGGAGGACAATTTGGCTTGGTAATAAATGCCAATGGCATACTCGTCAGTACAAAACATGTATTCGTGTATGTACGTACGTTGTATTCTTATTATGTTGTATTATATTGACGTGTAATGTTGATAAGGTACAAATATTGATGTCCAATCCAATTTGTGTTGACAAAACAGAAGAATCTAATAGCGTTTTATTATTCTTCGCCTTCTGTAGCATTTATTGCTGGGTAATAAAATACAATGACATACTCAAGTACGATACATGTACGTGCATGTTTTATCTGTATCATGGCGTAGATATATTGACTACGTTGAAAACATTAATCCTTCCAGTATCATGATACCTACCCACTTAATAATCAACGGAGCTCTCTTTTAATGTTTGTAGTAGCATGTTATGGGGCTTTGGTAGTAGCCGCTGAGCACAGGGTGCCTTTTTAATGTAACTTTTTGTTTTTGTGCCCCAACCTGTGATGCCAAATAAAGAGTTAAACCAAACGAGTCCCTGAGTTATTTCCATAGTAGCTTGCAGGATAAAGACTTCGGATCCATTAAAAATAAAAAGATATCGAGGGATAACGTCGGTCATGGGTCCTGCTCTGGTGCCCATGGAAACAGACAGGTGGTGGAGCCGTATAGCAACATTTGCTTTGCATTACCAACCCTCTTGAAAGACCCTATGTCACATTCAATCAAATCATCTCCCCCAGTGCACACGCAAGACTATTAATCACGGCATGTTATGCAGCCACCTATATGTACCCATTGTGAAGTGTGTGCTTCATTTCACTCCATAGTATCACATATATATATATATATATATATATATATATATTTGTATTGTAACTATAATAAACCCTGTTTAATATTCTGCAAATTTTCCTGACGCCTCAAAGGCCTACAGGATTAATGACAAATTTATACGCATATCAATTTTATCTCATCAAAAATGGTGAAAGCTATCGTTGTTGGTCTACTGTTTATTAAATACCCCAAATGCAAGTGACACGCTGCATACGATAAATTGGGTCTGTGTTATTAGCTTATTGTGATAGCCCTCTAAACTCGATGTAAACCACGACGAAGCTATCGTCTCAATTAATCCTAGCTAACTCAGTCGATTCGTCTGTGCTTATAGGCCTTAGAGTCATGCATTGATGCAAACAAGTTGTTACCCGAGATCAATTCGGTCATAGAATGACAAGAGCGTCTCATTTCTTTGTCCTCTTGTCACGGACGCAAGTCTCTGTGATATCTCGCAATCACTTTTGTGAATGTGCCCATGCAAACCCCTGGGAATGAAAATAAGGTTTCCTGGTTTTATATTGTCTGAGGCGATGCCTATCGGGTGTATCTGAGGGATAACTTTAAGGTCATGGTGCGGTCAGGTAATTATCATAGTCTGTGTCATTGACTATTATGGCCAATCAGTGATTATCCACTGTTAACATAACATCGTCTATATACAACAAAGGTTGTGCAATTTTCCAGACATCAACTGATAAGTCTAATTTCCACTTATTTGGCATTGTATCTTGCTATTTGTGCTCTGTCAATGTTTAATGGTACACATCAATAATTATTGTGGCTGGCATGAAGAATGCATTTGCGAAATTAGTTCTTCCGCTCGGTGATCGGCAATCACATCAATACAATACAATGTGCTCAATGCAAGATGATTTGTAGACTTAGCAAACAGACGTCCAGAGAAAAGGTTATACATTTGCAAGATAAGTACAAAAACGTAATTTAAACTCAGTCAACATGTGTGTCTGTGTGTCTCACGACTATTATTTTCTCGCGAAGTTTCATCTCAAAGTGTTTATCATGATTGATCAACTCGTTCTGTCTTTGGAAAATGTCTCATTACCGTCAAGATAATTTTATAAAAGTCATATTGACGTTTGTGAATGTTGTTGCTTTGAATGCAACCCTATAAATCATGTTTGTCGCATAAATTCGAAACAAAGCAGATCATAATAACCAAAGAAAATAACAAATTCAAAAAAAAAAAAAAAAAAAAAAAAAATGGAGACTCTCTCAGAAATCATGAATGACGGATACGGATCATCCTTGACTGGTTTGCATGTAACGAAAAGCTACTTTTCAGATTTTTTATATAAAATCTTTTATTCAATGATGTCATATTTTGACAGGTCGAAATGTGCCAATTATTGTAGAAACATTATGTGCGCGAGTGGCATGTAAGAGGGTCAATTGCAAGATGATTTGAAATATGAAATGTCTGAAAGAAAATGAAATGCAGAAGATATGAAGTTCAGAATTTTCAGTCCTGAGATGAATCAAGTAAGATATGACACAACAGACAAGTTTCCGTAATTTTCGGGTCTCTTTATCGACTTCAAGACTTGGATTTAATTGTGGTGTTTTACAACAAGGCGGTCAGAACCATACTATCATGCGAATGCATGGATGCTTCCAGAGTAAGCAATCCATCGGAACTACGCCTTGCAACAATAAAGCCTGGTACTTAGACTTTGTACAGATGCCGTTCTATCGTTATCATCAATGCCTTATTTATGCACTCAATGATGTCTGTTCATGGTCCGGCCCAGTTTGTTGCCAAAAGTGACAATATCGCCGAACGTTGGGTGCACTCATTGGTTTGTACGTTTCCCCCCCCTGTGGTCAACCCCTACACGATTTCTGCGGCATGCCTGTACTACGCCATAAGGGGATGACTTGCTAGCTGACCACCATGATCAAAGCACTTTGTGTAATATGATCGGAGGTTACATTTGCCTTCAGTTACTATGCAAACCATGATTACAGAATCCAGGTAATATAATGACTATAGTACCCTCCGGTTGGTATTCTTCTAGTGCATCAATTCATAACCTGCATTGCTTAATGCATCGTCAGCCCAATGCACAATCTAACAGTGGTTACTTATTGTTCAAATAAACGTCGTGTTAAGGTTATGTTCCATGCGCCAACTTGTACATTGTAACAGGGACATTACCTCACATTAACTGGACATCGTAGTCCAACTGAGTAGCATAATTGTCAGGTGAATAATGACAAGATTCTATTGGCTTCATACGATACCCTTCAGGTCCATGAACCATTGCAATTAGTCCAGGTGACTTATTAGCAGCCACACGTCAACCGACCAGCTTCTTGTTACATGGAATCTTCTCGCTCTGCAAATGCCACAATTCACAGTTGAAAGTAAACACTGCTTAAATTAATAGATTAATTCATATCAAAATACGGAACGGGGCTCAAATGATATTATACTTTACTCATCGATTATACATGTATGCAAGCCCAATTCCATGGATATGTTTTATTCCATTCTGGCATTAAGATCTGCCCGCCTACACCAAATGCAATTTCGGCTGATGCTTTATAGCTTTGTCAAGGTAGGTCACCCACCAACCCATTCCGGCCAAGTGTTACCCAATATACGTCAGTTTCAGTTTGCAAAATTACTTTGGAAATAGGTCACAGGCGTCAAAATCCCGATTACGACAACATAAATCTATGACAGACATTATTTTGTCCGCAACAAAACCGACCGAAAGGTCACTCGGTCAATTGGTAAATAAAGAAAAAGAAATTGATAACACGCAACTGAGAGTTCTAGGAAACAAGAGACACTCTTTGTTATGCTTTTGATATTGAAATGTCTGCATTCGCAATACATAATTAGGCACACAAGAAAGAGCAAATGCTGTTTGTTTAATGAAGTTAGCATAACCATGTGGTTTAATGTTTAAACAAACCGATAGTCGTACAATGAATTAAATTGGAATTTTAAGAAAGCCAGACAGTATGCAATCAGAACCATTGAACATCAACCTAATCATTTATCTTGTTTACGATTGAGGAAGAACGCGTTTGTGCGTGAGGAAAGCTCAATGTTTGTTGATGACCGAAGATTTTAAGCAAAGCGAACAGAGGCGAAATTTTGCCCTTGGTCGATTATTCATCTCAGCTGACTCATTATCCTCGGATACTGTTGTCTTTTTCAACAATGAGGTCGTCTCCTGAAGTTGCACCAAGTATTTATGTGCTGCATGACAAGCGGAGCTCAATGATCTGACCATCACTAGTGCTTTGCTTGTCTATCACGCGAGTGAGTCGTCAACAATCAAATAGATGAAATGCAAGGCTTATCCAAAAATATCAGTCTGGGATAAATGGGGCCGTTTGCCGTTTGCCCTTCTTTCGATGGACTTTGCAACACTCTATGACCCCCAGATCACTCGCCAAGAGGACTCAACGATGACACGTGGGTGTCGTACACTGAAGTATTCTGAGCTCACTGATGTGGAATGTGATGTTCTCAAGTGCGACATGCCTTGAGAGAAGATGCACTGCCAATGACCTCTGAGTCCTTCTTTGAGTGACACAAAGATGTATTTAGGCTGCCTCTCATACCTACTAATTATAAGAAGAAGACAAAATAGCATTACAGAACATCAAAATGACTCAAAGGTTTCATGTAAATTGATTAATCAAAGAAAAATGATGTCATCATCCAGCATGACAAAATGAGCACCAGATTATAATAAGAGTGAAAATATCATGACGCTGCCTTATTGGGCGATCCAATAGCTGATCATCAAAAATTTGTCGGTTGTCTTGCAATAAAAATGTCAAATATTCTGTGATGTTTCTTATCCCATAGTGAGTTCCACAATTAATATTTTTCCATGATGTCTATTTTCTCATAGGGATGCCACAAAGATTCTGTGCTGTCTATCCTATTGATAGTTCAACACCTATTATTATTCCGCGATGTCTGTTATCCCATAATGAGCTCTGCAAATATTCCGCGATGGGATTCCCATGAGAGTTATTCAGCAATCGACAGATACAAGGTGGAATGAGCTGTCATGAATGTCAACGAATTGTAATTTTTCATATAGGTAAACAGCTGAAATAAGTCTCGCTCACTGGTTGCATACTATTCCTGTTGATTTTTGATTGGAGGGCTACGCCTACTCAGTGATTCGCGCTGAACTTTGGTTGCAACCTGTATGGTGACATGCCCTTCATTGGTTGCTGCAAATATATTTTTGAAGTTGATGAAATCTGCAGTTGCTTTGAGTACATGTACACGTAGGTCAACCGTTGACATGACTCATGCATTCAGCACTAAACAGATCCGCTTTTCGATATTCAGCACACGTGCTTCTTTGCTCAGTTGCCACAACACATTAGTAAACTTCAGAACGAAATAAGTGCCAGACTGCCCTATTTCCAGTTTAAAAAGTAGAAGTAGCATTACATCGTTGTTTGCTTGTTATTATGTTGTCTGGCAACGCTGTGAAGACAATTACAAGGCTGTCGTTGTGTGGGTGGATAAACGACGTGCCTGGGTACAACGTCCTGATACGACCGCTTGTGTACTTCAGTTAAAGGGTTAAAGTGGAAATGTAAAAAGGGCATTAGTAAATACAGAATGTCACTGAGAACCATACGAACCGAGGTTGTAGAAGGCAACCGTGAAGCACTGCTGCGTATCTTCCGAGAGGGCAGACATCATAAATGAAAAGGCATGCATTTTATCCACTACGTTTTCTAATAAACGTTCCAAGCGAGGGTACTTCACAGAGCTAATCCAGTGGCAATGTATCGTATACTATTCCACGAGAAGTTCTATTTTCGTGCCTAATGATCTCCCATATCAGGCTCATCTCTTTAAATGAGTTCAGATTCATAGTAATGACTGCATAGTCCTCTATAGAGATCCTTCTCATAGATTGTCAATCTCATGTGTAATTACATCATTGCATTTTTTATGATGTACAGTATACAGAGAGAGCCAAAAGTAGTCTAGTCTACTCCATGTAAAAAACATAACTGTAAAATTGGCTAAACTGTATCAATTATTCCAAAAAAATGAGTACCTGGTATGGATTGACTATATTTTTATTATACGCCCATTTATAGAAAGAAATCAAGTAAAAGGTAAATTTTGAGTGAGGGAATAACATTTAAATGCGAGTGGTGAGTGATCGCGAAGAAAGCACAATCAGATGAGCCCCTAAACGAGCATTGTCTCTTAACTGTGCCAGTAATTATAGATCTATTGCAATTTATCAGTATTGTTGATAAATGTCTAGATAACGGCATTTTATTGTCTTTTATTGTCACTCAGATGTCCTTTGTTCCAGCGATCTTCAGTTTGGATTCAAGCAAAACATAGTACTGCTCAATGCACTTTTGTTCTTAACGAGGTAGTGGGTTTCTACGTTCGTGGTAATTCCTCTGTATTTGTTAATCTTTTGGATGCGAGTAAAGCGTTCGATAGGGTACACTTTTTAAAGTTGTTTCGTTTGCTTTTGGATAGGAATATGTGTCCCGCTGCTGCAAAACTATTGCTGTCCGTGCATGTATGTCGATCAGTCGCTTGTTGTGCGTTGGCAAGGTGTACTATCTGAACCATTTCGTTGTCAAAATGGGGTAAAACAGGGCGGCGCCCTTTCGCCAGTGCTCTTCTGCAGGTATAAGATGCCCTCTTGGGCATAGGTTTGCTGGTACCATTGTATTTGCGGACGATGCGGCTCTTATGGCTCCGAGTTTTAGTGCAGCTCAGAAAATGCTGAATTTGTGTTCAGAGTTTTGAAAGGAATTTTGTGTTCAATTTAATTCGACAAAGAGCAAGGCCTTAGAAAAAATAATAAAATCATTGAAATGTGCTCGGAACTTGCGCCACGTGGACACTCAAGTGTTGGGGTAAATCTGAGAGAACTGATGTATATGATTGAGGTGGATTCTTCACAACTTGATAATTATATTGTAAACAATACTCTGTATGTAAAGATTTGTAAAGCCTGGGAAGAGCAGGCCGACCAACAGTGTCTAGCCGCATGTCACACCATTGTGGAGTGGCTATATAAACGCGAAGGCAGCTTGGTATTTCCACTAACTTCACATGAAGTTGAGGCTCTGCTGCTCAATGTTTGCACCGAGTGACCTGCGTTCGTCGTCTTTTGTGTTTTTCTCTTATTCTAATTTTTTTTCTTAATATTTCTTTTCCTCGTTTATTTATTTGCTGTTGTTGTTTTCATTATTGTTGTATTTTTTCTTTGACAAAAACTGTAACTAAGCACGTTACGAATTAATAATATAAATAAATAAATGAAGGAATGTCATCTCGTGTATGGCGCTTTAATACAAACTCCCTGCTCTATTTTGATTATAGGAGAATGACATTAATGCTATTGCAACTGTCACAACACTAGCACTCTCTAACAAAACAATAGTACGACAGTGTTGCATTAATTATGTGTTCATTGAAGCTTATCCATGGTCAGGGGTCCTATTTGCGCCAAAAGTGGAAATATCACATAATGATAAGTGTACTCTATTAATTGAGATAAATCGGTATAAATGTTGATGAAATTGGAATAGAAATTATAGGAATAGTAGCCTAACATGTTAGACTATAACCATACCAAGTATTTATTTCTCTTATCTTTGTGTGATTATTACACGGCGATTTTTGTGTTGTATTGATTTCTAAGAAATTTGCAGCGCTGTTGAAAAGCATTAAGACCTTTAACATGGAGTTGATAGACTACTTTTGTCCCACTCTGTATTACTGTGTAGCGGTGATAAAATGATTCGAAACTCTCATAATTCTGATAATTATGTTACTGAATTTCCGAACTAAATTCACTGACAAAGGTAGCATCAGTTGTGACTATATAATATACTGATTGCACTCAGTTCTAAACGAGGCGTCATTTGAATGAAGAACATCAACTCCGATATCCAATTGTGCACTCTAGAAGCAGACACACGAGCGACATTTTGCTTCCTCTTCATTTTTGCTCTTTTGAACATCACGTGTGTGGTAATAATGATGTCCGTTTCAGGGAACGACACAACAGACCACACGAGGCTTTGAATTTCCGCATAATATCCACCCAGGTAAAACAACAGAATTAGTACATGCTCTAGTTAGTTTGGTCAAAATACAAAGAACCAAATTGGTTTCCGAAATATGCGTTATATTTATTATTATTATTATTATTATTATTATTATTATTATTATTATTATTATTATTATTATTATTATTATTATAAATTATTATTATTATTATTATTATTATTATTATTATTATTATTATTATTATTATTACTATCCAGTTCTTTGGAGCAATGGATAAATGGGGTACAACCCCGATGAATGTTACTATATGAGGTGAGAATAGTCGATCTACTGCGATTACACCAATACCTTTGATGAAATCCTTCACCAGAAACTATTGTTGAAACTTGAACATCGCATCATCATTTGTTCATTATCACCAAGTTACGTTTCAGTCAATACTATACCGCTGCTTTTACGATATTCATTGAACTGTTAGGTGGCGTGGACCATCAGTTCATGAATTTTGTTCATAATTCATCTCGCATTGCCATGCATCATCACTGGAAAGTGTGACATGACCTCATTAATACAGCAGTATGAACCCCTGTGGTTATCTCTGCTTCACTCTCTTCCTCTCTCCATCCCTTCTTTTCATGTTCCTCCTCACAATGCATTTCGCCATAGAGCAGTCTTTTCTCAACCACCTTAACACACATTCCAGTTCTGCTTTCAATTCGGTTAAGGGGTTACACGATTGATTGCAAAATTTGAGTGTAAACTGAATAGTAGGTCAGGCGATGCATAATGGTCGAAATAAAGGCCGCATTGTTCCAATTGAGAGTAAAAAAACAACACAATGCAAGGCGCTGACAAGAAAAGAAATAGCGCAAAATAAAACAAATTTTGGGGAATCTATCACACAAAAAGGCCTGGTCAATTCAAAACGACTTGAACTCGCGATTTCAAAATACACACTGTTTATTTTTACACACACAACTTCCGTTTCCGGTTTAGTTAAAAAAAATTACAAAATACATAACAACGCCCTCTCATTTTGAGCGCGCTTAAATTAAATCAAATGACGAAACAACGCCCTCGCAGGGTGCGCGCTTTTCAATCGTGAACATTCTCCCCACCGTTGTTGATCTTCATATCAACAACACATAGACCGTTCACATGCAAAAGAAAGAAAAAAATGAAGATACCCACATTAATGTGCGCACAAAAGGAAAACATACAAATTCTGCACATAACAAAAAATAGAAATGCACATTAGAAAATGCACATAAACACCAAAATAGAAATGCACATAAACACAAAACATAGAAATGTACATTAGAAAATGCACATAAACACAAAAATAGAAATGCACATGAAAAACACACATCAACATACAAAAATCTCAAAGGTAACGCTGCGGGGTTTTAATAACTCGGCCCGACCTGGATGCCTTCGGTGCAGCATTACCCACACCCTCTTCCACACAATCCTCACTACCCACTTCTAATAGATGGAGACGTTGAATAGGTCGCGTGAACACTCCTCCGGCTGTCCTGATGTCAACAGACCTAACAAACCCATCACGCCCTGGATGTAGCTTGGTGACAGTCGCAAGCGGCCAAGACAAACGATTACAGTTGTCTTCTCGTAATAGAACCAGTGAACCAACCTGTACTTGGG
>KB309617.1:118921-178052 GCA_000328365.1 Capitella teleta
AACTTGAGTTTATGAGTCGAATTCGAAGTCGAAGTCGCCTTCGAATTACACCACGCCTTCCTCTTCTCCTTCTGATACAGCACTTGTTCACACTGCACTGATAGAAGATAGGCGGCGAACTCCTGGATAGATGTATGAAGTCAGGATTGCACATAGCGGTTGAACTTGTCCTAATGTTCAAGATTTCTTCTCGTGAATAGTGGATCATGTTAATGATGATTGATGATTGATGATGACAATGAGACAATGGTAGAATATAGCCACAGCCTTGTCGCCGACGAGCAGCGCCAAACACACAAAGTTGCACACGACGGACCCGTACGATTTTGAAATCATCGGATTCATCGGGAAGAGACGCACACGATGATTATTACGACAGGTTCAGGTGATCTCAAATGCCTGAACAGTTCTCCAAAAACAAAAAATCGGACTCTTGTAAAATTTGAAATCCGCCTTTCCTGTCCGTCGTCATAGCAACCCGTATGGTAAGAAATGTAAGTAAAAATGGCAAGAAAGCGAGTATAAGATAAAATTATGGTGTTTAGGGATATTTCTAAAGATCTAAAAATGCAATTCTTCACGAATGATTTTCTGCTACAATGTGCATTATTGGACATTAATTACGAAGACATTCAAACAAAAGCAGGAAATTGTGATCATTGGAACCGAATTGTTTTCAGCCCACCATTACCAAAGAACAGGGACATTAGGACGTGGGTACAGCAGTTCGATAACCTTCTAGTGTAGACAGACTGCATTAATGCTGATTCAAATCATAATTATACTGAGTGCTATGCTATACATTAATTGTTTGATTTATGATTCAGCAACTTTTATTTGATCTTGCCCGATAATCGACACTCTGTTGCATATCAGTGTTAAGATTACGTGGATGCTTCTAACTACTTTACACGATGTTGCATTATACCATATGTAATTATGATTATATAAACTCTGCCTATGCATGTATAGACCTTCGGGCAGCGCGTGCACGAGATTGCTTCCATCTCCCAAGAGGCAATCAGCGAATACTGAGAGGTCAGAAGGCCAACGTGCAATTAGCGAATACTGGCGGTCAGAAGTTCGCCGAGAACAAAGAACCGGAGAGCAAGCGCATCCATCATTGTCAGATAGCAACTATTTGGAAGGCACCGATCCTCTGAATTATCTATTAGAAACACAGGCTGCCCCACATCCATGCTTCTAGCATATAAGACACGGATATTTTCCATGAACACTGATTCCTCTACGCCTTCTCACCGACACACCACACATCTCTCCCTCACGTGCTTCTACAAAGACCACTTACTTGGAACCTTTTTTTATTTTGAGTACTTTGGACTATTTTATTGAAGGTAAATTAAAGCCAATATGAAGTGATTGGTTGAGTCTTCGTTATTACGAGCTTGGAGCTTACCATCCAACTAGTGCATAAATGACGTAGCCCTGGAGTCACTACGTCAATCAGGCGTTGCTTGTGAGTGCTGAAAGGACACTTTGTGATTCATTATATATATCTTATTTCAGTCGTGAAAAGAACTCTCACATTTTAAAGGCGACGAACAATAGAACAAAACGAACAAAAAAAATAAAGAAAATAAATGAAAAAGGGTACATGTACATGGTGAGTTTACGCAATGGACAAATCAAAAATAGAAACAGGTTAATATATTCGTAAGATAAATTCACAAAGCCATATGCTGGTATTCGCTCATAAAGCAGGTGAATAATGGCCGAAACACTTGATAAAATTAAATTGATATCACATGCTTTTACAAATTTGTATATCATTTCTGATTTTCTTAGATCATTGGAATTGATAAAATTGTGACATTTACTTGGATAATCTAATCGTCTAGTATTTGTGGTTATATTACTACTACTATTGCGGTTGGTTTTTGCTACATACGAAGCAAAAGGACAACTGGTATGTGGGTGCCAATGAGGATTAAGGAGTCGATGCAATTTACGTATTGCTTCATTTGAAAATACTAACACTGGCTATCTACCTTGGTAACCAAGGTAACCAACCCAAACCTTATTAGTCATAAAGAAACTTGGGAGTTGATTGTGTAGTGTGTTTGCTCTATTCCATTCGAGCCAGGTATCTGGTGTTTACTTGTTTGTATCAGTTTGTAGAATTTGAGAGATGGAATGTTCAAACTTTGCACTTATATTGAAATCTCAGATTTAAGTAGCTTGCAACTATGTACATGTATGTCATAATATAATATATTCCAATTAAGGAACGAGTAAATATATTTTGATGTTGCAATAATATCATTTGAAGTTCAACCTTCTTTTAAGAGCCCATAATTATTCCGAAGGCAAAACTTCTCACAGCACATCAAGGTCAGTGAACCTTAATCCGAATTATGTTTAATCACCCCCTCATAATTTGGGTAGGTTGCCTCTATGTGAAGCCACATCAATTTAAGAGGAAGATGCACCAGGTGTGCAGCATCACAACTCATAAATGCATAAAATCGTTGCTTTGTGGAGAGCATTGGATATTGTACGCAAATGAACTTCAGAAGAGGACAAAACAATGCAGAGAAAAATGTTTCCAATTAATTATGAACTTATCTGATGTATCTTAACTCAAACTTCACAGTTAACTGATCAAAAATCTCACATTTGCTTATAATCTTTTCTCAACCAAGCATCGCAAATACAATAAATCTCAGCTGATTGAACCTTTGAACTTGGCAGCTGCTTTGTTTGACATCCAATTTCACTCGATGATTGGACGACAAGACATAAACTGACTCCAGAACAAAGCGAGCTATGACAGAGAGTCGGTATCCGTTGGTGAACGATTAACATAGTGCATACAAATTATAAACAGACGAGTAACACCGTTTACAATCAGGCAAAAAGGATTCTTTGATCCGTAAAACTTAGACGAATACGATTCGATTTTAATAGTGTGGACCGAAAGAATATACCCCAGGAACTGACTCAGCGGTGTTCGTGGAATCGGGGCAATAATATTTCATTTCAATTATTACATTTAAAAACGCATTTTCAGCAATATCATAGAACATGCAAATGCGTTATGTAATGATAAGGCAGAGGGGATTGTGGAAATAGCTCAAGGAATATCTTATCTTGTTTTATTGTGAGAAGAATAAAAAGAAATGACACATTTCAGCTAATAACCATAAAATCTACACCTAAGTTGTCCTGCTTTGACCGATCAGTGTATAATTGCACTGCAATCTTCTGGCTTGGCTAACTGGCTAACTGATATAACTAGTTGGGTTACATCTTCAGGTCAACTTATCTACTTTTAAATCGATAAGTTGACTTAAGGATGATCCAGAATATTCTTTAGCTCAGACGATCTTTTGCCTTTTTTTTTTTTTTTTTCATGCAGTTCATGTGGCGCAAAAACGTTCTCTTTTATGCTGCTATACTATTATTGAACCTTTTACTTTTGAATTGAATTTTTATTCTACTGAATTCCAGAAGTCGAATTGAAATTGGTCCTTAAATTTAACTTTTGCTTCCCAGACAGTGAATACTGGAATGCCATTTGAGAAGGATAGGTGAAGGAGATGAACATTGCATGGGGACAATGAGAACAGAAAAGTTGCCGTGTAATGGACATTCTTTCCTTGTCATTAATCACAGTCTTTTACATCAGCGGCATTTGTTGTTTTGCAGGACTTCTCTGTTGCAAATGGGGCACATTCATTGGTGGTATTCAATCAATGTCTCGTAATGCACAGCGAATCAATTGGTTCAGGAATGGATGGTTGTCTCCTTGGACCCACTCTGCATCATTTGCATCATCAATTGGGTAAACATAACGTGATGCTCAAAGCAACGGTGGGACTCAATTGAATGTCAACGGTTGTCATGGTGATAATATGAGGGCATTATCGGTTGGTTGTTGCGTAAACTAGCAGGAGCTGATTGCATGAAAGTAAGTTTCACTTTGAGTTTGTTTAGTCAAAACTTCACTCAGTGAAGAATCCGATTTTATGAAACAATTCAACAGTAAGTCTGATATTTAGATATTTAGCAAATTATTTTTATAAACAAATAATAAGGTTTATTTTTGGCATTGCATGCGCATTATTGCATATTGTTCTTTGAACATTTCCATTAACATAAACGTGTTTTGCCTAATTATTACTATTACTATATAATATAAGCATGCGATACTTTGGTAATCTAGTCGTAGTGCACTTTTTCGTTCGTTGGGCTTATTTAATCTCGGCATCCTGAAGCAACTAAGGCTTATGTGGTCCGAGAAGGTAAGCAGGAGTTAAGTGCCTTACCCAAGGACACAAGGTTGGTGGCTGGCTTCGAACCTCCAGTGGCCAGCGCCAAGCCCTTTCGAGGCGAGCACGCTAACCACTCGTCCTCTATGTTAAGATTACGTGGATGCTTCTAACTACTTCACACGATGTTTCATTATAGCATTTGTAATTATGATTATATAAACTCTGCCTATGCATGTAGACCTTCGGGCAGCGCGTGCGCGGGATTGCTTCCATCTCCCAAGAGGCAATCAGCGAATACTGAGAGGTCAGAAGGCCAAGATGCAATTAGCGAATACTGGCGGTCAGAAGTTCGCTGAGAACAAAGAACCGGAGAGCAAACGCATCCATCACTGTCAGATAGCAAATACTTGGAAGGCACCGAGCTACTGCATTTTTTTATTACAAACACAGGCTGCCCCCACATCCATGGTTCTAGTATATAAGACACGAATATTTTCCATGAACACTGATTCCTCTACGCCTTCACACCTTCACATCTCTACACATTCTCTCTTACACGTGCTCACTCGTCCCGTACGAACCACACACCAAGCTACTCCTTTCGGAACACTTTTATTTGTGACATCCTCTTTAGAATATTTTATTGAAGGTAAATTAAAGCCAATATGAAGTGATTGGTTGAGTCTTCATTATTACGAGCTTGGAGCTTACCATCCAACTAGTGCATAAATGACGTAGCCCTGGAGTCACTACATCACTCTACCTCTCTTGGTTTACACATGTGAATCAGTATCAGTATGTTGCAACCAACTGGCTTAACAATCCTCGCACATAATACTAGTACATTACGAAATATACTTCCTTTTATAAAGTTGAAATTCAGTTGACGATTATTATGAAAAACTAAGTAATAAAACAACGAATAATGAAGCTGTGCTCAATTAGACCAATGATGCTTTCATGTCCAATTGCTTATCACTATCTTCTAGTTCTTTAAAACAGTTATGACTTCCAAACATCGATGAGGTGTATCTACAAATATATATTTATTATAATAGTTTAATTGTGATTGTTTGATCTCTTTGGGAGTTTGAAGAACATTTAAATCACCGTTTTGTTGATTTTCATCCATTGTTATGCATTCAAGCGATTAATAACAACGAGAAATGCTGACGCTCACATGTTGTCGAGTAAATGTCGTGACCAAGAGAGTTTAATGATTGCAGGGTTATATTTTGTTATTCGGATTCGTTGAACTGTTTTCATTTGAAGCCAAAGCTTTGCCCAATCACCAATCACTAGTTGTTACACGAGAGAAAGCGGTTATACACGTATTACACGCAGACGTTGCCTCCCTTCCACCTGATGTTGTGTTGATTCAATATGTGTACATGTAAAGAAATGGACACTTGCCCAGAACAACTTAAGTATTTACCAATGACCGGCTCTGATGTTATTTGAAGTATGCTTAGTTCAACCAGGTGAACCACTCACTCAACAAAACCAAGTAGGGCAACAACCGCAACACCTATAAGTATCAGATTTCTAGGGTTACTGAGTAATTGGGAGTGGAATGCCTAATAAACCTTGGGTAATTCTATATTCTTAGAAAGAAATAGTTGTTATGATTAACTGGTTAGCAGTATATCATTTGCGCTCCATACACGTGTACAGATCAATCACTGCTCTTGCTGTTTGCCATGCATTGTATTGCTAAATTACTCACAGTAAACAGACATGGTGGCTGTATGTGGGGAAAGATACACGCATTGCATTTATCTATCGATCACTCAGCGATACAATTGTAAATAGTTAATCGTGTGCATGAGATGAGCCTATAATTAAATTATAATGAAATGTAGTTGCTTTCCACTTACTTGTTATTCATTCAGACAATGATTGTTTTGGTAAAAAAATTTATGGTATGTGCTGTTCCATTTGGAAGGCTGGCTGACTTAAGGAAATGTCTTTTAGCCATCAGTATTTTCCAGAGAATCCACGGCCTTTTTTTTTTTCTTTTTCATTTTTTCATTTTTTTCATTTTTCATTTTTTTTTTTTGCTGTTCAAGTCTTGATACAATTCTGGTGAAATCGCATGCGGGGCTCGGTGTCTGTTTGTTAATAGCGCCTAGTTTCATTGGTCATATCATATGATTTTACGCCAATTGATCATAATTTGTGATACATTTCATCATTCGAATACGAGTACAAGGATAAAATTCTAGCAAGTCCACCCGTTTCCTAGCCCCTTGGCGCCGCTATTGATGAACCTGCTTCGCTTCAGCGACAGAATTATTGAAATATCTTGCGAGTTATCCATTCCAGCAACTGAGGTCGTTTTATGATCTTTTTTTCTTTTTTTTTTTTAACTCAAGGTACTTTGGTTGACGTAAAACAATCCCATTGTTCATATCACGAAAAACTTCAAGGCGGCACAGGCGTATGACGTCACCCTCACATTGACAGGGGTGACCAAGCTTCTTCTCTTTGATCTCACATCATCCTCGGTGGCTTCCTTCCTAAAATTGGAGATGAAAGTGCTTCTGGCCTCAGGCACTCCTTGAAAGGTGCGTGGTGTTGATAATCACGACTTATATCATGTAAATAGCTAATTGAGATTCTACGTTTAAACGTATCAGTTTATTTTTCAGGAATGCATTAGTATCTGAATCCGGCCTCTGGGGACTTGGTATCCTCTGCTCTGTTATCCTCTGCTCCGTTGGTCACATTATCTTTTCCGAGTGATGGAAACCAGCAAGACACTCACGATTCTAGAAATGTGGGAGAAATACCTTATTCGGGAAATTCATGCCATGCCAAAGCAATTAGGAATTAACGGCTGCTAGAAAAAGAGACACTGTCTAGACGTGTTGTGTAGGTGTCGGTTTTATATACTCGCGATATCCAAATGAACTTTTGTTCTAATGTTCTCAGATAACTCCTCAAATTGCATATGTATTAGATATCATTCAACAGTAATCTCCCGTAGGGTGAAATCCTTCAGCAATACTACGAGTAATGGCTAATACCCATTAATGACGCCTCTAGTTTATCGGATATTAAACTGTCGCTTCGTTGAATCATTGTCCTGTGATTGCTTATTTGTGACGTATGCTAACCGTGGACAGTATAAGCTTGACGATAATTATAAAGTATTACAGCTTGTTACAATTAAGCATGCCTATCTGTGTAACCATAATTGAAGTCAACTGCAAGATTATGATATGCTGATATGGAGGATCGATCTAATCAGTGACGCTTTGATAGATAAGACACTAGAAATTGAATCTGCTATTTAAGTATGATTGGAAGAAGATCAAAAGACCTTCTGATCAGTTACTCGAGTAAACTCAATGCGTGCTCGTTGGTTTAATACTAATATTAATGTTGATGCATTCGTCATGAATCAAAATACAAAATAATTTTCCCGTTTTGCACGCTGTTTTATCAGATGTGCCTCGTACACGCATCACCCGCCAATGACGGTAGGAATAATCTCTCGGCTGATATTGGGAATACGTCCTGATGAAGACAAGTGCCGAGTGACCGAGTGACCGCGAGTCAGAGCCAGAAAGTGATTGATGTTGTGCTGAACCTTTTGTGCCTTCTCCCTTTTGTAATTCCCACGTCTAAAGGGAGCTAGTGTTTCATTAGACTGAAAAGGTCACGTGGCCCGCAATGTTTATCTCAATTTAGGAATTCCACCCAATACAAAATGACGTCATTCTTTGGTTTTTGTGTCTAATGAATATTAATTGTTTGGCCGCAAACCATTGTGATTATTTGTAACAATTCAAGTCATGAATACTGTAGATGCATACAAAACATGACATGACGGTCACATGATTTATGCATATATGTTTTATTCGTTCACATCAATTGGAACATAAATTATGACAAGTAAAAGCAGTGCCTTGAACAGGAAATTAGTTTGTGGATATGAATTCAATTATAACAGTAAAGTTTTCAAGATCGTTTTGTGAAATACCACTGACGACAAGTTCATGTCTAAAGTCCAGCAGTTCACGGATCAGGCATCGACGGTGAAGCTGTGTCTCGACGTCAACGTCGCCACAAATCAAAGGAAGCAGCGAGCAGTGGGTACGAAAGTGCAGGCCAAGGAGAGCGCGAATCGCCTTTTGCCAAGCGGTGTATAATTTATCCGCCGCTCTCAGAGGACATCCATATAATGGCATGCAGAAGATTAGAACAGGAAGTACTTCGCTTGAGGCAGAAGCCAGTGGAAGTGAGCACGTAGCATTGCGACTCGCTTGTTAGAATCAGAGAAGGCACGGTCGATGACCTCATCAGCTGTAACGTTGCCAACCAAGCACCCCAGGTGGAGATCCTTTTGGACGAAATCGATGCAACCGCCCATGAAATGAAACAGCGGCTCACCGTGTGGCGCAGCGCTGGGTTCATGCTGACAAGGGACACGGATAACTTTACTTTTTGTGGGGTTAAATGAAACTTTGAAGGCGCAAAGCTGGAGCTGTCTCATCAGACCCTGTCTGGTTGGAGACAAAATAATTTTGTCTCCGTGCATGCATCCCCGACATTCCTTCGGAATGAGGAGCCACCACCTCGCATTCTCTTCACTTCCGACTAGAAGTCGCCTCAGCCGCCTCTGACGAAGTTCTCCCCAATGACAGAGAACCGGCTAGAAGCTCATTCTTCTTCAGATGTCAGATGGCTCGGTGGTACTTGGCTCGGGTGCTTTCGCGGATAAGAGCGACGACCCCTAACGAGCCCAGTCAATTTAGCACTGAAAAAGAGTCGACTCAGACAAAATTACAACATAATATATTTTTCGTGGATAACATGCGGAATTATCTCTTTAGTAACAAACTCGAAATCTGACAAAATTTTTTTGGTGGAAAATGGGTAGAATCGGTAATTAATTACCTGAATTAAGCCAAAGCTAGGTTTACCGTGTGAACATAAGCACACAGCATATCAATTTAGAGATCTAAATGAGATCAACCCAGAAAAAGTGTTATCGGTTCCGACATACGTACCTGTACAGTTTTCGGTATGGTGTCAATAGTCACAAGTGCGAAAATATCAGAAAAAATCGATTCACATCAGATGAATCGGTTTCATGAACCCACAAACTACCAGTATACTAGAATAAAGCCCACAAAAAATCTGGGAGCACCCGTCACTGATTTAATTATTAAGTATTTAATAAATTACATTGTCAGCCCATAAGATATCTAAATAACTGCGCCGGCAGTTACAGGGGCATAGCATTACATGCTAGTATTAATCACTGGCTCAGTTCTTCCTTTTCCGTCAGTTGCATAAATCTTGACTTGCAACACTAAATTACACTAATAACCTCTATCAACTAGGCTAATATTCTATCATTTCTTTCAGTCATAACGCATAACCCATAATTATATCCAAAAGTCAATTCATGCGGACCGAGGTTTGGGCGATAGACAACGCGTTACATGGTTGTCAGCCATGCTATTTCGAGCTGAGGTATAAACTCTGATAATTATGTAAGAAGTTGCAGGTTTAAAGTTTCAAACAAGTGAGCAATACCGAGAGACATCTGCATCCAGAGCTAGTACGTACTAGTAACTAGAGGCAGAAACTGCTAGACCCCCCCCCCCCTGAGGGGCCCCCCATTCGCCGTCGATATGTCACTCTGCAACACAACAACCGCTTTGACTTCTGAAGTCAGTGCCGATGTCGACAATTCTACGGAAAAACAGAAAGTTTCAGTAGGACTTATCAGTCGGTAATCTTGGCTATGAAGACAACGAACAAGAAAATTCAACTTTAGGATTTCCTGAATTGATCTTCAACGACATGTAAAAGTTCCTGAACGTGTGAATGGTCGAGAAGAAAGTTTATACTATGAAGCTATCCGACAGCTACATGGATATTTCAATGTAACGACGAGAGGAGGAAAGCAGCGAAGACGGTACTGGCAGATGTTATATGGAATCCTATAATGCAAATATTAACAACAACCTTATTACACACAACACAGACCGAGTCACATATTGTGCTATAGATGGGGGATTCAATGGATTCTTCGTCGACTCCCTTGGGTAGAATGCAAAACGTATGGAGATACATGTATCGCCTACACGCATATCATGTACATGAAGATGCATGTATTCGGAAATCGGTTTGCGCATAATATAGCAGTGTAGCGGTACACTTCATTCCAGATATGCCTTGTAGATGATGTAAGAAGGAGAAAGAAGCTCTTGGGAAACTCAAAAAGCAAACAGAAAATCATAGGTCTGATTGCATTAGAGTTAGAGGAGTTGGGTGCACTTCAATGCACGATGAGGGTGATTCAGACTTTGTGCTAACAACGATTGCAATTGCCAATGAAAAGTATGTCACCCTGATCGGAGAGGATTCAGATCTGTTCATTATACTTTGCCATTAATACGTTATACACGCCGTGGTTTTTTTTTCTATCAGATATTCGGCAACTCAAGAAAGGCCAAAGAGTGTATGGAACATAAGCTTAATAAAAAATATACGAAGTTGGTCACATGCCAAAAAGTGCAGGCGCCATTCGCCAAAGAAGCAGATGTTTTTTATACAACAGATCGATGTAAAGAACTAAAGATGAGATGTGTAATGCTGGAGAAGCATGTGTGGCAGTAACCACCAGAAATCATTCAAACCAGCTATGGTATGAGACATTTTGCCAAAATGTGGCATCCAGCTCCACCCTTGTTGACCCGCATAGCCTGCCTCCAAACTCATATTCACTCAGGTGTATCACAATCAGCGAGTATATTGCCAGGTGCAGGAGTGGATTGGCACTCATCTGTATGTAGATCACTATATGAGAACTGGGTTTAAGAAATGAAAGACGGGATGCTGGCCTCTAAGATGACGGACATAAACTCTGCTCCTCCATTCCTCCTGAACTATAGAGGTGATTGCATCTCAGGTCGCTGTACATTTCTACCTGCAACAAGCATGGTGTTTTACGCACTCGTGGCATGTGAACAGGGCAACAAAAGAGGCTGCAGTAATGGACCAATCGGATTTGATGGCAAAAGGTGTTGAAATAATGAAATCTTTATTGAGCTTATGTATGTTACATGCACATATAATTGTACTTTTTGGTGGGATTATTTGGATAGTAATGCAGCATTATATAGCCATTGCCTCTACACCGTCTACAGTTATATTGAACGAATGTAAGACACAAAGCAAAACTCGAAATAGCGTATCATTAATCATATGCAACACAATCCTTGTGAAAAGAGGTAATTCATGTATTTCCTGGATATTCTGTGGTTTGATATTACAGCCTCATTGTACCTTTCCTTCACAAACTATGTACACTTGACACCTTTTTGTACTCCAATTAACACCAGAACACGTTTCATTGATTTTACTGCCGCCTTTACTTTTCAATGCAGTGTTAGATCAAATTTTGATAAAAATCGTCACACTCACGATGTCAGTGCAACATAATATAAGTCAGGTGAGGTCAACGAAGTTCATGTCTATGTGACTCATGTATTCAGTTTGTTTTATAATATATGAATTGTTTTGAGCAGAGCAAGATCATGTAAATACACGCCATTCACTAAAATCTCGAGTAGCTAAAACGGTGAATAATATGCATGTGATCTAAGGCCCAAGAAGAGAACCTTTGATATCTTGTTCCATTTCAGTGATTGGGGGGAATGTGAAGAAATGTGTATAAAGGTACAGCAAAACCGTATGCGGGAATCTCTACAAAGCCTTACGTTTGCAACCAAAAAGTATTGCACTCATACTTTTAGCTATTTTTGGAAGACATAATTATCATCAGAATGGTGTTTTGCTAATTGGGTGTCCTATAATTATGTGCAGACCTGCAAAATAAACTAACCGTTCTTAAGAAGTATTAATTATTAGATAAATCCATTTTGTGGATTATATATTATTATATACGTATAATGTGGTCATGCACACGCAGTTATGCGTCAGATACGATAGCATCACTGCTTCTCTACGATTTGATTGGAGGTTCAAATGGTTAATGGCACTCAATGGTACATGTTGCTTTTACTGAATGTTGATACGTTAAATATTTCCATGGTATACAGATATAATATAATGGGTCAACCACAACGACCGTGGGGTATTGTCTCTTGTCTGTTGAACACATGGCATCGGTTCCATGTCGTGTTGATCTCTCAAGAACCAAACCATCTATCACTTTAAGGAAGAGCCGGTTTAAAGCAGGGCTCGACAGCTTGGATTGAGTACTGGTTCAGGTGAATACAAAAGACAGAGAGTCCGTGGCCGCCGTGAATTTTTTGATAAGGGGCAAGGATGCAAGGATGGAAATATGCAGAGGGCTCCACATAAAGTGGCATACGTATACGATAAATGGTGCAATGAAAGTTTGGAATAATTACCCCCCCCCCCTCCGCTCAGGTACAAGGCGATTAATAATAAATCATGCTTTGTCTTGTTGAGTCATGGCAGAGATGCTTGTCAGATCGAGTTGCTAGTTATTGTAGGTCTATCAAAAGCTCGTACAATCTGTACTGGATTATGGATTCGAATTTCATCTCCTGATGTCGAGGCTGAAACATGTCCCTGCACAGGGTTTTTTTTATATCCAGAATCAGCTTATGAAATTCTGATCAAAACGCACGAGACACCAGGCTCCCTATCAACCAGGGTTGCAAAATATGCACATAAAGGGTTTTTGTTTCATTTTGCAATTTGCTGTGCATGTGCAGACAATATAAATTAGTCCGTCCAGAAAACGCACCCAATAGCATCGTCTTACCAATGTCAATAAATAAAGAGTGCTGTCAATTGGCATGTCATCTTCTTATGAACTGGATGTATCAACCGTAATGCAATGGAATAATCGCACTGATATGCTCTGGTAACAGTCTATAAAGAAATACTGCAATAGCTAAATAATAAAACAAAAAGTACGGGAACATGTTTTCCGTTAATGTGTTGTTGTGATTGCGCTTATGCTTGTTTTCTGAACAAATGTATCGTAATTAGAGGACAGTTATTTCAAATGATGCTGATTTTATTCTGAACTTTTTTATCGATAGCCGTAATAGCACACAGTATTGCCTGCAACCTTCTCTTAAACTGGGTGATCGCTGGTAGTCATCGATGTCATGTGCTGCTTTTGCATTGATAATACTCGGATAGCGGTTTGCTGAAATGATTAAATCTAATATATATATATAAAAGTGTAGTTCAAATGAAATGATTTTTACAACTTACGATTTGGATCAGACAACCACCCCCATTCGCGACCTCAATTTTTAGATAATTGCTGATATGCATCAATCAAAAAGCTTTCTATTCAAACTCACTCATAACACATTTCCAAACCCTCATTTCGTATCACACAAGAATATAATATTTTGTGCTTGCTGCGAGGAAAAATTAAGAAAAAAAAAAAAAACACCATTATTAATATTGCATTATGATGTATTGGTTTTGTATATTTGTGTTATAATTAGTATTGTTATACTTTTTTTCTTGTCACTTGTTTTTTTTTTCTTCATTCCGTTAATCATTAAATCTCTACTGATGTTCACCATTAAAATGTTCTTCATCACCTAATTCAACTGAAACAAGGGTTTCATTCCCCTCTTGCCATTTGATTATCTTCTTTATTGTTTCACCTTTTGCAATCAATTTATTCACCAAAACACCTTAATTAAGTGCGACCAGGTAGCTTATATATGTAACTGTATACAGGGGACATAAATTGTCATGCCCCCTAAATCAGGAATCGAAAATCTCAAGAAAGGCGTGCTGCTCCGAGAAATGTTGCAGATGACAATTGAATGTATTGTCTTTGTACATTTGTGTTATAATTAGTATTGTTATACTTTTTATATCTTGATACTTGTTCTATTGCCTCGGAAATATATTTGATGGAAATTGTTTGTCTGTTGGATCCAGTACTAGCTTCCATGCAGGTGAACACTGGAAGCATCGGGTAACTCCAAATGAGTCATACTAAAACATCGGTATCTGGAGATCGTTTTTTGATGATGGAATCTCTCTTTGCAGTATTAACAGCATGTGGTATATTATCTTTGTGTCTATCTAGTTACTTGATAGGGGTTCATCTCGGAGGTTGTCATTTTGAATGACCTGGTCGTCGAATTACTGATTGGAATGATTCGATAAAATACAAAAAATTTAAAAAAAATCACAAAAGAATAATAAATAATTATCATCAATTATTTTATGAGCAAAGATATTTTGTGCAATTACTCTTAGTGGTGGGTGGGATGTGGGAGAAATTTCTTTCATTGGTACATTTGTTAACAGGATCCGGTCACACACCGCATATTTCACAGCAGATTGCCCTTTGGGATGTATTTGACGAGTCGATTTATTCAGAGAATTGTGTTTGGAGTATGGATTAAACACTACGTGCACTTCATTGAATCTTCCTGACGCATAGTTCAAAGTACTGATGCCATGTTTTGCAAAGTCCTTGCAATGTTTCACCCAATGCAGTCTATGATCAACTATGATGCACGTCTGAGTGAGGCTACCTGAACAAAAAACTGTTGTGCTACATTCGCTTGGTTTATATGGGTGCTGCCTCAAGTGCAAGCATCAACTTGCTTTTGTTTAAAATTGGAGTGTGCCACTGCAATCAAAGAAAGATCTCGGTTTGCAGAAAATTCATGGGAGCCCAAGGCACTTTTATGTCGACATTTGTGCTGGTTCTTCCAACAACCAAACATCTCGCCAAAAGAAATACCTCTCATTGCAACGGTTTTCGATCCGATGTTCTTCTATGGAATCTTGCTTGCCTTCTTTAAGTATATAATCAAGAGATAAGACACGGGAAAGAGGTGATTATGCTAGGATTGATTATGTTTAAGTATATGTGGAGCCACGTAACCGACGAGACGAAGTCGAGTTCGAATATTTGGCTCCACATTCACTTGAACGTGTTTTTTATTCACGTGTTTTATATTCACTTTTTTTCTATCACTTGTCAACACATACACGACGGAAGCTCATCTATTTTTAATTCTTCGTTCAGGGTAATCACGATCAGGTCTTCGGTGACTTTCATGCACCAATTCACGTTGCTGTTCGATGGCATGATTAGGAACAATGGAGAAAAATAACACATCGCTTTTGTTGACAACAAAATTTTCTGCCCGGAATTTCTCCCGAACACCTTGGTCTGTGTTATTCAGTTCATTAATGTCTGCAAGATCACCGATTTAGGGCAAAGAAATATTTTATAAGTTCCCCAAGTTTCGTAAGGATAGCCAAGTGAAGTTCTCAGTCAGCTTGTCTCGAGGAACACAGAGAGGCACTTTTTAGCACATCTTTAAGAACAGAACCATGAAAAAAAAATAATATCTAAGTTCGATACATATATACATGTACAGTTAGTATGTAATATTGTCCTATATTGAATCTTTGTAGTTGTTTGATTGTGATGTTTGAGAATTCAGACAAACAAACAATAATTCAAATCCTGAAAAAAATTATAGCTAGAGCCAAGCATCGACGGACGGGCAAAAACAACTGTCTGGAAAGAAATTGCCAGGAAACACCTTGTAATTTCAGGTATGTACTCAAATTGAGTTTCCGTAATGCATTAACCCTTTCCATCAAACAGGTGTAGACCGTGAGCCAGAAAAATTAAAGTGAAATAGGGAGGCATAGTTCTCCCAGGTCAAAACAAAAGATGACGTAAAGACTTATTTATTGGGCGGTGTATCAATAATTCCCTTATTATGCGCGAAAATTCAATCAAGCCAAAAGAGAAGTGATGGAGGAAAAACTGAAGCCCTCTTCTCAATTCACATGAAACAAATATTCCAAATTATATGGAATGACAGCAATAGAGGGTGAATATTTGGGATTGATCATTTGTACTCTAGTATTCAGTGTAGAATTGTTCCCATTGATGTACACCATAGTGTCAACTCCCATTTCTCTCTTTGAAGGTCTACTGGAAGAGATTGATTCCGGGGTACCAATACCTACTCATTTAAGTACTATCCCTACATCTTCCCCTCCCTCAACACCTACACCTACCCCTTCCTGTGGCATGCAGCTCTTCTTCTGTATGTAAGAAGAGAAAGACGCAAAGTGCGGACACAAAAGGTATTAGATGTCATTAACCTCATACTGTGTGGATGTAATCAATGCTTCTTTTTTTCTCTTTTCAGTCTTTTCATCTCTGTTGAGAGCAATCAATGAAAATTTTTGTTTACCATGTTGTGTATTTTGCTATATTTTGCTTTAAATTATGTTTGGAATATTTATCTGCAGCTATTGTTAATTTGTTGTCATTATTAAACTTTTGTGGTAATTGTTTTGAGTTGTTATATGTATATATAACAGGAGGACAATAGAGAATGGGTGAATACATTAATTATAATAAATAAGTTGCCAACACATCCCAAGGTCTTCAACAGCTTCATCATCACCTCCAACTTCAGTTTCAACTTTAGTGTAATTGTGGTACTTAGACATGACGACCATCTATGCCATCGTCACTCATATTGAAGAGTATTGTGAAAGTCGTGAATAATTTGTATATGGTTCCGACCTTACGCATGATCAGTGCAATGCAGACACCTGTAATAAATAAATGGAATTATCACAATGTGTTAGATTGTAAAGTTTACAGAAGGTACATTCTACGCTTTCAATTGCAATGCATATGAAGATATTAATGCGATTAATAATTAATTTCAAACAATCAAGCATAGCTAATCACCACATACATATAGCCCGACTTATTACACCAAATAGTTTGAAACATACAGGCTAGTAATAATTAACATAAACACCATGTAACTATGTATATATTTATTTATATATAGCTATATAGTAACTGTTACATCCACCTGCTGAAATAAAACATCAATATAACCAAACATCACCAACACTGTATGTATCAATATTATGATAATAAATAATAATTCTATGTGATTGTGCATGGATGTTACAACACGCTTTCAAAGATACGTTATGAAGAGCATCTGAACTACGTTATGAAATGCTTTCATTTAGATTGATAATAATATTATCTAGATAGATAGATCTAGATAGATCTATTATAATATTAATAAATTTATTATGTGCATAATAATTATTATTATTATTATTATTATAATTATTATTATGCACATAATAAATTTAATTATAGTTAATAGTACTTACCGCTACTTCGCCGTGAATAGCGCTTTCCTGATTTGATATCGGAACAAAGCGAGATCTGTTGTAATCATGTATAATGATTTGAAGCCGATGCCTCATGAGGCAATACTCCTTCATTTCGATCTCGTTCACGTCGTTAAGAGTTCTGCGTGGCAGAAACCCGCGGGGCCTTCTTCTGTTTCTTGGCACATACGCGTCCATATCGGCGTTTCAAGATGGCCGATCTACCGCCCATAACTCTAAAGAGCACTTTCGAGTGTGCATAAAGTTATGATCAGAAATCGCGCATAAGTACAGTATTAAAACGCACACGTCATAACTCTGATCTTAGCTATAGGAATTTGAGGAAAACCGTGCATAACTCTCTTATTAAAACGCACCACAGGCTCTTTACTGAGAAATGTTGTCTGATAAACACTGAATAGAGTGCGTAGAGTGGTTACGTGGACAGATATCGCTCTTTTGTCGTGTTTAAAACTTTAAATTTAAGAATCTGAAAGTTGTCGCGAGCTTATAAATATCTGCTTCAATCCGAGATTGATCACTGCCACTTTCTTTCAACATATCACCTGTATCCGATATCCGAATCAGAGAAAAATAACGCAAATTTTCGGAATGTATGTATCTTTCAAAGCTTGGGTTATAAGAATAAAAAATGTCCCAATTTAATGGTTTTCGTACTTATTTTTAGATCTATTATACGAATAAATGATTATTAATATTTGTTTATCACGATAAACGTTTAGCTTGTAGAGGATAAATCGAATATAAGATTACATTTATCGTAATAGATATCAACAACACACAGTGGGAGTGTATGCCTAGCTAAGCAAAACAACGAGATGTTAATTACATGGTATAGCCATATTGTCCTTGGTCATTCCAAATTATTTCCTGAGATAAAAGTGCAATTCCACGTACGAGTCCGATCACGACCTAGTAGTCTCTGCATGTGTCATTCACTGAAACGGAAATCATTGGTATCACACGATGTCTGAAAAGGCGACACTCCAGTGAACGATATAATAAAAAAATAGAATAGAATAGAATGGAATAGAATAGAATAGAATAGAATAGAATAGAATAGAATAGAATAGAATAGAATAGAATAGAATAGAATAGAATAGAATAGAATAGAATAGAATAGAATAGAATAGAATAGAATAGAATAGAATAGAATAGAATAGAATAGAATAGAATAGAATAGAATAGAATAGAATAGAATAGAATAGAATAGAATAGAATAGAATAGAATAGAATAGAATAATAGAATAGAGGTTTATTTCTTTGGTTTTGGAAGGTAATAAAGTATTTACATTAAGTGTGGGTGACCAAAGAAAAGGGTCTCGAGATCGAAATCATATGGCACTCAAAAATAATTTCAGATTTTATGCAGCTTTTATACAACTTCAAAAGAAAAGAAAAAAGAAGAAGACGAGAGAAGTATAATCAATGTGACAGGACACGCAATTTGTACGTTGAGCTCGGAGAGAATAATGAAGAAGAACAATAAGGAACTGTGCATGCAATTACACGGAGACTATGATGATGTTTGTAAGACGATGCAATGCATGCTCTCACACAAGAATGTTTTTCAATATTTTTTTTCAACAAGAATATGGTGTTGTAGTCTTGCAACTTCAAGGGACCGAATAACTCATTAAATATTTTACAACATAGGTAATTTTGCTGGTAGCAATTCTCTCTTACTTTTATACACATATACTGCTGTAAAGTAAGTATATAAATTCGATACCCTCAAAATTCTTGACCGAGAAAAGAGCATATGAGTATGAGCTCTGTAAGTCTTATTGTGAATAATTCTTATCACTTTCTTCTGTAACAGTAGAATTATGTCCAAGTATTTCCCGCCAAAATAACCTCAAACAAACCATCAATGCATTTTGTCTCGGATTCAATATTCATCAAATTATAGATCCGACCTCGCTTCGCTCATGTTACCGACAAGAAAAACAAGCAGGATTAGCACTTGAAGAGATGTAGTGCATTGCGCATCCACACAGAATATTCCATGTGGTAAAACAAAACCTCGCTCTTCCCCAAGTGATCTCCCATCTCACCTTCGGAACTTCCGCTCTTAGGTTGGCTTTGCTCTTAAAATCGCATTGTATAGCCAATATCCCAGCCTATTACTTATGATACTGGATTGTTGCAGCATAAAAACTATAATTTGAACATAAAATTGCTCAATGAGAAGCCAATATATAATGCTCTCTTACTTCGGATATCATTCTATTTGCATAGGACATGCCCACTTCACATCGACATTGTCAAACTTGACAGTCTTTATTTTCTCTCAATATACTCAGCGCACTGTTTTCGTGGCCTGTGGTGAATCATTGTTGCCTGGCTGGATGTGCAGCCGTCTGGATAATTTTCTTTGAGGAATAAGCAGAGCGTTGTCACACGAATGAGTCTGCGTTTCTACGTCGCTCCGTGGGGAGTCTTCTATCAGGCGTGATAGATGTTAAACTGATTTGTTTGCTTCGAGGACGACTATGTTAAAAGGCACAACTCGCACGACTGGGTGGAATCCGTGATCAACTCTACTGATTCTCAGGAAACGTGAAACAAGATCACCCGAGGGATGAGCGGGAAATGTACTGTTTCATTCCGAATAGAAGGATCGAGTGGGTTGTTGGTTGGCAACGCTGTTTGATTGACTTAACATTATTGTTTTAAACACTCTCTTAGTATTGCTAGAGGGATACAATTATATGAGATAAAATAGTCATCCATGGTTACCTGTGCACTAAAAAGTGAGTCCTTGCACCTGAAGTGTTCAATAATGTATCAAGACACAAATGCAACCTAGTTTCCATAATTAGACTGCATTAGAGAACTTCCCTCTTGGGGGCCATGCATTTGCTTCTATTTCCCTTTGGCGTCAGCGAACAAGTAGCTCAGCTGATTGGCTGCTTTCTTGTGCCGTCCACCGTGAAGAGATATAAACTCAAATGTCATGAATCAGGATGCTTTACTTATCTTCCACATGTGCATCACAAGGGCATTGACCTTGTGGTTGTTCACAAATTTGGCTTGTACGTAAGTTCCACACCGTCCTGTTCCAAATGTGGCCATCCGCATGCAATATTAGGTGCATGGCTGCTAACAAGATTCAGGTTTGCCCTGAGCCAGAGGGTTCTTTATATCCATTTATGTTGTCACATTTATTCCAAGCCATGTTTAATTGGCGTTGTTCGAAGGCGCATTATAATGTAGGTCAAGAGAAAGGAAACAGTGAATCATTCCATACACATAATAGCAAATAACGCAGAAGATACAAAATATATTATACAATAATATATACATTGTACACATAAAATAATTACATGTATCAGGCAAATTTTTTTTTTTTTTTTTTTTTTTTCTCCCAAAGTAATTGTTTTCAAGAAGCGTTTTGAAAGAATCGCTTGAATTGATGCATTTTGTAAGTTAGTTCCGTAAAAGTGGAGGTGGATGTTTAGAAGATCGATGACCGACAGTCTGCTGTTTTAAAGCTGTACGAGTTAGAAGGCAATCATTCAAAGAGCTGAGTGTCCGGTTCAAGGTGTAGATTTTGATGAAATCCCGAATATATAGAGGGTCCAAACCATGAGTGATTTTGAATGTTGAAAATGTAGACTGATATTAAATATGTTGTTTATTTGGAAGTCGGTGGATGTCTTTCAGCCTCCGCCTCATATGATGCGATTGGTTTGTCTTTGTTGTTGTACGCAGTGCGTTTATGGTGCTCATTGAGAGACGACAGCAGAAGAGGCCATTGCAAGCACGATTTGCATATGTCGTCAGGTACTTAGCATGTTCCAGATGGAATACAGGTGAATTAATGGTAACCCTTGCAAATGTTAGTAGCATGGTCATCAAGACCGAGACTTGTATCAAATACAACACCGATGAGTCTTACTTTAGAGCTGTAGGTGACGTCACAATCACAGATGGCGATGAAAGAGATGATCGGCGATGAAGAGCATGATGATGGATGATGCAGTCTTATCCCCGTTAAATTTCAGGAAATGGGCGTCCATCCAGGCCTCAAAGTATTTCACAGCATTGTTGCAGATGACACGAGTGACATCATAGATAAAACATTGTAAAGTTGTGTGTCATCTGCATAGATATGGGGCAGCATATGATGCTGACTGATAATCGAAATGACAGGGTCGGTGTAGAGTGTGACAACGAGCGGTCCAAGAACTGAGCCATGCTTCAGCTTATGTTGAGAGAGAGAGTGAATCACGAACCTTAATTTATACACTGTCACCTGTGGCTATAATATGAAGTTAACGAGACATTGATATCTTCTCTGATTCGCATGTGGTATTACAGATGTTGAAGCAAACACTATGTAGGCAATCGTGTACAAGGCTACAGAGAGGTCGAGTAAAACCAGAATATCAGCATCACCTTCGCCACCAATTGCCTCCAAGATGTCACTCTGAAGGATAGCTGACTCAGTATTGTGCTGTTCATTTGCCTTGAGAAGGAGAAAAAGTCAATCAATACAAATGGCCCTACATTTCCTAGCTCTTGCGCGTTTAATTAACCTCGGATTATAAGGATAAGGTGGAATAGTGACAGCTCGTTAAATGGGCATTACGTCCCATTAACCAGTTAACATAATATAAGTTGAAAAAGTAATAAGCACTGAGATTCAGGTTCTTCAGTTGGACATAGATGAGCGATTCCTGTAATTGATAGATATAGTTCAATGAACTCTGTAATTGTTTGGCAGAGTTCAATGTACTATGCAGTGGGTGTTCTAATTAGTACTCCATTACACCTTCCAATTATCTAGACAGGTATCATTAACATTGGTCACCGTGTTCATCATATCATCGCTTGCATATCCGCAGTCATTCCCTTACTAATTAGTTGACATAATCTTTTACAGGGTAGTGCTCTGGATGCGTTCCAGGTCAAAGTCCATTCTTTGTCTCATTGATTGTGTCCTCAAAAATCTCGCCGCGCATTTTTTTGAGGCTGGTAAGCAATAGGCATCCATGAGTAATTACAAAAGACACGATTGATACCGATCGTCGTGCCACGAGAGACGTCCTACGTAAAAACTGTATCATTCTTCCCAGGAACACGTGTCACGTGTCACGCATGCGAGTCACTCCAATTTCAACCCCCTGCATTCAAATCCCCACAATAGCGTGATTCGATACGATAGATTAGCACAAAAGGCCATAGAGGTAGCAATACATATAGAAGAAGAATGCTATGTCATTTTGGTTCAAACGCGTGGATATAGGTCAAACTGATCAGCTGACTGCTGAGTGGATTATGGGATAGCATTCAGCCGGAAGTAAGTACTTTCGCAGCCATTAATTCAATTCTCACAAGAAACGGAAATGCACCCACTCTCTTGCAATATTTGGTATATATATCTAAAATTTATTTCATAAGGAGTTATCTATGGGTGGATTCTATCAGATTGGATGACCTAAATAAGTTGCTGCCATTGAAACTCGACTTTTTAATGCAATACATAGAGTGCAATTTCCCTCTGGGTTCGATGTGATGAATCCGAACTTCACATGGGGATCAAATTTTGCTAACGTTTTGCACGTTTTAGGACGAATTCTTACACATATACCATTCGGAAAATAACAGTTTGGCAAAAACGAAAAAAAAAAAAAAAAAAAAAGAGAAAGGAAAAACAATATTGTTTGATTGTCACAGTGATTATAGAAATGATTCGTTTTAGAGCACCTGTCCTTGACCTGACTTCCATATAATCTTGAGTAAGAAGACACCGAACACCTCTCTGGAGGAGATGCCATGTTATTATTATCGTCTGCAAAGTTGGGATTGCAGGACTTTTGAAATTTTATACACACAACATGATGGCAATATGCCTCAACAATTACCTCATAGTGACATAAATAACTTGCATTACTCAGTTGAGTAGATGCATTTTGTTGTTATATGTCTGTGACTGTTGTGTTGTCCAGAGTGATCATGTGACCTTTTGTCCTGTCGCCTTGACCCTTTTGCTGGCCTGAGCTGAGGTCACAACTCATAACTCACTGGCTTGGAACTCAGTTGTGAGAAACCCTTACTGGGTTGACATGCCTCTGCTCGCGAATAGAAGTCCAAAGTCCAAACACTTTATTAAAAAAAGAATATCTCTTGTCCAACCGTATCCGGTATGCTGTGTCATCTACACATTTGAAATGAACCAGCAAAATTATTATAACCATATTAATATATATTATCTCATATGTCCGATAAAACCATGCCATTTCTAAATGTTAGAATAACCTCTGAATAAGGGTAAGACTCCATAGTAGACACCCTCCAAACATACAAAAAGAAACATCAAACTTTGAGTTTTAACTTCTAATTTTCTTCTGGATTGAAAATTCTTTTTAATATAACTCAACTGCATGCACTTCCAATTAACACTCTTTCCTGCTTTTGAGACTTCAGAATCAAATCACAATGAAAAGAATTTGAAGCAAAAAATCTACTTGTATATAAAAGACCCTAAAGTCAAGCCCTACTTAAACGGCGGAACGAAATGCCTCTGCACCACTTTTCCGCCGCTTTACCGATACGCTTGATTGCGTGCCGGAGTTTTGAGGGCCACGTGCGGTCTAACTGTACTTAATAGGTCCATGCAAAAGTCCTTTGATATTGTGCACCATGTTATAATTGGTCTACAACTGTGACATAACCTGACAATGGAGTACATGCAATGTATGAATACATTTCTATGAGTTCCTTATTCGTTGTTTACACGATTGCGTGAATAAGGGAATTTCAATGGCGGCCTGTGACTCTCCTCTGAAAGGATTAAAAGTATCGCGTAGATTTGACGTAGCTTTTAGTTGCCCACCCATGTCATTCAGAACCATGGGGCTTTTTTTGAGTTCGGATGCGTGCTGCTATTGAGCTATTTGCAAATCTTCACTCCTCAGATGTCGGGCATAAAGCGATGCATTTTTGCTAACTTTTCAGCAGTCAGCGATGCGGCTGAGCAGGCGCAGGTGGAAAACTGTACACCATTAAATATAAATATATGTCATATTAGACGGACAGTGTATCTGCAGTGCTGACACACCTGTTTGGCGTTGGTTCACAGGACAATAGTGGCTTTGGTGAGTAACTTTATCAAGCGGCAATGAAGAGTGATAATTATCTTGGAGGGTAAAAATCCGAGCCAAGAGACGTCATTCGATCAGTATATTAAACAAGGCCGATAAAGCTCACCTGGAATACACCCTGATGAAAATTAATTGGGGAGGTAGCTTATAATTATATTATACATAGATTATTGATTGCTGATACGCTGGCACATTGTTGGTACTCCGTGACCTTCCGCTTTGGCGGTCAAATTAAATAGCAGGAATGATTATATTATAATTGATTTCGCATTCAGTCCCGCAAAATTCATGAGTTGTCCCCTTGCGTTGGACAGACGTGGCATACGTGGTGATCTTCACAAGCGATGCACATAACATTGTTCCCATTATAAAATGGCTCTTCCTGTCAAAAGTTTGCAGACATGAATTAGAGCACGAAATGATGGGGGCAGCTTCTTAGCTTGTCACCATGGGAACATAATGCTATATGAAATATACATGCCTAATATCGGGTGGTGAGCAGCGCGCCCTTCACAGTTGGCTGCATTCGCTATGAGAGCTGTTGACTCATCAAGAGCATAAACATTAAATGGTGTCCCTTATTGTTATGAGCAAAGAGTTCGATTGTCGCTCACTGATAAGACGCACGAAAATAGAGTGCACTAGTGTATTTTTATCACGTGATGTCTTGGTATCATCATGAGACATGTTTGCTTTTACGACTCCAACCAGAAACGCTTTTTCTCCTGCTCTCATCGACAATTCCCAAGAGTTCAATATCCGGTATAATATCATAGGCAGTAGACGCACAGTGCCCACTGCAGAGTTATCGATAACGCCCGTGGCTCTCCGAGGTCTCAAATCCGGGACCTCGGCCTCCAATATAGTCATAGGATGCTATCATCCCGCCAAACGGATTGACCTACTCTGCGTTACAGTTCAATGACATCTCATGCAAATCACTTTTATTCAATTTAAATCATCTATAAATATACCTACATGTATGTTCATCCAATCATTGCAATATCACTTCAAATAGTCCAATTAAACCTGGCATAACGAGTCACTGCCTTGCATCATAGTTGGACTACAACACTCGGTGCACCCTGGTGCTGCTTTGGTCTACCGTAAGATATAGCTCCAGAAGGGTCACCTGAAATGGCATGTAATTGCATACTGTACAACACTATACGAACGGGGAATAAATAAGCATGATTGTGAAATGAATTCTTCTGATCATCTGAAGTAGTCGATTCCCAGTCTCTTCCATGGGCCTGCTGAGACATCCTGTGGCTGGAGGTCTTCACTCTGTTAGCTTGCACGTGTTGCCTGGCATGCTTCACAGTTGCGTACACGTGGGATTTGTGGAGCTTGTCCAGAAACTGTTTTAGGAGCCTCTCAGGAATGACCATCTGGATGCCATGGAAGAGGATGCCATCTTCTAGGGTTATGTCCTCTCGGCTGTTCCAGTAGGGTTGAACCAGAGGGTCACACATGTTCTTCTGCAGGGGCCATCCTCTGTAGACATACTGTGACAGCTGTTTGAGGCATAGGTCTGTTTGAGTAGCCTCTCTAACAGTGTCGATGCATACCTTGTTGCCCGGGATTGCATCAGTCAACTGGTGGAGTGGAGTGAGTTAATCTGGTCTGATGTCGTTTGATCTTGGTGGAAGGGGTGACACTCGGCTCAGGGCGTCTGCAATTCTGTTGCTGGATCCGCTGATGTACTTTGATTTTGATGTCGTACTTGTGTGCACGCAGAAGCAGTCTCTGTAGTCGTGGTGAAGTGTCACACACTTGCTTGCTGAAGATATTGACGAACACAAGGCAGGCTCGAAGAAAGACTGACCTTTAATTTCAGTGCATGCGTTTATATTACAAAGTGTTGAGTAATTCGTGCTTAATGAAATGTTCAGTTTGTTCAACAGTGTTGAGTAATTCGTGCTTTAATGAAATGTTCTTTAATAGTGTAACAAATTATATCATTAATTATTTTAGCAATTCAATGTATGAAATATATTCATTTGTGTCATTAAGATATTTCTCAGTTTCTCTTGTTCAAAACATAATCCAAGAAAGTTTTTAATCTACAATTTAATTAAATTATAGGTATAAAATACTTTTTATGCCACTATTCATTTATGAAAATATTATATCATCACATCCGATTAATGGTACATATATATAGTAATTTATTCATGGTGTTAAAAACAATTTATTCCTCTAAATATTTTTGTTCCACTTTGTTCGCTTGCCTGAATAAATAATATCAAGAATGGTTAAATTTGATTTGTGAATTTGCCTGAATTTCACAAGCGATCGTGACCGCTATATCTCACAAAGATTAAATCCAATCATAAAAGGTGTTCTTAACCGGCAAGCATATCGTTTGATCTCTTTCTTTGTTGTCATTGTTACGTTGGGGGAACTACTAATAATAGGATCTCATTGTCGCCTGTATGTGTGCATCAACTAAGCATGTTGGGCGAAGAGATGGCTGTAATAATAGTAATTTCATGTTTATTTCACTTCGGGGAAACACTTCGGAAAAATATATAGAAAGTAGAGAAATTTATCATAAATTAATTAATCGATTAAGTCAATAATATAAGCATAGTCATTAACATAATTCAAAAGGCAGGGGACTTTTCAAATGATTTTTTCATATGTACCCTAGCTGAATGAGCTCAACTATCCAAGGAGTGACTGTTGAGGGCTAACAAATTTAGATGTAAATAATATTTATAAGTAATATTATAGCCCCATTATTCAGTTTAGTTCCAGTGAAATAATATATTTTTAAGTCGCTTAATTTACCACTCCCTCCCTCTTCCCCATTCTGCGATCTGGATTGACTAGAAGCCTGGTACATACAGTTACATTTGTATTTTTATGGCGCGAATCGCTATGCATAGCGCGCTCAGTTTTGGGGGTTGTAGATAGTATTAGACGGTATTTTGCTGTCTGCTGATTGATCGATTGAATAGAGCGGAAGTTGTTCTAAACATGGCGAATGTTATTTATTTGTTTTGATTTTTAGTTTTCGGGTAATCGGAAATTTCGTCGTCTCCCCATGTTAATTATTAATTTCCTATAACTTGGTGTTTTGTGACGTCACAACGTAGATCCGGAGGGATCTCGCGTTTCAAATCTCGGCGGCGAGGGGGCTGATTTTTGTTCGGAAAAAGCGTTCTAAAAGTGTTATAAGTCGCACTATATTGAACTTTGACCCATATAAGGGCATAATGAAGCCTCTGTGAATCGATTTATGTAATCTAGGGGCTGAAGTGTCATAGACACTTTAAACGAGTCGTATACGGCTTGGTCCACCCCAGAAAAAAACGTTCCATAATTGCACATAAAAATTAATTAGCCTGACAAGTGCGTGATTGCGAAATTGAGAAGCTTGTTATGACGGCAAAGTATGTCTTCAAAACAGTGACATGCAGGGATAGTCACAGCGTGTGACGGACTCAGTAGCAGTTCAACAAAGCAATCAAAATCGTCAAAGAGCATGCAACCTGCCGTCTGTCCCTTTGGGTATAACCACGCAGGGACTTGTAAGCTAAGCATGGCCGAGCAGTCAACAGCATAATTAAGAGTGCTGATAGTGTAGGCTGTGTAGCGACTCCAATTCTACACCGATCATCCAAATGACGTAGCGATTCCGTGTCTACTGATTACCCAGGTTTGATGGTATAAGATACAGACTCGAAATGACCAATCACAGTCACTCAATATTAACTTTATTTACCTTAAAAAAAATATCCAAAACTTTGGAGGTATCCTGAGGAATATGGTGTTGTTTACCATGATCCAATTCTGTCTCGTTGCGTCCATGGCAACGGGTGTTGATGTACGTTTTTAGTAGGAAACAGGGTCATTTTTGTGGATTGCTTTGGAATCTTCCACTAATGTTAGATGCTGTATTATTTTGTTCGTGACATTTATTCACTGAAATGTTGGTAAAGAGCTGTTCCAATATCTCATAGTCACACCCCTCGCATTCCGAACAACCTTGGTTTTACGCAATTTTGTTCGGATAGCTGGGCGTTTGGTTTCAGAGACACAGGCCACATTGCCCAAAAATCAACTCCAACATCATAGCGCACCCAAACCTCATAGTGACAGATAGCATGCATAATTTTAACGCCCACTATATCATGCATGATATTATATTTATTCATCTGAAACATGTATGATTTTGTTTTTCTTTTCTATGTTTTCTTTAATTATATCTTATTTTGGAAAATAAATTGGAAAACCATGTCATTAGTTGTCTGTTTTGATTTCTCGAGGACTAAGTTTCTTTGATCATTGAATAATAACGGATGATTTTTTTTCAGTTAATGCGAGTCGACGACGGACTCTACCTCCCTCTCAGAACATAGTCTCCAGTGAAGACCGCGTCATCCCTATCTCACAGAAAGTTAATTGAAAACAAACGTTTGTTTGATGTCCATAATATTAATACTATTTAATACTAATATATTTATTGCATGCCAAAAAAGACATAGTAATGTATGCAAAACAAAACAAGACTAAACAAGAAGGCAAAATAATAGATACAAATAGATAATCAATATGTACAAATAAAAGACAACAGAGCTTCAGCTTCTGTTGCATCCAGCGGTCTTGTAACTGTACAGCTGAAGTCATTACTGGTCAATATAATTGGGCTCTGAAACATCACGCATTAATTCACCCTAAACTTAAACTATAATCACACAGAGTAAGATCAGCATGAGCACTGAACCAAAAGGAATCGTTATACAAAAGGCAAAGGGAATTGCCTCGTGTCTAAGCAGAAATATATGTTGATTCTAATCTCGCTGGCAACATGCTGAGATCCCATGTTAGTGCACAATTAATGGAATTTCTACTAATTGTACATCAAATAGCAATATGGGATTCTCTAATGATTTAATTTGGCGTGAAAATGTGCGGAACCATTCAGTTAAATGGAAGTTCGGCATTTGATTGATTCAAACCAAAATGAAGTAAACACCTGATGTCCCCGAGGATGACCAGTATACATCGTGATATTCGGCCCTGGACGAAAGATCCAACCTTGCCAATAAATCTCACATTCCCTGAATGACACGACACGCAATTTTGTTGATCGGATATTCGTGGGGTCATTTGCTTTATTTACGTGTGAAAGTCATGAACGCAACTCTCCCAGTGGTTAATTAGCGAGTGTAGTTTGCATAAGACACATTATTATTTTTATAGTAAATATTTTCATTGTTTCACAAAATCAAAGAGGAATGATATTGAAACTCGTCAACAAGTGCTATTGATTGTGAGCAGCTACGATATTATTGCAAGAAATAAGCTATCACGTTATCTATGTTTTCATAGATAGATGTGAGAGGGAATTATTTCATAAACGATTGTGGCGTTGATAGAACTTTGCCATTGATGCACAAAGTGGATCTTGTCCATTGAAAGACGCGCACAGTGCGACACGCAAGCCTTTCATACCGGTTTATTTGATGGATCACATTTGAAGGCATGACAATGGTTCAACTATTTATGGTTTTGCCCTGCAAAAATGAGCGAACAATAGAATATTTTTAGAAAATTATTTTAAGACTCAAAATTATATCAAAGAACCTATTTGCAAGACTCGGTTAAAATTCTCGTCTTATTTTCTTTGGATTATTTCGCTTAAATGGGCACAACAAAATATTCAGATCGCAATGAGTTTTATTTATATAGCCATCGCTGATTTGCTGCTGCTGTAATATTGAACAATTGTAATACCAGATACAAAACAGTAATAAAAATAACAGTCTAAAATGACCTTGAAAACAAACTAATCCCTAACAGCATTCTCGTGAGAGTTTGTCAGCTCTTGACTTCCCTATCAGAAGACCGCATTTGTACCAATTAGGCCAGGGAGATCTTCTGCCCGACGAGAGGTCTCTGAGGCTCAAATCCTGAAGATCCATAAAAATCCTTTTAGATAAAACACGTTAGCCATCCGACCTCTTTGACCCAAATGTGCTGCTAGTACATCACGAATTACCAAACCCGAGACAGGCCAATCTACAGTTGTTATATTATAATATTATGCTATGAAAATGTGTGCATGATATTCTTTGAAGTAATTTGGATCACTTACGATTTTTGTTAGATTGCTAGTGATTATATATAATAGTGATGCCTTGTGGCTTTACCCAAGGTTGCTCCAAGTATTATTTGTCGTGGTTTTTCCTCTTTCCTCCGCAGGGAGTATAATCAACGGCCACCTTTGATTTTTTTTCTTTTGGACAAATGACTGATTGTCGTTTTCGGGAGAGGGAGATTCCAAATGCAAATCTCTAGTCATGCATCGCTTCATGGATAATAGGTACCCGAAGCCTCTGAATTAATTGTTACATTGACAATTAATTGTTACATTGACAATAAAATGTCATATACATCAATTCGCGACACAGGACGGGTTTCATGGCGGGGGCCTCAACAATTAATGATGTCCTAATTTCAGATCATGAAATCCCTTTTTATTCCATTGATTTTTCTGTAAGGTCGATCATGCATAAAGCATCACAAAGCCATGACTCATTGAATCGTACATGAATCGATATTCTCGGTAAATCAACGAGTTCACGCAACCTTAAATTACAGGCAAATCTCCAAGCAGTAAATCCCCGTGATATCCATTATCGTTGCAGAGACATCAAAGTAGACCATTTATCTATATTCGTCAACGCAGTCGAAGGTCTGACACGAATGTTGCATGTGGTCTGTTCACTTCGCGGGTGGTTAATAGACAGGTAGAAGGTGGATCTAAGCATCGTGTATACTACATTATATGCATAATATTAATTACGTCCCACACAAAGTTATGATTGCCTTGCCTCTTGGTCATGCTCGTCGGATGTTTGTGGTCAGAGGTGCTATATTTCAATCTGTTAGCTGCACTTTATGATAATGCAATTATTCATTGACTGGTCAAAATTGATTTGCAATATATCATTTCTAACTCCTGCACAGATATCTGGTAGTGTTTTCAGATATTCAGTAGTGTAGAGTGTTGCATTGTGTCAGATGATTTTGATTAGTCGAGAAGTGGTAGTGGTTACTGTGGTGGGTGTGGTTGCGGTTAATTGCGTTAGGATAAAGTCATGCACGGGAGGGGGCAGTAGATGGTAATGAGTGGTGGTTGGGAGGTGGAGCAGTCTTCTCAGGCATTTTCTAAAATAGTTAAAATAGTGAGTATTAAGTTGGGCTTTAAAAGCATCGAGCGATTGCTGGTTCTGCAGATTGGTCCAAAGGATAGGTGCTTGGTGGGCGAATGTTTGGTAGCCATAATGGCTGAAGATGAAATTTAGCTAGAGACTGCAATGTGAAATTTGATGATCGAAAGGGGCGAGCAGGGGTATAAATATCGATACGGGAGCCGATATGTGGGGATGGCGAGTGTCTATCTGCACATTTCCTCGGCATATATATTTCCATCGGTGAAATACATAACTAAGATAACCATCAACTATTGTCACCTGGCGACGACAACTGGGCATTCTTATCGCTCCACTCAACCCTATAAGTTCCCTTTGGTGCTCCTCAACGAGCAAATCTGATGACATGGAATTGTCAACTCATCCACTGTTACATTGATATGCTGATATGAAAATATTCAATTCGTTTGACCATCCTGTTTGATTGTAAATTCAATGCTTGCAATGTCGAGACGCGATCGATAAAATGATCCTCTTGAACTGATTGATCAAAAGCAGACTGCGATGAAATGCATTATTAATATCTTCGTATGCGCCGCAATAATATACAAAAGGCACAGTGTCCGATTTATTGATCTAAAATACTAATTAAAACACCAAATTACCGATATTCGATCGGCATCGTACGAACACCATATTTTGCATAATTAGGCACGCTAACAACTTGTATTTGCCTAATTTGACGAGGCGCTCAGTCAGCCAAGTTCGTTAAATTGGGAGGGACACCGGATAGCTCAGTGGGTTAAACCGCTGACTACAATCCTATGCCGACCGTGGGGGTCGAGGTCCCGGGTTCGAGACCCGATCAGGCCACGGGCGTTATGATTGTGAATTATGATTGTTATAATTGTAATTCTTCGGTGACTCTGCAGTGCTGCCCAACTGCGTAACAAGGCCGGGCGCTGTGTACTACTGTCTATGGTGGTATGCAGGATAAAGAACCCTTGGAATTTATCGATAAGAGTGGGGGAAAACCCCGGTCTCAGGCCTTCTGTTCTGGCGCCGTATCATCCGATCGGATTGGGTGGAGCCGTGAAACCCCATCACTCACTCACTCACTCGTTAAATTGGGGAAAATGGTCACGTGAGACAACACTGGATGAAACAAAGGAGATGCTGTCTGGTTGTTTCAGTATCAATAAAATGACTGCCCATCATAGAGTGCAACAATATTGCACCAATAGCACCAAAGGGAACTTATAGGGTTGAGTGGAGCGATAAGAATGCCCATTTGTCGTCGCCGGGTGACAATCCAACTGAGTAGACACAATTGTAGCTACATACCCCAAAGAAGAGCAGCTCAACCAGACCACAACCATGTTTGGTCTTATTGAAGATAGTTTAAAATTGGCCTATTCATAAGCCATGATCTGCTGAAGTGGTATGCCAACCGATAATTGAAGAGAATATACGCTATTCCCTAAGGATCGCTATGGATTTTCCCGGAATTCCCACAAAGCTTGCTGACGGTTCGCCGATGTTAGTTGAATGGGATTGTGTTAGAGACATTAACTATGAATTAAAGTGATGTCATAGCCGCAGCATTAGATTGATGGCATGCACATATTACTGAGGCACCCGTTATTTTATCGCTATTTATGGCCTTTGTTTGCTTTTTGATACATCCGATTGTTTTATTGTGTTTGCCATCAAGTTGATTATTTTGTTTGTGGCTGATTTGCTTTAGCACTGATGTTTATTGCTTAAAATCGAAACAAAGCAAAGAGTTCGCATTGAAGCGTCTTGCAGCAGGTAACATTCCACAGTGCTCAGAAGTTAGAAAAAAATATTGAATGCCCCATGATACAGCAATACCGCGCCCAGGGGTGCAAAGGTTAGCCTGTCTTTTCCTGCAGATAACGACAATGGTAACTACGATCAAGTTTGCACAAACCCGAATGCTGACCATTTGACCAAATGGCTGAGTTTTCAATGTAATGTTATACGTTAGGTATTCAAGCATTATTGCGATCGACATGATTGTTTGTTTATGGATGTTTTGATTGCCCTTCCAATAAACTTTCGTGGAGCTAAACAATAATCAATTCATCAATGTGGTACTGCGCTCCCGTGGAATCAGAGAATTCCTTGACATAACATATACACGTTAATTATGAAATCATATAAACTAAAAATTAATCACAATTTAGAGAATCATACGATATGCAATATAAACTCACATCATTACCCATCCTTATGTAAATAGATAATACGAGTATTGGCACTCTCGCTGACGATTCAGCACGCATTGAAATTACATGCATTACGAAAATAAATGCCTAAATTGTGCATAATGAGCAGCTCATTCCGAAACATGCTCAATCGGCAGTTCATAGAAACGGGGAGTGGGACAAAACAGAGGAGAGCAGATCCAATAGAATCTAACACGATGCATATAATACATGGATCGTGTTTGATTCGACTGGGTATATGGCAATATAGACAATACTATTGTCTCTGACACCTCAAAATTGGATGCTTTTCTAAATCATTGATAATAATATGTGTTTTTCTATACGCTCACTTCACAATACACATATAAACTATCGTGGTTTTACAATAAGGTTATCCGTCTGCTCAACCGTCTCGCGTCGTACGTTTTAAATTCACCATAGTGATCAACCGAAGTTGGATCGATCACTAAGCACGCAGGATGACGTCAACACAAGCAGCATTGAGCATCAATTTGCCGCCGTTTTTGGGACTTCAATTCTCGAACCTGGTTTATCCAGGCAGATGTGCAATTTAAACTTTGATGCATAACAACCAAACAAACGAAGTACTACTACGTCGTCGCCTCCTAGGACGCCGAGATAGCGGCCAGGGTATATATCTCGCGATGTACAGAGTCAATGCTCCACTTCAGCCTCTGGTTCACCAATACGCACGTTTGGCAGCGTGATGTGTGACGTGCGATTTGGCGGCCGTAAACTTCAATGACGTTTAATGCGGGCTGAGATAAAGAAACCTCTTTCTTTTTTACTAAAACATCATTTGTCTTGCTTTCATTTGATCACAGATGCAGTGGCAGTAAACAATAATTGCATAATTATAGTATATGAAATTATAGATAAAGGAAATGGCATGACAAGTGGGCGGTACATATTCTTATATTTTATGCTGCAGTAACGCAATATCTCTTTCATTTTCACGTTGTTTCATTTTGTGCGTAGATGATTTGAGGTCTTCATTCATTGGCTACTGCTTGTGTCACGCAGCCTTGATGTTACCTTCGCGTGCGGAGGAGCCAGCCGGTTCTTCTCCTTAGAAGAGAGTGGCCGGACAGGTGTTCTTCCTAGTTACATGAAACACCTGTGTATTCTGCACAATTGCACACACTGTGCACTTGGCCAACACAAGTTAACTCTTCTTATCACGTTGTACCCATATGATATCCACAGGATGAAAGTATTCCACTTAGCAGCAAGCGTCAATACACTACTGTATGTAGTGTTCATCTTACAACATGTCATATTCAACGAAAGCTCAAATGTGCTGTGCTGTGATATACAGGGTGATTCATAATCCTATTCACTGCATAATTTGATTTCAATGTTCTGTGGATTGTTACAAAATTAACACTATTTTCAATGAAAATGCGCCTTATTAAAATAAATAAATAAAAGAAATGTATATATGCTAGCAGTTGATATGAGGTATGAGGCATGAGAGACGATGGTGTTTTACAGCTTCACCCAACCCATTCGGGTCATACGGGCGCCAGAACAAAAGCTCGATACCGTAGTTTTCCCCTATTCTTATCGATAAATTCCAAGGGTTATTTACAGCAGTACAGAGCGCCCGGCCTTGTTACGCAGTTGGGTAACACTGCAGAGTGACAGATGAACTATATTTATAATCATTTATTATTATATTTCACAATCATGACGCCCATGTCCCGATCCCTATTGGCTTGCAGTCAACCGGTCAAACTGACTGAGCTGTTCGGTGCCCCTTACTAGTAGTTGGAGTAGCCACTTATCAGAATAATGTTCTTAGCCTTTTCCTGGATCCCTCTACCAGTTATAGTTCTGAAGTGATTAATCAGTGCCACCGCCTTGCATTGCGCATGCTCAATGGCGTTATCGCCAATTCTGCGTCTTCAAAACAATAATGAGCAAGCTTGTAATATGTGTTTATTGATGCTTGCGACACAATAACAAAATACCAAGTATATCATTTACCAAATGGATTCTTCTGCTTGCAAGCTTTGTTGGTTAAAGTGAGCAACGAATGTGTAAATATGCTTACCTTTAGCCTGTTTGAAGTTTCATTGATTATCTTTCAGTTATGTGTAGACACATTTGATACTCTCGCTATCATCCAATCACTCACCTCTCTCTCAGCTGGTAATACGAATGTCATAATTCGGTAACCTCAAGTCTAAGCCTGTGATTATGTTATCTATATGCAACATCTTTCCCTCATAGTGTCGAATGCCTCGCATAGATCTAAGTTAACGATCGAGCAGCGTATCTGCCAGGCTCCCAATTAACAATCTCGTAACTTACCACGCACCAAATAAGTCTAACATAAATAACTATTACAAATGAAACAACGATATAGATATACGACAATGTCAAGTGTGTTTATCAACATAAATAACATAAAAACAAGAAAATTATTTTGAATCTGCAGACGTATAAAAATAACGGAATGTGACGAGGCAAGAAGGGCCACCTGAGCAAGAGGTCAAGAGTTCAATCAAAAGCAACGGCACCGGCTGATCTCCGGATAGTGTGCGCGGCGTCCTCTTTTGTAGGACGGTTCTTGAGCCCAAAAGCTGAGCCCAGGTACACGTAGCAATTATGAATAATATTTCTGAGTCTCCGCTTCATGAGTCGAAAGAGACGGAACATTGCCCTGCGGAAGGCCTTCCCTGATAAATTGTACAAAATGAAATTGATGCTGAAGTTACAATAATAAACAAATTGCATTAGCTTCTGTACGAGTACAAAACGGTGTGAAGGAGTGTAAGCAGGGTCTATGAGGGACATGGAGAAGGCGTAGACACGAATGACGTGACTGGGAATGTTGCAGATCAGAAATGCTGTTGAGATGATGAGGAGCATTTTCGTGACTTTCATTTGTAGTCGATTGTACGATGAGGATTGCACATAGCGCCCGTACACGCTCAGAGAGCGGGTTGGGTGGTACACAGTCTTGCTGTCTCTTGAGCTGTTGGGGGACATGTTGTTTTGGTCATTGGTTGTTAAAGCACACATTTGCAGGTTTGACGATGACGGGTGAGACTCACTGGGACGTTGATTGTGCATGAAAAACTGAGCCAGAGCGTACGTGATACGAATGTTACAAATCACAATAACAACAGTTGGTAGGATGAGGGTGCTGAGAGTGTCTGCAATATTGATGGCTGCCACCACTTGGTAGTACTTAGGTTTAACTGAGCAGAACGGCCCACCGTAATAATCAATGACTTCCGTCATCCACAAGGCAAACATATACAACATTAAAGCTAAACCTGATATACTGACGACCAGTACCCTCGCCCTACAAGCGGTGCACCACTTTTGTCGCCTCAAAGGAAAGCATACAGCGATGTGTCGTTCAACTGTAAAACACACGACAAACCACACACTCAAGAAACTGCTAACATAGGCAAGATAAACAAACAGGTGACACCAGCCGTGTTGGTGGTAGGTTCGGTTGCCAATGTTATTCGACCACGAAATGAGCACAACAAAGAGAAATACACTGTCAGACACCGCAAGTCCAGCCAGGTAAACCGAACTGGACATGTGCTTCAAGTAAGTGGCCACAAAAACCATAAACGATACAATATTTCCAAGTATTCCAACAACTGCAATCACAGGTACAAGATATAGATCCATTATATGCACAATTCGGCGAAATTCCATGCTGTGGGGATCCATTTGAAGGGCAGCGACCCCGTCGATGAGGGAGACATCTGAGCATGATGAACCGTTCCAGGAGCATGAAGTGTTGAGTAACGGCGAGGCAGTAGGCGTGGTCCCGTTCATCATTCACTGAAAGTCAAACAAAAAAAGCATTAATGATTAATGCTGCAGAACGGAAGTAATAAATGACTCGTATTTTACATGCTGTTACATTTATTACAGTGAAATTGAACGCTTTGTAACCGCCCTAAATCATCATACTCTGTGTTGTTATACGGACACATTAACCCATTATCATGGCTATTTGTAGATATCTATTATCCCTGTTGCTAAAACGTGTGTATATGCATGTGACTAAATTAATTCAAATATTGGTTGCTATTTGAATATATATTCCAAGTCATAAAATTACTAGAATGCCGGTGCAACAACATGGGGACATATATCCCCCATAATTAATGTTCAATTCTGAACAGACACGTAACACCAATCGGTATTCTAGTTGCTCCTTTTATGTTTTTTTGATTGACATCAATGACACAACGTGCCGAACCATACATCAGGGCATAAGGGTCGACACTAAATAATCACCTAAACACAACCTGGAAAAAATTAATACGCATTCTTAATGCAAATATGCGCTGAACACATTCTGTATCACATGACGTATCTTCATGTTTGAATAGCAGAGCTCACAATTGCTACACATTGCCGACCCCTTGATCAGCATCGCAAATCGTCGCACCATAGAGACCAAGGTCAACGCTTCATGCAATCGGCGTGTTCTACTCGATTTTGGGTAGTCTTCACTTATCTGAGTGATTTCAAACGAGAGTTATTGGTTCACCTTTATGCAATCACGTTTAAGCTAAAGTCTGCTTTTACCCGGAAGCAAAGTACGAATTAATGTTTAGCCGTTTTTTATCGACACCCTGACATTTACCTGGTTGCCAAAGGAAAAAAAAAAAGATAATAATAATAACAATAAAAAGTATATATATATATTTATGGCGTTATAGGAATAAATACATGCATCACTTCACTAAGTGTTTTTATATTCACTGGCTTTGATAGATCGCAGTGGCATTTGTACGCTTGATTCAGTAATCAATCATATATTATAGCGATACTCCGCACCTCAATTTATGTCGATTTGGATCTAGGTTGGTATAAATATCCCTTTAAATGGCAAAACCATACAATTAATAACGATCAAGAGTTTTTATGACAGCCCCACCCTACACACACCATGTCTCTTCTTCTGTCTTTTAATTTATTTGAACTTTCATTGCTTATCTTAATTACACTTCAAGTCATCTTAACCTCAAACCATAGAAGTATAAATTTTATTACGCCAACCCACGATGCTACACCAATGCAAGTATACATACCTCAATGCAATGTATAGAGTGAAGAAGTATCCAACAGTCACACATATTCACTCCTGCCCCGACTCCTGAAGCAAGTGCTCAACCGAACGGCATCTGTGCGAATGAAGCTCCAATGCAACTGCCGATGCTCATGAAGCTGCCCGCACAGCTCAGCCGCTACGAACCCTCCTGCTGAAATCACATATAATAAATGAAACTCATTGCAGTACACTGTGTCTAGTGCTGCTGCCAACGAAGCGGTATTCGCATCCGGTATCTAAGTAAGTTGAGAAAGAGTACGCTTAACATTTATACGATATTGGCTGTTCATGAGCTAAGAGAACTATCAACTTACAAGCGGTTATGCACGCAAATCCAAAGATCAGGGTCTATATGAAATGCGATAATCCTAGTTTATAAGTTATCGACGTTACTAGCTTACCACATATGTTTGTAATAAACTACATAGAGGGGGAAGGGTGCAGGTGGTCTATCGATTAGCCAGCTGTGGATCTCATAAGGAGACCAGATGGAAAGAAGCACAAAGCTCATTAGATCAACGTTGTGTGTATATATATTTTGGTTTGGACACGTGCTTCGCAATTGCCAAGACTACTTGAGCTGTAATTATATGCATCAGTGTATGTTATTAATACATTGTGAAATACATGTATAACAGGAAGGGCAATTAACAAAATAATTAATAGCCCAGGAGTATCAATTAGGTCAGATCATCATAGAACAGCGAAGATGCATCCTTCATCAACTCACGAATGTGTGTGGTTACCACCTACCGGTTACACTACCTCATTGTTTATGCACTAAGATAACCTACTGGTCATTGTATGGAATCGCTTGTTATGATTCACAGATAAGAACATTTTCGTAACACGGATTGATTTCCTTTGGGATAGCAAACACAACTGATGACAACTCCATGAAAACTGTATTTATTGTGTAATAACAAGTTTTATAGCAATATCCGGAAACAAAATTTCCCTTCCTTTTACTCAGGATATATAATGATCGAATGCTAATTAATTACGACTGCATCAAATAGCTGGCCTAATGATTTCTATACAAATATTCCCCAGGTGTTCATATTAATTAATTACTTTCACAAAAGGTTAGTTAGATCACTGTATGATATATCATTGTACCCATGTATTTATACATATTCACTGAAATATTCAATAATTGGATAGTAAGTGCATCAATAAAAAGCAAGCATTATTGGAGTAGACTCATGCAGTGAGGTATAATTCAATGTGTTTATGTATAACCAAGTGCTTCACACCCCATAAAGCAATGGGAAAAAATATTAGCTGCTTTCTATTGAGTGACACATCAAAAGTAAGCTTTATGTATGGCAACATTGAAATGAAAAGGCAATCAGATAAGGCGCTTTTCTCACACTACCGAAAGTCAATACAATGCCATTCGTCAACTTGATATGTATATACATCACGCAGACAGGCACAATTCAAATGACACATATTCACAATGTGGCCTTTTTGTGTGTTGCCTTGGATCACATCTGAATTGAAAGGCAATTGTTATAGTTTGGCCAAAAGGTTCCAAAATATAGAACTATTTGTTTTTTTACAGGTATCATGAATGTGGGTCGTGTGCTTATAGCTTATAAGTTATGTTGTACAAAGGAAGACCCAGCAGAGGGGTCCCATTGCCGTCTGCTCTGAATGTCACAGCGAACCAATGAAACTTTCGTTACGTTGCTGCTAAGCTGATGGCGATCGCCGGTACGATGGAGAGCTAGACGCCCGTCGACACCCGTGACCTTGCTTTTGTTACAAACCCCCGAGGCTCTCCGAAGAATCTTAGTCTCCATATCGCATGATGAAATATGGACAGCACTCGCATTTGATAATGCAGTCCTCGGGCGGACGTAGAACGACAGGCGCGTCTTGCAACTGAGCTACCTGGCCAACTGAATATATCAAAGGTGTATAGGTGTAATCGCGGCCGCCATGCTGCTAGAGGTCCTTAAGCAGGAATATATAAATATACTTGAAGAATATTGCAATAGCTGGCACAATTGTCTCTCAAAATTCACGTTTGTTCTTCAATAACAAAGGAACGATAAATAATTAATTCATGACAACCCAAATTTAATCAATTTATCTATTAAACTGACGTAAAGGTCATGTAGTAATGTTGCAAATGGGTCACATTGTTATAGCTCCAATTGCAATTCTATTCGATATATAGTTATTAAGCAAGCCAATGCACTTGTTTAGAGAGTTACTTAATGGCAACAGCATGAAATGCAATATAAATGAGCGACCACTTCATAGATCGCTGTTGAAACAAATAGAAACTCATCAATCTTAATGATTTTTTTCACTGCTACGCCTTATAGAACATTTGTGGTAAAATATACAATCATACCCACATCGGCATAAACAAATATCATGATCAAAGAGTCGCATATATAATTATTTTGCAAGCCATTTCATCTCTCCAATCATGCTTCATCTGGTAAATGGACGCACGCAAGTTGCATAACTATGTGATGGAAGCCTGTATTTTATAGAAGGCTGACTAATATTTGTATCACATCCTTCTAATTACTCATCTTAAACTATTGCGCTATCGTGTATGATTAATTTCCTTCACAAAGCAACATCACACATTCCAGAATGACAAGATGTGCGACGAGCAATTTCTGTATGTTGATCGTTTTGTCGTAACTCTGACGAAATTATGGATATCAATACAGAACACTGCTGATTAAACTGACCTTCGATTCGCTGGTACGTAAATTGTGGCATAATACAATCAACTATATCATAGAACAAACTCAAGGTTGCACAGTGCCATCGTCGGTCGCATCTACAGCGTAATGTTTTTAATGACACCCTTGTTACAACACGCCATTCATGTCACCACCATAAAGGATAAGCGTTCCCCAGCCAATGAAAGTCGAGGTCGATCCCATGTGTCTCCCTCGTACCTCAACGCATAATTCAATTATTGTTTTGTGTTTGCATTTCATCCAAGGTTTTTCCAGCACAATCATTCGTTGAATGAAGGCGTGAATTTGCCTCGCATCTGTGATAAGTGATCATTGTGCCAATTAATCTTCTTTGTAATAACACCAGAGAATCGTGAGGGAGTTGAAGACATGCTAATTTGCACGACTATAACCTTGGTAAAAATTAAGAAAGGTGTCATGTATCTTTTGTTCATGAACCTGGCTGCAATTCAAACCCGCCAAGCCAACGTTTTATGTTTCAAATTCAAGGCTTCGTTTGATATTGTGGTTTTTAATCAAACCCACAAAGTCTGTGTTCATGATTGCAATACTAAGTGGGTTCTCTTAATTAAAAACTTCATACTTAGCAGTGCTTACGATCAAGGATAGTGCTGAAACGTACACGAGAGAGGGCAAGACATTTGACACAGTAATATGTTTTTGCATAACGACAAAGGGCTCTTCTATATGTTTGTCATTGGTGTCATTGGTCCGACTTGAATTTTGAGCTTAAAGTTTACATGACTGACATGCGAGGTTCAATTGGGTGTGTCTTACTAACAGTTTGTATCTTTTTTCATTCTTATGACATATGCCACAATTGTCGAACTGAATCTCAAACTTTATATATAAGTTGTTGAAATTAAAGTTAATACTTGATAATTATCGTTTCTCATCGGTGTTCTAACTTACAGTATTTTTGTAAATGGAATATTACAACTTTTATGCACCGATAATTGTATGTTCAAACACTAAAATAGTATTAATGCGTATAAATAACCGTTCGTTTCTGTATTAAATTGAACGAATAAAAAAGTGTCTGTCCTGAATGCTATTAAATAATTTTATGTAGGCCCTACTTGCAAGTTGAGATTCAGTTGAAACTTATATATGATCGAATTTATCACAATAACGAGTATAATGCAATAAAAACAGAGCCGAGTGGCTATCGAGCAGCTTGATTAATTAGCATTGAATAAAAGTTCACCTTATTTATCCTATCATTTAGTAACCACTCACATAGGAGATGCGGAAATGCAATGCGGATATGATTATCAAGCAAAAGTGTAGTATTATGTTCAATTGTGATCTATATGATCTATGTCGAAAGCAGTTGTGGTTGATATCGAAGCACTTGAGCTCATGCAATGCTTTATCCGTGAAATACGACAAGGCACATCGCACTGTCAAATGATATCAATGATTGGTCGCGATATCCAATTTGCTTGTCCCTTCATGAAACGCACGAGGACTTCCTGAGAATTTCGATTAACGTAAACAATTATCGATAATCAATTGCGCGCGAAACGATTGCCACGGAATCGGAAATTGGCCCTTAGCCGACTTAAAAGCAAAGGTCACATCCGCGATATCACCTGCACTTAGGGAGCTGGTAGGGGAAGGGGGGGATACCTGAAGCTACGTCAGCCATTCCCATAAAGCTCCCTCACCCGACTCACATCTTCAAATATATGGAATGCGTATAATATTGAATAATGCGAATTAAGTTTTCTCACTTCACGAATCGCCTGCGAGTTATAAAGCAGCAAATTCGTCTCTCAGTATTTATGGACCTGAAGGACAATGCGCTATTTTGGTTATATCAACTTCATTTTTGTTTAAGTTTTTTTTTTTTTTACCTCCGAAGCCCGAAGCGACTAAGGTCGCAGGAGTTAAGCAGGTGAGAAGAGGTAGGTGGTTTTGAACCTCAACTGGCCAATACGCATTCCATGTACATAATTTATGTGTGTTATACGTTATACTAATTGTGCACAAACTCACTCACAAATGTCAAGCAACAAATGAAAAACCACTGTTAAATTGGATTGGCAACCAACAGGGGATCTCAAACAGAATGTTAAAAATTCATATTCAGATAATTCCAACCATTTAACTCACAAGCAGTAAGACGTGTCTTCTCGAAATAGTGTGGATGAGTAAGTGAGTATTAAGAGCAGGATTAACCCAAGTCGGACCTGTTATTTTTTCTTCTGTTCCATTGTCATTAATCATTATACGAGTCAAATCAATTAGCAAGCATCTTAATGTGCATGTGATTACAATCAAGTTGAAAGTGTGAGGGTCGTTCGATTAGGTTGGCCTAATTACAAAACACTTAGCAATTATTTCAGAGTTCGATTACCAGCGCATCATTTTATAGTATTTATATATTCGTTATTGCGTTTTTAAAGAAGATTGCCATGATACAGTTTCCGTAATAGGCCAACTACTGGTGGACAATTTTTGCGTGTGTACTATTAACGTAATAGTTACACTATTACGTATACACTATACACTATACACTATTACGTATACACTCCAAATTTAATGGTTCCACACGTATTTGACTGCTACTACACGAGGTGCATTTTTATGACTTTATGAGGGAGTTGTAAGGCATGCTTCAATCAGTCCTTTTACAAATCTGTTGCAGATCATACTATGCACCCCTCTTGTATATCAGATTCACGCAGTTTAATTGAACAACATTATGATTACATGTTACTTTTGAAAGGTTTTAGTGTCGAGTATTCAACTTGTCGAATAACATTGGGCCAGTCAGTATAGGGATATATTATTTTAATGTTATATCATAATGCATGTATTCGACTAAAATACATAATTTTGCAATTTTGTCTACCAATTCAATGCTAAATCGAATGGTCTTCACGTCGGTGGGTTAATTCTACGCAGACTAATAATGCCGTTCGACAGTAAAGCAGCAAAGAACGTCGAAGTTGACGTTGAAAAAACATTATTCGTTATTCATGACATGGACTCGTGACTCAGTCGAATTCAATGAAGGAGCCATGGTGATCATTCATAATGTATGCAACTGCAGCTACTAGAATACATGTAAACCTTTGCATCTACATGCCCTTTGTTTAACGAGCAGACGACATCAACGCCACAATTCGGTCGGAGCCGCCAGCTGGGTATTGCACAATGTATACGTGCCTGGTAAAAGGCATTATATATGCTCATTTATTTTCATATTTATTATTCAGCACATTTTCATTGTTTTGCATTTAATTATTATGATATCAACGCTGGTCAACTGTGTACATTTATAATGACAATCAAACATTTATCACTAATGCTTTTGACGTGCTATCAAGCGGAAAGGGTGAATTCGTGTAGGTCTTCACTCATACTGATTGGTGCGGTTATTCCCAAAAGATATTGTCCAGGCCTGTATGAAGAGCACTGTTTTAAGTGGATGCATGACTATGGAGACAGAAGGTGATGAATGAGCCAGCTGGGCCGTCTGGCTTTGCCGGTCGATGCGAGATGCCTGCTGACGTACTAAATACTCAGACCTGGGAATTACAGTTTCTTCGCTTTCTTCATTTGATTGTTTGTTGGCATGGAACAAGATCGGATTTTACGGCTGAATCTAACCCATTTGAATAGTATTACAGAGTCACCGAATAATAAATAATATATATATATATATATATCGAATTTGAATCATAATTAACAATCGTCTTTGGGGGGGGGGGGGTGGGTTAATCATACTATAACCACTGTGCCAATGGCATCGTACACGTTTTTTATTTATATACGGGTGAATATAATACAACTGTATACGTATAGGCCCCTATTTTAGCCATTATTTTGTCGTAATTATTACAGTAAAGAAAGCGCAAGAAAGGCAAAACATAAGTTGGGGGGGGGGGGGTTGAGTTCTCTCATGGAAGTCAACAACTGTCAATTCTCGAGGGGAAAAGGTCAAACGTCTGACCTATGACAGCTCAGAATAAACTTCACGGAGGCCAGAGACCACCATAGCTCACATAAGTCAGTGACACCGTTGCTCACATTCAAGGCAGAATAATCTGAGTGACAGAAACACAATATAATCAGCTCCTTTCTCAGACAAAATGAGACCGATGAAATTGAGCCACCAGGAAGGAGAGTGGAAAATAACTCAAATTGGGCGACAGGTGCGTTCGCCATTAAAAGGCCGGTATTCGCTTCATGTGGCTCGCACTTAACCGATCAATGCTTCAGTGAATAGTGTTACGTGAGCCTCATATTGCCCAAAAGGGTCACGTAAGTTCATACATTTGTAAATTACATTTCACATTTCATTGGTAATTGCAAAAGCGTTTTAATTTTGCTTTAGTGATAAAAGAAGTTATACCTTATGGTTTTTTTTTCTTTAAATGATTGATTAAAAAGTAAAAAAAAAAACGATCGATGGTAGCTTTCATGATTCCATTTCACCCCTCTTCAACCTGTTAACATGTCCAAAGTGACAGGGAAATACAATTATCACGCAAAACACTTATAATAACTGCGTGCAGGGATCCTATAATTAAGTTTGACTATATCAACATTTGTTAACGATGAATATGAGGACAATACGCTCTAATAATTATGTTTCCAAGCAGTGACCTTAACATGTCCGGTATTTATATTGCACAATGAACCGTGCTAATGACAGCACCTTCAATGAGACAATGACGTAGTGTGTCAACAAAATATGCGAAAGGAATGGAATGATGTGTGTGTGTCAATTATCCACTGTATTGAGACCAACGATCTGTTATTGAGTTAGGGGAATTGGATGTTGATTGGATGTGGAAACCATGTCACCAAAAGTTGTTATCAACATATCACGCATATAATTATATAGGAGTAACTAGAATGTCGATCGGGGTGACGTGATTGGTAAGAATTTAACATTGAAAAAGAGGAACATGTCATTGAACCCTGATCATTAGTGATTCCCGATAGCACACACGCTCCTCAGAGACAGATGCGATCTTTAATTGATCTACGTTGTTAATAAAGAGCAAGGTAAATTATACTTCCTCCCTAACCACAAGCATGAATTTTCAATAAAATAATTTCAGTAAATTTGATAAATATTGCAATGAATCATTTGGCTGGTGACGGCGATATCGGTAAGATATAATATCAAGTTTACAATCAATCCTTCCAGTGATTCTATATCCTCACGCTATCAAACTATTCCCTTTGAGTAAACCGGTGAAATTTTGGTTTTTATTGAGAGCACTGGTCATGCAAAGGCAACATTGACTCATGTCAACGGATGCATTGCGTGTATTGTATCCATGCGCCCGCCTATGCTGATGAAGTTTGCTTGTAGCTCATCAAAATGCCTATATTAATGATACACAAGCGTTATTCTAAAATTTCTTACTCGCATGCATATGACCATACATAAACATTTGTACAAAACTTATATATCTATATAAGTATTCTACTAAACTACCATTTTTCTGCATTCTTTCACTCACCTTGTTGACGAGTTCGATCGGTATGTCCTTATTTTTGAACGTTCTATTAGGCAAAGGATGTTACGTGAAGTTGGTTTATGAAATATACAGGAATGCAAAGTGCCGTGATTGCCATATTGAGCTAATGCATCATTTCCCCCGTTATTTATGCAAGCCCAAAGTCAGAAAAATCCCTAAAGGGACACCGGCATCATGAGCATTGTGAGCACAAGCATAGAAATTGCATTTGCTACAAACATAATATGTTCTCGTTAGCTGCCAACCAACACAACGCCTATGTAAAGAAATTTGTGGGTTCAGAATTATGAATAATACACAGACAATGAGAAAGAGGAATAGCAATAATCGGAAGTAGAACTATTGTAACGTGATGCCCACGGGTGTATCAAGTGAGTGGACGAATGCCAGACTGCTCTGAGGAAAAGGACGTGGACAAAGGAGGATCACCTGTGAACATGAAGAAGATGAAAACTGGGTTGTGATCAATTATAAATTAAAAGTATCTACTGATTGATGGCTAGAAAAATAATACAACTCTTTTACGCCTACTTCCTCTGATGTACTTATCTGTGCGTCGGTGAAGCGTACACTGGTATAAAGGAGTTGGGTTAGGCATTATAGCTAAGCATACATATTGACAACAAGCTGTGATATCAAAAAAGTAGCCAGGAAGAAAAACGAAGATGTTGAACAGGAAAAGTAAAGTACTGGACATGTCAATCATAGACCAAAGACAAGGAGATCACATAACCATTCTCAAAGTAAATGATTAATTCACAAGCCTTAAAAATGAGGAGGAGATCAGTTAGCCAAAAAATGTAGGTCAAATTTAAGGCGAAGTAAGAGTGATGATCAGTGGATCACATATATACATGTGGTTACATGAAGCTTGAAATGTTATTTTCAGAATGGCTGTCTGTATACTAGTATACTAGTATGTGAATTAATAATATAACAATTATAAATAATAAGTTTCAATAAATGACGCCTAAAGCCATGAAATGAACATCTTAAATTATTAAATCATTTGACGCCTTACAACGATGTTCATGTCGTTAAGAAAGTGTGTGTGCGTGCCATATAGAGACAATGCTCTATTTACAAGATATGACCATAATTAACATCTCCTGGCGGAGACAAAATGGGCAGTTGTATTCTGTCACGACAGCCGTCGGTAAATCTATCCAACATGAATTTTAATTAAGAACATAATATGTTTAGAAGTACGATATTAAATCAAACCAGGCACATACTTGTGGGAATATGTTTTTTTCTTTATTATTTGAGTGTGTTGTCAATTGATGGCATCGCAGTTTAATTTGCATGGACTTTATACAGAGGCGTGAATATAATTTTATATATATAATTATGTTACATTTCATGTAAATATTTGTAGTCAGATATGCTGATGTCTTTGCTTCGTCTGATGAAACAAAAACACATTTCTGCGAATTGTGAATCGATCTGGTGCTTGAGTTTCTTAACTGACAACCACAAAGTTGACGAGATTGACATTTTTTAAGAGCAATGGTAGATTATATCTATAGCCTCCATATCTACCCTGAGTGGTATAACGCAAGGGAATTAATAATATACAATGCAATTATCATATACTTACTCTTGTATATTAGCTAGAATTTTGCGTGACGGCCCTCGTATACTGCCTGATCGATTTCGGATTTGATTCATCCGAAAAAGTCTCATGTATCTCAAACAACAGTGACCCACATCATCCCTTAAATTATTAGTGTCCTACATTCGACACGCACTTCAGGGATATGGATACTTAATTATATGCCTTCATCAACAGAGACACGACAAGAAAAAAATTGAGTCCCTCGTCTGATACACCTATTGATGTAGCCTATTATGCTTCAGCACAAATCCACCCAATTTTAAGCTATTATCACAAATCACCACAGCATTAAAGCGTGTCTTCCGCTGCCCTAATGAGCTCTATTTCATCACGTGGTCTACAAGGGAAATGAGGTGAAGATTGATAACGAATGCATTCATGGCTGACATGAGTGACGTGAGTGACACCATAGAGACCCCCGCTGAGGCAAATTTGCTAATCTTGACTCCCTCATTAATCTGACCAGAATCACTGGAAACGAACCTGGTTGGATCAATGAGAGTGGACTGTTGTATGTATCATGAATAGCATACTTTATATAGACGGATTATTCACAATATATAGCCCCTATATTTCACGCTTCAAGTTCGAAATATGAAGTTTATGCAATTATTGTACATGTTTTCCTTTTATCCTACAAATAATAAAAAAATCTTAATTAGCACTCTTACACAATTTCCTTCTGAACATGCAAATTGATAGCGTCAGGATCGTTCAATCCAAAACAGTTCAACGGTAAAATGGATTTGACGCAAACTAATTTGACAAAATGACCTTCTCAAAACTTCCAAAATGAAATTGAGAAGCTCTTAAAAGGAATTTCATGGACTCATGCTTTTACCCCGTGTTTCATGTCCTCAACAACTCGTCTGCGACGGCGCAATCGTTAAGTGGATCGTCTCCAAGGTGTAATGGATAAGGTCGAGACCTTCAACGAGGACAATGTGTCGACAACTGAGAGCCCCCTATAGGTGCCGCGTGTTCATCGAATAGCACACTTGATTACATCAATCACCGCTGATTGGATGTTGTACATGATGCAATTGACAAGCGAAACACGCCGATGAGTGATAGCAAATTACCCCAGGTAAATTCGTGGATATCACCCACTCATTAGATTAGTAATAAATATGTCTATCTGGTGATCATAGCTGACATTTTGGTTAGCTATAGACCATTTGAGCGAGGGTCAAAATACTGTAGTGACGGTTTTAGAGCATATCATACAATGTATCATACAAATAAAATCTTAACAATGCCAGATTTTATTTGTCTTACCATAATGTCACGGTAATCCCTGGAGCCAAACCAATTTGACAATTCAATTATTTTCCTCACATTGTCGGACTGTCCGTGCCACTTTATTTGGATCAAATTTCAGAAGCATAACGATTGTTATATTGTAATTCTTCGGTGACTCTGCAGTGCTGCCCAACTGCGTAACAAGACCGGGCGCTGTGTACTACTGTCTATGGTGGTATGCAGGATAAAGAACCCATGGGATTTATCGATAAGAGTAGGGGGAAACCCCGGTCCCGGGCCTTCTGTTCTGGCGCCCGTATCATCCGAATGGGTTGGGTGGAGCCGTAAAACCCCATCACGCATCACGCATCACGCATCACGCCTGCATCATGGAAAAACACTGAAGGGGGGCGGGGGTATGTTAAAGGGATGGGGAACTAAATTTTAAGTGATGTTCTATTGACTCATAGCACCAATTGATAGCATTCCGTGCCAAAAATACCATGCCTGGATGCAAGCGTAAGGAAATAATGCATTCCGAATATCGGGGTTAGCATTGCGCCTATGGGAGAATGGCTTCCATTGCGAAGTATAGGAGGCAAACGTCAGCTTATGGCTTGGTTTGGCTGATGGCTGATTGGTCCCGTTCCCCTCGTGAAGCTATCGATTTCAGCCAATCAGAGCAGAGCATCTTCGCCATAAAAGGACATCTTTGTTGTTTACGAAACGAAAGCGCATGCGTGGTGCACTCTGGCTGACCTTTTTACTGTTTCAGGGTGAGAAACGTGGTAGGTGTCCTAGAAAATCGCTTGTTAAAATAAGAAAAATAGCGAAAAATATTTTTTGTTTGCGCCTGACTGGTGGCAAAATGATTATTCTATCTATTTCCGAACAGAAAATAAAAAAATATCCAGGGGTTTAGTCGCAGGACACGCTGATATGACGAGGCCCATTGTAAAAGATGGGGAACTCGGTGTTTCATCACAGCTCCTGACGTCACACGTAGTTAACAATACATCTCCCGCGAAATCGTTAGCGATGATATTCCTTGTGTGGGCCAGGCATAGAAATCATCTTTGGTGCATCAAATAACGACTCAAATTCCATTTTCAACCAGTTCTCCCTCCCTTTAAGATTCCATGGGTGTTTCTAACTAATATACACGATGTTTCATTATATCATATATAACTATGATTATATAAACTCTGCCTATGTATGTAGACCTTCGGAGAGAGCGTGCACGGAACTGCTTCCATCGCTCAAGAGGCAATAAGCGATGCTGAGGGGTCAGAAGTTTGCCGAGAAACAAACACGTCCATCATTTCCAGATGACAAATGCTGAGGAGGCACCAATATAATGCATTGTCTATTGGAAACGAAGGCTTCCGTACATCTGGTTCCAGTATATAAGCCACTAATATTTTCCATGAACACACTCCACAGACTCACTATCTACACACACTCTGCGTCACTACTCTCACAGAAACACCTATCTGACTAACTATTGTGGACATATTTTCCGGATTGTTGTTGAAGGTATGTAAATTAAAGCCAATATGAAGTGATTGGTTGTGTCTTCGTGAATTTGAAAAGGCTAAAAAAGAAGATATACTAAATGGGTATTAGGTAGGAAGAAACGAATTTGGTTTATTTCAACCCAAAATAAATTTACTGTTAGTAAAACGAATGAAATTTACACCCATAAGTGATCATTGTTGCGTATAATGCCTGCATGAATTTCTGAAATAGGCGTCATTTTAACCCACAGCTTTGCAATAAAACAATAGCGACAACAATAAGATTGCATTCGTGGTCAAGGGGAATATCATACGACACAATTATACTGTTGCTATCTCTGCAAACAAGTGATCAATCATTGATGGCGGCTCAAGGCAGTGAACGCACAAGGAAGGACTTCGATTGGAAGATATCTGTGTTCTAAAACGGATGACCTTTGTCGGTTACTCTGTCCTTGAACGGTTGATTACACAAAGAAGATTACTTCTCTGCCACTCAAAAGATTATTCAAACGAGTCTAAGACGGGGCAAGCAAGGACATGGGTTTACAGTATCATCATATGAGGGGGAGGGTGTGGTCCTTATAACCATAATTGTGTCGTGATGTCGATTAGGGCCCTTTTGCAATGCATGATGTATTGTTGTTATATACTATATATGTACCTCCTATCATGTGAGGAATCCCATCAATCTGAGTAACTCAACACATTTTACCTCAGATATATCGAACTACACTTATGCTACCTTATAGCATTGAATAAATTATGCATAAATATTTAAACAAATGAACAGATACAAGGGTATATATATTATATTTGAATATCATTTTATGCATGTGTTATATAATTATGCAATCACTATGTCAAGGATATGTTAAGAGTGTTTGTATGCGCGTATTAAACAGTATAATACCATTTGTATTACAAAATTGCACTCCAGCAAATAGCAATGTACGTGGGATCTGATTTCTAACGACTGCAAGCTCAGTAATACAGGGTGATTCAAAAGTATATTTACAAATAATGGGGAATTTTCACCCTTGCGTGTGTTACAAAAAGGCTCTTTCTTTACTCGGAAACCGCGCTATGTACTCTAAAGAAATTATCATTTAATTATAGTTGCAGTAGCCTCTTTTCTTGACAAATATGTTTTCTATTTTAGTTGTTTTCTTCAAATAATTGGATAATTAGATAATTAATAATTTGACACCGCGTAGTAAATCGCTTAATTGTCATTCGTTATCTTTGCAAGATCAGGCGCATTCAACTCATTCCATGGGCGTTGTGTATCTTACTTTATATCGCTTAAAGGGAGGGAGAACTGGTTAAAAATGGACTTTGAGTCGTTATTTGATGCACCAAAAATGATTAGGAATATCATCGCTAACGATTTCGCGGGAGATATATTGCTAATTAGGCGTGACGTCAGGAGCTGTGATGAAACACCGAGTTCCCCATCTTTTACAATGGGCCTCGTCATATCAGCGTGTCCTGCAACTAAACCCCTGGATTTTTTTTATTTTCTTTTCGGAAATAGATAGAATAATCATTTTGCCACCAGTCAGGCGCGAAAAAAAATATTTTTCGCTATTTTTCTCATTTTAACAAGCGATTTTCTAGGACACCTACCATGTTTCTCATCCTGAAACAGTAAAACGGTCAGCCAGAGTGCACCACGCATGCGCTTTCGTTTCGTAAACAGCAGAGATGTCCTTTTATGATCTGCTCTGATTGGCTGAAATCGATAGCTTCACAAGGGGAACGGGACCAATCACGGCAAGCCCTCAGCTGACGTTTGCCTCCTATACTTCGCAATGGAAGTCATTCTCCCATAGGCCCAATGCTAACCCCGATATTCGAAATGCATTATTTCCTTACTCTTGCATCCAGGCATGGTGTTTTTGGCACGGAATGCTATCAATTGGTGCTATGAGTCAATAGAACATCACTTAAAATTCAGTTCCCCACCAGTTAATCAAGATCAATTTGTAGTTAAGTGTCATGAGATAGTCGTAGTATTTTTGAAATATAAGTTATGACGAAATGTTGCGGAAAACTTGATTTACAATAACAATGCATTCTCGAGGAAGAATATTTTGGGGAGTTCGTGAGATGCCCTTAACATATTCTTAGCAGTATTGAATGATGTTCAATTTGATTTAATTATCTGTATTCTTCATTACTCCGAAGAAAAGATGTGTGGATGTTTTTGTGAGTATCACAAGTTAATATAATACACATTTATTCTCAACATTTTTGTCTTAGCGCAAACAGTTAGGATTAGCCCTGCAGCAATTAATTACGGCACAAGCATGCTAAATATTTCGTGTGATAGTCCGAATCAGATCATAGTGAATATAATACCAAATGCATTGTTTACATTAAGGTAAATATTATATAATACATCCATGCATTGGTTACATTAGCATATGATGCAAGACTACTTACATGAACAATATACTATGTATGATAGTTAATTTTGAAGATATGTTTCGATTTGAATTTGTGAATCTGGGGATGGCGCCTTTGTGTGCGCATGTTTGTTCGCGGCCTCTGATGCTCCGAGTGGAACGACGAATGCGCGCTTTGAGACGGCGGCGTTAATGCAGCATTTCTGGGAAATTAGCAATGAAATGATCCGGCAAAAGGCCTAATTTATTTTATAAGAGGCTACTGAAACTATTAATGATGATTATAGTGGGTACATTGCGTGGTTTTCGAGAAAGAAAAATCGTGTTTGTAATACATTACGCAAGGATGTAAAATCCATGTAACTTTATAATATATATTATTATACTTTCGAATCTCCCTGTAGTTGATCCTGGCTTTATCGTTATTCCAAGCGACATTCTAAAAGAACAGCAGTTGCTCGTTGGGAAACACACTGACAAACGGCAATTACCTGCATGCATCTGTGTCCGCCTTTTCGTGACGTGTTTTCCTCACTCAATCAATCTCCGTTGCTTTCCCAATGACTTCCTTCTGAACACAAAGCATCAATATACTTCCTCGCCAAACACACCCCTTGGTTGCTCAGCTTAAACTGTGGCAGTCGTCTGTATGAGCGACGTTGCGTTGGTCCAATTTCACGTATCTTGTTTAATCATGATATTTTACGATTTTGTCGTTTTAAATTGTGTTTACATGACACATATTCATTGCCCGCAGGATCAAAATGTCCGGTTTGTATTTGATTACGAAATCGATCAGAAAGTCAATTGAGATTTCTTTGGAAATCTTTGGATTGCGGGATAAATCAAAATAATAAATTCGATTCTCTAATGAAAAAAATATATAATTCGTTATTGCTTCGTCAGTTACAAAAAATTGAGTTTGTGCTCAAATCGTCTCTAAATCTTCGACTCTGACTTGGTTCTTCTACACTTCTTGTATTTTTTCAATTACTAATTAAGGTTCTTACTGTTTTATCACTCCATTTGGAAATCATCTGTTCTTCTGAAAATCATGGATTTCTCCTCCGAAAAGGCTCTTATTCGGCGCGTGAGAGAAAGATTCTGGAAGGTAGGGGAATTTATTCCATGTTTAAAGTTATTTTTATAATTTTTTTTATTTATTTTTGCATGATTTATATTTTTTGTTCATTTGCTTTCTTAATTATGTATGAAGGAGGGATTGGGTGCCGAAGCATATGCACTACATATAATATTCTATAAAATATGTGATGGACTAAAGAATTACTGAAGAATTACAACCAGCTAATTTATTTATTACTTAATAACTTGAAAATATATAAATAACAAATGCTGAAATCGTAATGTGAAACATTTATTAGATGATTAATCACAGGATGCAGGAGTGGGGTTTAACGTCCATTCTTCAGCTCAGTCAACCCGAGCAAGTGGAGCAAGTATTAACAGCAGTTGAGCCATCGTCCCCCGTCCATTCACCAAAGCTGCCATTTGCGCAAATGGGCAGAGGAAAGACGTGCTGAAGCAGGTGAGCAGCAATTAATATCCACTCGCATACATTGATTTCGCTTCCTCTCATTCAGGTGATTGATCACTCGTATGCTGATCAGAACAAAAGTAGCATTAAAAGAAAAACACCAAACGACTTTCTAACAAAAATCTCACCAACAAGAGTGCCTCCTAGATTGCCTCTGGGCATCTAGTCATCCTCGATTGCCTCTGGAAATCTAGTCCTCCTTGATTGCCTCAGGGCATCTAGTCATCCTTGATTGCCTCTGGACATTTAGTCATCCTTGATTGCCTCTGGACATCTAGTCATCCTTGATTGTCTGCATCTAGTCATCATTGATTGCCTCGAGACATCTAAGCATCCTTGATTGTTTCTGGGCACCTAGTCACCATTTATTGCCTTTAGGCATCAAGTCTTCCCTGATTGCTAGCCTTTGGACATCTCATAATAATTGAGATATTTTGTACATCTTGAAATGCCGAAGGCAACTAATACAGGGCAAAAAAATGGGCATGACCTCTTTGAGTGGTTGAGAGAAACATCGTCATGGGAGCTGCCTGCAGCTGATTCTCTACACTGCCAAGCCACGAGGTATGAAGTTTAATGAAGCATGTATTGAGATTGAGCTCATATCTCCTCCAGAAACATGCTCATCAACGTGAGGGATTGCATTAATATACGAGAGGCAAACCATATCACCCACAGATTGGCATCACAGGAGTGATCGATTTAGTTTTGTCTTGCATTTAATTAACTAAATATAAACACTCAACGTTTATCCTTTTTCCATTTATTCGGTACATTAAATGTAATCCAGCCTTACATATTAATTTTATTTCATCCTGCTTTCATGGTTTATAATTTTATTTGAATATTGGATATTATTTTATCATTTTCATTTTATGTGGGTTTATTTCATTATACAATATTATATTCGTAAAATTTAGTGTACGCATAGCTTTTTTTTGCAATGTCAATTAAAGTGAATAGACTTGCATTGATTGCCGAGAAGAAAATCACAAAATAAAAGTGTGCTAAAGTTTAATAGTACTCGCAAACATACATAAGCCAAGAAACAAACGTTAAATCAGCACAAAGTTCGTTCGTGGAAATGAAATTAATTTCCGTTTTACTCTGGTGAACCGTAGAGTTTGCAAATGCCTCTGGGGTGGTTGCACTTCTTGACTGTTGTTGATGAGGTTTTTGTTAGAAATTCGTTTGGTGTTTTCCTTTTTACCCTCCTTTTGCCGTTCCCATCAGCATGCAAATGATCACCCACCTGAAAGAGATGGAGATAAATCAATGTATGCGAGTGGGTAATAATTGCTGCTCACCTGCTTCATCGTGTCTTTCCTCTGACCATTTGCACAAATGACAGCATTGGTGGATAGAGGGGGGGGGGGGGTTGCGATGGCTCAATTGATGTTAACACTTGCTCCACTGTCTCTGTATCTTCCTCCAGTTGGCTGAGCTGAAGGATGGACGTCAAACTCCACTCCTGCATCTTGTGATCAATCATGAAATGTTTCACATTACAATGTTAGCATTTGTTATTTATAAAATTAGAATCATTAGTTTTCAAGTTATTAAGTAATAATAGTAATATATATATATATATATACAAATAATAATAGTAATACATATAAATAAAATATTTGCAATTATTCAGTTTAGTTCATGATCATTCATGGAATAGTATATTGCCTATGCTTCAGCACCCCACACCCCCTCCTTCCTCTATAGATAATTAAGAAAGCAAATTAATAAGTCACGGAAGAAATATGTATATAATTATATATAGAAATAACATGAAATAAATTCGCCCACCTTTCGGATGCTTTCTTTCGCGCGCCGAATAAGAGCCATTTTGCAAGAATCGAGGATTCCCAGAGGAATAGATGATTTCCAAGGGGAGTAAGTCAGAAAATACAAGAAGTGTAGAAGAACCAAGTCAGAGTCGACGATGTGAGCACAAACTCTAATTAATCAACACACAAATATTTATAAGAAGAAATTACAAGTACATGTAATTTTTGATTATGAATAGGGAGTCTGTGTTTTGCGTCAGACGGCACAAATTTCACCGCTGGGCCACAAGACTCGATCTAGTGTCAACTGTCAAGTGTCAACAGAGCATAGAACCAGATCTCCCAGTGATTTATTCACGCACAAGAACACTAATTGGAATATTCGGCTGCAAGAAGATAACCTTATGCCTTCTTTAAAGAAATCTTAGGTAGACCATACCCCATAATATTGTTCGATTACGTAAATGTTTTCATGTGAATCGCTCTCATCTTGCTCGCTCGCAGCACACGTGTTGTTTTCCCTGCTCTGATTGGCTGAAATCGATAGCTTCACGAGGGGAACGGGACCAATCACGCGCGAGAGCGGCAAGCCCTCATCTCACGTTGGCTCATATACTTCACAATGGAAGCCATTCTCCCATAGGCGCAATGCTAACCCCAGTATTCGGAATGCATTATTTTCTTACGCTTGCATCTTCATTTTGGTGCTATGAGTCAATAGAACATCACTTACAGTTTAGTTCCTCATTCTTCTTTTTTTTAAATAATAACTTTTGATCTGGCATGCAACCAATGACACTGGTGATTGTTATATCAATTCGGTGTTGGACATAATTTTATCGAGATATTTTATCAAGATAATTGAACAATGTATTTTCTACTAGAATATGAACCCAAGTTGTATGATTGTAGTTATTTTACACAGCAAACAACGATGATTTGCGGGCATTCCTTTTCATACAAGAATAACGCCCTGTGTTTTTGTCTGACTGACTTACATCGCCCACATAAACACATGCAAAGAGAGAGCAAATGATGTCACAAATGAGTCCCTTCAGTGGAAACTTATCAGGATATTTTTATTTAACACCAGGCTAAAAAAAACTCAAACCAAGTTAATCTCAGTACTTCACTATCAACTATGAGTATCAGTACAAATGTATGTATTATTTGTAATAGGTAAGCAATACAGTACAGTCTTACTTCAGTTGTAGAATACAGACATGGTATACATATTCATTTTAGGAGAATGAAACACAAAATTGGGTTGTACGATTAACGAGAGAAGGGGTAGCTCATTGAAAGCGAGGCCAGTCGGCATTATATTTGTTTAATTATTATAATTTAATTATATTAATTTAAAGTGTCACTTCACAATGTGTTTTTATATTGCATATTAAATGCATTTATTAATAAAATTGAACATTTTAATTGTTATTGCGATAAATAAAACCATGATCCGTCCTCTATAAATACTATTTACACCTCCGCAAAGTGAGAGATATTGAGGGCGCGAAAAAAACGATTTTTGAAATCCCGCTTTACCTCTCGCTTGACAAGGTGATTTGTGACGTCACGACGACCTTGACCTTGGCTCTTGGAGCGCTGTTTTGATTGTCTCCTAGATCGCGATAATTTTACATTTTAGTTGCGTTTAAATGATTGAATCACTTTGATGAATACTAGAGTCAAATGA
>KB309617.1:178102-202263 GCA_000328365.1 Capitella teleta
CGATACCCATTTTTGTAATCCTCGGTTCCGTTGGATTTTGATTCTAAATAGTCTTGCTCTGACCCAACGATGTTAAAGCATTAAAAATGCCGTCTTGTAACGACATAATCCAGTGATTAACATATAAATTACTGTACCGTTTAATTAGTCGCTCATATGACTATTTCATTGATTCCGTTCGTTGGAAGAAGGCCTCTGACAAACTTTGATCGGCATTGATAATTTTGCACTGTATAATTAATTGAATAGATGAAGTCACTGCGCCTTTGTTTAAGGTTGAGACATGGCAATCTGGTCGTTTGCAAATTAATTGCAATGAGGCCTATGGATTTATTACTAATAAAGCACCAACTTCCGAGACACTGAGCTTTGTTTTGAAAAGAAAATGTTATACATGTACTTTCTTCACTCCTCTAGCGGCGCCAGTGAATCGGCGTTGAAAGCTGATGAATGAAAACGACATAGCTTTGAAATCCAAAAGCTGTCTATTGCCCTGCGGAGAGTTATCAAAAAATAAGCTACGCTACAGTAAGTAAAGTAAAATTCCCTGGGAGAAGCATATGCCAAATTCCTTCCGTCTTTTAACCACACACTTCTTGATTCATCACACCGCACTATTTAGTGACTCAATATTACCGTCAAAATACTGTTAAACTTGATTTGTGACTGAGTGAATATTACTAGCGAAATTCGTAGGTATTTCTAATCAATAGTTCATGTCATTTAAGTATTCAAATAAAGCTAAATAACCTCCATCTCGACATCTTTCGTCTTTTGTACTTTTCTTCTGGATTGGAAATTCCTTTGAATATATAACTCAATCACATGCACTTCCAATTACACTCTTCCCTGCTTTTGAGACTTCCGGATCAAATCATAATGCATAATACAAAAAAAATCTACTTGCATATGAAAGAACTTTAAGTCATGGTCTACTTTAACGGCGGAACGAAATGCCTTTGCACCACGTTTCCGCCGCTTTACCGATACGCTTGACTGCGTGCCGGGGTTTCGAGGCTCATGCGTGGTCTAACTGTTATACTAGGTCTATGGTTTGTTACCTTTACGGATAATTGCGTCGATATTTTTTTTTTTGGCTTTGATTTCATTTAATGATCAGAGTTTGAAATAAAAGCGTGCTCTTCTCAGTGATTTTCAATAGGTGTCGTGAAATCGTGCCAATGAACCAGCATAGCTGAGCAGCGGTTGTCTTAAACAGGGTCAAGGTACTTCACAGGAAAATACAGTGTAGTGTGTCATTGGAAATGTGGTTGTTTTAAACAGGTGGTCGTCTTTTAACAAATAATCGTAAACACATTTGTGACCAAGAAGTGAAGCTCGCAATGACAACGGAATTTTAGCCGTGATTTTACGTGATTGCTTTTTATTTCGGGGGATTCACGCATCTTGGTATTCATGAGATCAGATGACCAATGAATGTCGGTATTCTCCTTTAGAGCCACTCATTGGTCCAACGTGTTTCCATATATTTTAACCAAGCCCAACACAGCAATGGATATATCACATGGTTTCCACAGGCTGTCAATAATACCATTTCAAGGGCAAATACCAGTATTCAAACAACACTGGTTTGATTCGTTCCCAATCAAACCATTGCCTATTTAGGTTTCTTGGAACTTTTTTAAGAGGACACACAAGGCGGCATTTTGACGATATAGTAAAAGAACGGAAACCATATCGTTTCGTCAACTGGGCCCTCCCCTCATTTTTGTTATATTTCTGTGGTTTATACACTGTGACCTATTTTGTAGCACTTTCTTGACAAAAAACACATTGTCATTGAAAATTATTGAGATAGTAAACAGGGAGTAGATAAACTACTTTTTGCTCACTTTGTATTTATGCGTAAATACACGTATTCCTTGAGTAATTATAATATTAACAATAATGTTATGGTATATTCTTGCCCTTGCATCAACTTCCAACACAACATGTTTTAGTTAGTCGCTAGTTAGTTCCAACAAAGACACTCTATTAGCTCTAATGGAGTGTATTTGGTTCCACGCTAACTAAGGACACTTTTAACACTTCATACGATACTGATCCATCTTTACTAAAAGGAACAAAATTTCAAATAACATCAAAACAAAATACAGAAAATCAAAAGATAGAAGATTAATTCGCGAGTATACCTCCCCCTATTTATGACTTCATATTCACTATTGGTTCATTTCATCCGCCTTCATCTCGTGACTGCTTTCGTTCGTGTGCAATATATTATGTTGGTCGAATGCATGCGTATACAAGAAACATAATAGATTGAACGAGTCTGAATAGTAGGTAGCCTAGCGGAATATTCAAAGAGAAGCCAACAATAACGAACTACAAAGTGCTGTATACTATACACGCACAAAACAAATCAAAACACACGCGGAAGTGGGCTGAAAGCCCGATCCACGTACCTTCAACAGAGAAATCATTTTAGTTAATCTACACTTCAAAATGAACGGGAAAAAGCTCCAATTAAGGTGTGTTTGCTTTAGCTGATAACTAGTAATTGTAGTCACATAAAATATTACTATATAATAATGATATAGCCATATCTACTGAAAACAGATGTTTCTTTTAGATTTGTGTCGATGACCAAATAACCTGGATTAAAATAATTACTCAACTGTATTCGTCTCAGTAGAATTCTTTCACTCTTGAAACGATAATTGCAGAAATAGAGAAACGAGCATTGAAATAACAGCTGAATGACATAAGATAAAGAAACTACATGAACAATAACTGCAAGAATTGTCAGACAAATAAGTACGCTAGTGGACGCATATCTTCATTGGCTTACGGAAGCACTCATTACAAGTTTTTAATGAACAAGAAATATAATTATTGGAGAATAGGCGAGGCATACCACCAGAATATCAAATCAGGACTGCAAGAATATATACGTCCACTTGACAAGCATTTAGAGGGTCATGACGCAGACAATGGACTGAAAAGGACGAATGAGAGAAAATACTCATGATAAAAAGGGGTCGGAAAAGTATAAAATGCATTAAAGAAATAATGAAATTAAGTACAAATTCTAAATTATCTGCACTCAATCTAATGGAATGACATAATGACCGAATAAGTACATGACAAAACTGGGTGACATAACTGTTTACTTTTAAGCATTATTTATTATTTTACAAGACTACAAAGATATATTTACATTTCACCTTTAATTTTAACTTAATGTATTCCACATGCGTTGCATGAAAGCATTGAATCAAATAATATTAAGAGACCTTGACCGATATCTCGAGATACTCCTCAGGGCAAAACTTGAAATGTCAAAGTCATGATTAGTTCCATAAATTGTTATAGCAATGACATTGGTCTTGCGGAAGGAAGGAAAACATCATGCTATCTACAAAGTTTCGTCATTGTTTTTTTTTTTTTTTTTGTGATTACATGTGCAATTCTGATAATAAGCTCAGACAAGAGGTATCAGCCTAATATTGAAAGTGTACGACTAGAAACGTCGAATTTTGTGTTAAGGTGGACAGTATACACATGTTCAATCACAGCTTAAACTTAAACTTAATGTCAGTAGCACTTTATTGTTAGACCAACGTTGACCGAGTGCACCACCAACTTCAATGTAGAAATCAATTATTTGGGCTCTTGTATATCTTCTGAGCTTTTGATTGCAATTTCACACACTGTTTGTATATTGACCCTTTTGGGATAAAATTAAGTAATTTTCTGACTCTTACGTAATGCTGCACAATCCCACCGAATTGTGAAAAAAAAAAAAATACTCGATCACTTCGAAGATTACGGACTGACGTGTTCGATATAATATAAATCGTAAAATGTGCTGCTCAGGGGAAACCATAAATAATATTTCGGACGGCTTTCCAGCATTTGCATCATGTTTTGGTTTTATTTTTCTTAGGGAATGGAATAATAATAATAATTTATTCCATTTACCTCTCAGATCCTTTGATGGAATACACTTCCCAGCGCGTGTGCCACGGTTTTGACTTATATCGCATATCCTATACTCTGTTAGTAATCATATGCGTGTAAAATATGATAAATATGTTAAAAAAATGTAAATATGTCAAAAAAAATACTCTAAGAGTGAAATGAAGGGTTTAGTGCAAAAAGCTTTTAGTTGGAATAACAAAATACTTCAGAACAATGTGCCTTTGAATAAAAAACTATAATCCTTCCTCACAAAAACCTCTTTAGATGATGACGGCTGACTTGTCAGTGAATCTTGTGTGTCTTCCTCTTCAAAGTAATTAATTATGTTACACTACAATGCACTCGTTCAACGCCCAACACCGTCTCTTTTTTATAGTTCATGGCCTGGATGGTTCACTGGGGTAGGCAAGTACGAATGCTTCGCGAAGTGAGCTGAAACAATTGTTCAACGAGGCTCTCCCTGAACACTGAAAGCTAACCAGAAGACTACTCACACGTTTATGCAACGTAAATGTCGATTGGAGCTGATAATAATTGAGATACAGTCACCCCTCACAATCCGAACCCCACCAATCCGAATTCCCTCGCTCGCTATCAGAACAGTCTGGCCTATAACACACTCATTATACATGACTATGTGACTCATATTCCGCAGCCAGCCTCGCAGTCCGTACTCAGAACGAAATATCCTTATACCAAAATGAGTTTTACCATTGATTATGTAACATCAAACCGAATACAGACAGCCGTGATAAACAGTGGTTCCGATGGCACCTATTGTTGCTCATGTTTACCTTACCGAACCCACCGCTTTTCGCGCAAAAAATTGTAAAACCAAAGGATGTTCGGATTGCGACGGGTGACTGTATTCGAGAGATTCTACGAATGATCTCTTGTCCATGCAGCTATGATACCAGATTGTTGAATCAGTTAAATGAGAATACCTTAATTGGTAATTGACACGCTGGATACTTTTTGCTAGTATCCTGTACTTTTAAATACAAATACTCTATGATTGTTTATTAAATATGCAGGCATACATTATCCAATTTGAAGCTGATGTGTGGCTATATCGCCATCTTGAATACATGCTTGTTTACAGCTTCTATTGCTCTAATCTGAACGACGAATGCGCACTGCAAAGTTGCGCTGCTATTTAGAAAATAATTCTGCGATATTAGGGAAAATATGACTCAGCAAAATACTACGAATCTTTATATTGGGATGTAAAAAAAAAAACAAAAAAAAAAACAACACACCATTATTGCAACAATTACTGTAATATCATGCTCATTATTAGTTTATGCTATGTACAAGCCATTCCGCACCCATTTAAGTTACCCTTTTTGTGAATATTTTAAATAAATGGATTAGTATTTCAAAAGGAGTGAGGGTGTTTACCTCATTATACCAAAAAAGATAGCTATGAATCACATTATGTAAACATATAATGGTTTATAAATCAAACGATAGCTAGGACACGTCATTTAGCTGTGACCCATCCATTCATATGTTTGACACGTTAAGTATTTGCTGGACTTCGATTGTTCACATGAATTTGGAAGTAAGCAGCTGTGTGATTAAGATTTTCACCTCGATAAGTAGCTCACCTGGAGGTTTGGAGCACAGTATTAAATACCAATTATTGTAGAATTGCAACACAACTCGCAAATTGCACATTTTCTGCTCGCTTCGGAAATTGCGGACTGGCGTTTTCGTAATAATTCGCCCGAAAGCAATACCAATTCACAAACTGATCAACTTTAATAAACCTAGACATAGAAATAAACTTCCTATTAGAGGAATTATTATTATCCACAATTAGTTCAGGCTATGCTTAATTGAGTTATTCTATCCCCTTATGATACCTGTGTTTTATCGGCTTAAAAGGATATTAAAGTATTAGTTAGTGAAGTCAAAGCGTCCTGGTGGAATAATCGCATCACGTGGTCATGTAATCGGGGTGTGACGCAAGAAGAGTTGCTTGATGAGGTCGTAAATCTTTCTATGAATACATAACTATGTTTCGCCAGAGAGTATTATACGAAAGTCTTTTGCCAGCTCCGGCAATATAAAATGGCCTTATTATATGGCCTCAACAATGCGTCTATAGCAACACAAACGTCTTGCTATAGGAGCATTGTTGCCTGATCACGTGGCAATCTGCCGCCTACGTGTATCCTCTAAACTGTCCACATTTCTTTGCGTTTGATGAATAAATGGATTGATTGGTTCATTGATCGATTGATAAGTAACAAATTAACTTGCTCTACCTCTGAGAGAAAGCCTATTATGAATACTTTGATAGGATTTTCTTGTTTGTGTTTAAATTTGGGCATATCCTATCTAATCTCGCCTCGTTCTGAATTAAAATATGTTGCGGCAAAAGGGGAAAAAAAAACAACAAAAAAAACACACACACAAATACAATGCATTCAAGCAATACAAGTCGTTTGAAAGCTTAACTCGTGTAATTATGTCCGAGGGTTAGAGGTTAGGGGCATGCATTCAGACATGGCAACAGAACCGTTGATATTGCAATATTTACTACGCTCACACTACTATAGCCAACCGAAGTAAACATGCAGTTACAGAGATAATGTGTCTGTCATTTACCACTGTTCTTATTCAATGCCTCAATAATTGTTTACCAATTTCAGCCTGTATTTGCGAGAATCCTACATGCCATGGATAATCTCCTTCCGTCAATCTGCAGCTTTTATCTGGAAATAAATTGAATGTTTGTGGGAAATGAAATTTAATATATGCCGGACCCAGGTGTGGTATACTTTTAGAGCTTCAATTATTCAGCTATCACAGGGCCATAAGTCGCTCGTCGACAGTCATAAGACGGATAAAAGTGACGTTTATGGTTTTGGTTGCCAAAGCATCAGTTTTATATCCTGACTTATGACTAGCAGGAATTCAAAGGACGTAATGAACACCATGTTCGTGTCGCGGTCGATTATGAATGTGATCTCTTCTCTCTATTACTTCTCTCTAAACTTTGCGGGGCTCGTCGGGAAAGGGAATCTTGAATGTTCAGATGCTGACCCGCTATACTCATTTGCTTCAAATTATTATTCCCTACACGTGTGCATTATGTACATGTAATATAAGTTTACAAATATATCAAATGGCTACATTGGATACGATATTTAATTACACCATGTTATATCGCGCAATTGTGACAATGATTGATCGCATTTTGATATGCTTTGTGGATGATAACAACGTCTGTACACGATTAGTACTTTGACGGGTCACTTGTCACGTAGGTCAGATGTATGCTGTCTGACTGAAATCCAATGCTTGCAATGTCGAGACACGATCCTCGTGAACTGATATATCAATTGATGTAATGCTTTTTTAATACCTTTGTATGCAAAGCCATCTATATCAACAAGGCACAATGTCCGATTCATTGATCAACTTGACTAAAGGCGCTTTTCCCTAATAAAAGTATGCACCGGAAATAATGACGCCATTTTAAAGAAGTGCAGCTAACCCACTCAAATACAGCAGCACGAATCAATAAGAAGCATCACGAATTTATGTTCTTATTAATAAGATTCACAATGTAATTAAGCAACACATTATTTAGATACACCTTATACCTGTCCAATAACCAGCAGCAGCATCCGTGTCAAGCCGTCGCGTGCCTTGACGGATATTGGTAAACGTTTTACTTGGATGTCTCTGCAAGGGTTATGGATATCATGGGGGATCACGGATTTAATAATTGCATGTAATTTACGGTCACGTGTAGCCATTGATCCACCCAGAATGTCGATTCATGTATGATTCAATTAGTCATGGCTTCGTGAAGCCTTATGCATGATCGACCTTACAGAAAAATCGATGGCATAAAAAAGGATTTCATGATCTGAAATTAGGACATCGTTAATTGTCGAGGCCCCTGTCACGAATCCCGCCCTATGTCGCGAATTGCTGTATATGACATTTCATTTTCAATGTAACAATTAATTCCGAGGCTTCGGGTACCTATAATCTATAAAGCGATGCACGTCTAGAGATTTGCATTTGGAATCTCCCTCTCCCGAAAACCATAAGCAGTCATCATTTTGTCCAAAGGAAGAATTAAAGGTGGCTGTTGATTGCTATGATCCCTGTGGAGGAAAGAGGTAAAGAAGAGGGATCAACCTTGGATGTGGTCACTAGGATGAAGGCATCTCTATTGAATATTATCACTTGAAATCTAACAAAAATCGCAAGCGATCCAAATTAATCCGATAATATTATGCATAATCAATGCCAGAACCCAAATAATGAGAATATTTTCATAGCGTATAATATTACAACTATCAATTGACTTGTTTTGATAATTCGGGATATATTAGCAACACAATCGGGTCATGATGATCGGATGGCTAACGTGTTTTCATTAGAGGATTTGAGCCTCATAGACCTCTCGCTGGGCAGAAGATCTCCCTAGCCTAGCTAATTGGTATAAATGTGGCCTTCTGATAGCGAAGTCGAGAACTGAAACAATCTTACAAGGATACTCTTAGGAATCAACACTTCTACATTTTTCATAAGTTACTTGATTTGAAAGATCTTTGAGGACCAATAATGAAACTACTGTTAATTGATTACTGGTATCTGGTATTAAATTTGTTCTGTATTACAGTAATAGCGATGGTTACGATCTGTTGGGTGCATCCAAGCGATAAAATCTAAAGAGAATCGGAAAAGTTAAGCGACTAAAATTGTAACCAAGTTTTTGCAAAATGGATATCTGATATTCTTTTGAGTCTTAATTACTATATATTTGTGTTCTTTTGTTTGTTTATTTTTTTCAGTTCATCGCCATTAATAGGTATTCCATTACCCTGTCCATAAGAGGTTTCCATCAAAACAAGTATCACATAGTAAACCGATAAAAAGACATACCGACAATTGCGATCACCAAAGTAAATCGGTAAAAAAGCCTGTGTGGTATTGTGTGCATCTAGCAATGAACAGCAAATAATTATATCTCACGTCTAATGTTGATAACATACATAACGTGATGTTTTTTGTTTTTTTTTTTGTTTTTTTTTTTTAAATAAAAAAATAGCTGCATAATGTTAACGTTAAAACGGATGCTTAATGAAAACGCATGCAAAGTTTAAGTCTAATAAGGCAGCACGAACTCAGGCAATGTAATCCACTTATGGATAAAAAAATTCTTGCATCTACTAGATTCATCGCCGATGGTTGATAAATATTAAACAAACCATATCGTTACGAACAGCCCATTCAACCAAAAATGACCCGATAGACAGAGAGCCTATCAAACATACGCTCAGATCCATGCTACACATCCTAGACCGACGACATCCCCGCATCGATACCCAAAGGATATATAACAGTTCCTAAATTCATTATCTAGTCTTTAACTTTTACGCCCGACACAAATTAATATATACCACAGGATCTCTCAGTGTCACTTCTCTACCATGCTCCATGTTCCTTGCTTGTTACAAACATGACGCATACTTACTTAATAAAGGTGACCTTACTAATAACAACTAGGTGTATTATGTTTTCGTTACATGGTAAAAACAAGTTGCGTGCCATGTCATTCATGGAATGTGATATTTACCTACGAGGTCGTATGTTTCGTCCAGGGCCGCATATCACGGTGTTTTACTGGTCAGAAGGTCACCCCGATCTCCCAGGGACGTCAAGTGTTGACTTTTTTTTCGGAGTTAATCAAATGCCAAACATCCATAGAAATCGAATTAATACGCACATCTTCATGGTTAGTTAAATTCTTAGAGAAGTCTATGTCATCACTCGGTGTCATGTATACGAAAGGACTACATTCATTTTGCACGGACATGGGATCTCAGCACGTTTCTAGCGAGATTAGAATCAACAAAGAAATGTTCTGGTTAGACACGAAGCAATTCCTCTTTGTCTTTTGTATAGCGATTCCTTTTGGTTCAGTGCTCATACTGATCTTACTCTGTGTGATTAATAGTTTACTTTTATGGTGAATTAATGCATGATGCTTCATAGCCCAGTAATTCACTGACCAGTAATCACTTCAGCTGTCACTTAACACTCACATCACTTTATATTCAATTCCTTAGAGGGGAAAATTCTTCAGCGTTCGTGCAAAAATGTTTCTATGTACTATCGTGTTGTTTTTAATAGTGTTATCTTGGGGTTAATTAATACATTATGCTTCATATAGCCCAGTTATTTGGAAACATAACCATTTCGTCTGTCACCGAACACATACACCACACTATATTCAATTCATTTGAGAACAAAGTTATCGTATGCAAAGTGTGCGGTTACTTGTGTAAATTACAGGTATTGCATGGACAAAGTACCTGTGTTGTAACTATGGAGATAATGTGAAGAGTTGATTGTAATCACAAGGCGTCTCAATCGGTTAATTAATGTCGTCCAGTTTTAAATTTCGGCCAGGGTTACAATATGTACAATTAGCTAGCGAGTGTTGTGGCTGAGGCCAATGTTTCCTTGTGAATAACATTCACGATCCAATGAATCACATGTTGCGTCTCATGTAAAGGGCCCAACCAAAGACGTTCATTGCAGAAAGTCCCACAAGGCATTTGCAGCAAATGTAAGATTCGAGCCACAGCAGCAGCAGGTTATTCTGGTGTCATAAAGTGCTTTATTTGAGATGAAGGATTGGAGTGCGGCATAGCTTGCCCTTGGCGTTTGGAGAGATAGTACAGTCGCGTGTTACATCGTTTTTCCGTTGGTTTCGTGCTGATTGATTTTCGCTAATGCATTTTCTGTTTGCAGCATGTTCCCATAAAGGTACTTGAACTCGGTCACTTCAGTTGTTATATTTGCACACTTGACTCTCCATTTAGACAGATGCAATGGGGCCTACATATTGGATCAAAACGCCTTCCTTCCATTTCTAAGGGTACCTCTTCACGAACTCTTTTTTTTTTCTTTTTTTTTTTAATGAAGTGCTGTGATACACCACAGATTGAATCACAAGTCAAAAGAGGGTATTAACCAGCAGGGGTTGAATACATAAAGGCTACCAGTCAAAAGATATTATTAACCAGCATGTGTCTCAACTTGCGCTAATCAGTCTGTAAATCCATTAATTTTACAAAAGCCTCTTTGCCCTCTGGTGATCTTCTGCGAGGAAGGATTATCTATCACAATCGATAAACACACATCGCATTTCACGGCTTCTACTTTGTTCAACGGTCCACACTGCACACAAGGACAAAAAAAAAAAAAAAAAAAAAAAAAAAAAAACTTCCATCCCCAGGTGAAGTATATTGATGACAAATTCAAAGTAATGGCAATGAGCATCAATTCAACACATCGCCTATTTCTTCCCCGTGAACCACATCGTCTGCTACTTCTTACAATCGCAATATGAGACACAGATCACTATTGAATTTAACATGTGATTGCGAGTTATAATTAGCCAAACAAGAGTAAGAATGCCCAACTTTTTCACTGATACGACTAAGTGAAGCTAATTTAAACCGTGGTTTCCAGTTTATAAGGATATCCAGTTGACATACTTGTGAGACACAACCCAATCCTGAATGCATGAAATTTCAGACTAAATGAGCACCGTGTGCTAACTCAGGTAATCCGGTTTTAATCCGGTATTTATGGATTCTTTAAGTATTGCAAATGCCTATTGTTTCAGATCAGCTGCCAGCCGTTTCAGTCCTTTGTCACTCTAATTGCTGCCTTTGTAAACACACTCAATCCACAGTCAGTGCTCAGTGAGGTATTACATGTATATTTAGACAAATAACGATAAATGAAGTCAAACAAATAGCAATTAGCCATATTATATTCAACCGGACAAATGTCTTTAGTTTCATTACGTTGTAGGAGTTAGATGGGGGACCGAAAAGATAATGACCCACGTGGTTTGAAAGAACGTGACCGAGAATGAGGATTGACCTCTTGGGTGAAGCCAATATCACAGACAGCACATCAGTGTTGATGCCTAAGCTGTTACTGGTCGGCATAGGATTGCAACTGTTTTGCATTCAAACTGAGGCTTCCCCAGACGAAGATATCGACCGAAAACGACGGCATTGTCGCGCTCTGATTGTGAAAACCAGCGATAATCATTCCAGAATAATTATAATTATTGGATATATACAGTGTGCAATACTTGTTGTATAAATGCCGTGTCACTTTAAAATTGCTATGTTAATTACTTGGTGAATCAGATGGAACGACACAGGTTCCGCCCACAAATGCTATCACAATAATGCCTGGCCACATACTGTAATGTCTTGATTATAATTAATTTATCTCGACCATTCCTCACTCATCAATATAAGTTTTGTTTGTGTGGGCTAAGGAGGGGAGGGGGGGCGGCATGCAACCTCTGCTAGACATAAATCAGAGGCGGTTGTATTTCGCACTACAAACAGAGTTCTCACACATGGCATGTACATTGGTGACCCTAATCTGCATGCTCCATGAGGCAGTAACCCCCCCCCCCCACCCTTTCCACCCCCATCAGTACATCACTCATGATGGTAGCACGGACGACTTTTGACTCTTCAGCAAAGGGCATGCAACTAGCTGTTGATTCTGGCAACGATTCAAATCTGACAGCATGTCTTACTTATGCATGCCATTGTCCTTCAGCTGATGCGAGAAGAGCAAAGATCTAACTACAAGCCGTTAATTAATTACCGTGCATGTATAATTGATGCTCGTTTTCAAGTGGCAAGGGTTATCGCATTGAGAGCTCTTGCGCTTGGTGTCAGCCTGGCAATGGTCATATCCCATCAGCAACCCTGCGTTCTTGCGTGCGAAACTATTCTCCTGATTTGCACCTCGGACCTCATTAACCTCAGATGTTCCGAATGTAAGAAGGGAATTAAGCGATACATTCAGACTATAAGAAGAATTCATTTCACAATCATGCTTATTTATTCCCCGTTCGTATAGTGTTGTACAATATGCCATTAAAGGTGACCCTTCTTGACCTATATCTTACGGTAGACCAAAGCAGCATTAGGGTGCACCAAATGTGGTAGTCCAACTATGATGTAAGGCAGAGACTCGTTATGCCAGGTTTAATTAGACTATTTGAAGTGATATTGCAATGATTGGATGAACATACATGTAGGTATATTTATAGATGATTTAAATTGAATAAAAGTGACTTGAATGAAATGTCATTGAACTGTAAAACAAAGTAGGTCAATTCGTTTGGCGGGATGATAGCATCCTATGACGATGTGGGAGGCCGAGGTCCCGGATTTGAGACCTCGGAGAGCCACGGGCGTTATCGATAACTCTGCAGTGGGCACTGTGCGTCTACTACCTATGATATTATTGGGAATTGTTGATAAGAGCAGGAGAAAAGGCGATACCAAGTTTCTGGTTGGAGTCATAAAAGCAAACATGTCTCATGATGATACCAAGACATCACGTGATAAAAATACACTAGTGCACTCTATTTTCGTGCGTCTTATCAGTGAGCGACAATCGAACTCTTTGCTCATAACAATAAGGGACACCATTTAATGTTTATGCTCTTGATGAGTCAAAAGCTCTCATAGCGAATGCAGCCAACTGTGAAGGGCGCGCTGCTCACCATATTTCATTCAGACTATGCATAACTAATGTGCTGGTCTATTACAATCTTAATTACAAATTATCCAGTACAACGAATCAAAGTCTGTATTGGAATTGATTACCAACTATGCCAGTGTGTTCCTATATCTGCCCGTATCTAATCACCCCTTGCTCACACATTGGCAGATTTAGGAAGGATGCTCCGATACGATCGGTTTCATTGGATCCCATGACGATGATTCATGCACATTTAGATCCATTTCGCGGTATATCATGCCTCGTGATTTCAATCTACAATCTGCTGGCCCCATATATTATTTTTGATTCTTAAGCACTCGACCCAAAGTGGAGGACTGTCGATTTCGGACTTGACGTACACACGAATAACCAATAATATGAAAGAGCCGTTGTGCATCGACTCATGCAAACTTGGCAGGAAAAGAGAAGGGGAAAAGAAAATATGATCAGATGCTGTGTATGAAATGGTACCATATAAAATGTGTCATAAAGGATGATGCAGCTGGGCAATCCGATGCTATCTGGAACTGCTTATGTTGTAGAAAGATGCCCTCACTTGTATCTGACCTGATCCAAGTTGTCCACTCGATTAGATTGGAGATTACAGCTTTATCCAACCAATGCAGTTAGCTCAAGGCCCAGAATGAGACTCTAGTGAAAACTATCGAAAACCAAACGACCATGCTTGAATCCAAATCTGGCACTGATTCACCTCCTTCTCCAACCTTCGCCAGTGTCGTTCGCAAAACTGTACATAACTGTGAAAACTGTGATGCAGGAGGAGAAGGTGAAGAATGATGTAATCATAGCTAAAGTTCAAGAGAATAATGATAATGTAACTATGGTGACTAGTTTATGTGACAAGATTGGTTTCAGCACGAAACCAGTCGATGTCAAACGCATTGGTAAAAAGACCAACGATCGGCATCATCTGCTGAAGGTTCCCTTCAACAGTAACTTCGATGCCAGAGCCTTTTGCGCCCAATATCACCCAGCTAAGAGAAACGACGAGAACATTCCAGTTATGCGACTGCGGTTGGGAAAAGCAAAGACAGAACAAGATGCATTGAAACGAAACAACGATCTGGTGTATAAGATGAACCAGAAAGCTAAGGAAGAAGATGCTGGTTGCGTAAGCTACAGCCTAAGAGGAATTGAAGACATTTGGAAATTCGCCGCTGACGATCTAGGATGATGGAAACGGGATCAGGAATGGACTGCACCATCACATGCGGGAAACGAGACAACAACACCAGACTAATAAGCACTAGTGATGAAAAAACATCAAAAGGTGACTTCAGTGGACGTTACCCGAACACGTGAATAGAAACCGGAACAAGGTCGCCAAACTACTTACCCTCGTATCATCATATGAACCTCAGATCTTAGCCGTATGTGAAACCTCGGTGTCATATTTGACCAAAAACTCTGTTTCACCACTCATTTTAAACATATCGTCTCACAATCTCGTAGAGTAATTACAGAGTATTCTCCACAAGTTTGGTCACCGCATTCCAAAAAGGAAATTTTATTCATTGAATATGTTCAGCGAGGTTTCAATCGATACATTTTAAATGATTATAATTATTAAATGTCTTATACGCAAAGGTGCCAAAAATGGAATATTTTAGAAATTGTTGATATTATCCTTATTTTTAAATATATCAATGGTTTTATCAACGTAGATTTCACCAATTGTGTCAATTTCATACCTGCTAACTCTAGTCATTCAAATATCCGCTCATTGACTCGTGGTCCAGTTTTTAATGATTCTTTTACAAGGACTGAACAATTCAAAGGTTTTTATTTTATTCGCTTACCCCATTCGTGGAATATTTCATCTGAATTTCTACGATCGTCCTATTCTTCACCATGTTTTAAATCTAAATTGACTGAATTTTACTTTACTAAACTTTTAAACTTTTAAGTCTTTTAACATCGATCTGTCGCTGTCATGATTTTTATCACTAATGTGTTCTTTTATAAGTTTCATTTTACTACTTCTATTTCTTTTACTTTTCTTGAGTGTGTGTTTTATAGGCTTTGTTTGCTTCACATTCATGCGATTTTATTCACGAATTAAAAAAAAAAAAAAGAAAAAAAAAAGAAAAAAAACATAGTGGGAACATTTATTCCTCATTCATTGCTTAACTATTTATAATATATATTATGTGTATGCCATGTCAGTCCAACGCAAGGGGATAACTCATGAATTTTGCGGGAATGAATGCGAAATCATTTATAATCTAATCATTCTTGCAATTTGACCGCCAAAGCGGAGGATCATGAAGTACCAACAATGTGCCAGCGTATCAGCCATCAATAATCTATGTATAATATAATTATAAGCTACCTCCCCAATTAATTTTCATCAGGGTGTATTCGAGGTGAGCTTTATCGGCCTTGTTTATTATACTGATCGAATGACGTCTCTTGGCTCGGATTTTTACCCTCCAAGATAATTATCACTCTACATTGCCGCTTGATAAGGTTACTCACCAAAGCTACTATTGTCCTGTGAACCAACGCCAAACAGGTGTGTCAGCACTGCAGATACACTGTCCGTCTAATATGACATATATTTATATTTAATTGTCTACAGTTTTCCATTCTCAGGCACTTGCGCTTGCTCAGCTGCTGAAAGGTTAACAGAAATGCATCGCTTTATGCCCGACATCCGAGGAGTGAAAATTTGCAAATAACTCAACTGCAGCACGCATCAGAACTCACAAAAAGCCCCATGGCTCTGAATGGCATGGGTGGGCAACTAAAAGCTACGTCAAATCTACGCGATATACTTGTAATCCTTTCAGAGGAGAGTCACAGGCCGCCATTGAAATTCCCTTATTCACGCAATCGTGTAAACAACGAATAAGGAACTCATAGAAATGTTTTCATACATTGCATGTACTCCATTGTCAGGTTATGTCACAGTTGTAGACCAATTATGCGCACCATATCAAAGGACTTTTGTGCTAATCTATCGTATCGAATCACGCTATTGTAGGGATTTGAATGCAAGGAGTTGAAAATGGAGTGACTCGCTTGCGTGACACGTGACACGTGTTCCTGGGAAGAATGATACAGTATATACGTAGGACGTCTCTCGTGGCACGACGATCGGTATCAATCGTGTCTTTTGTAATTACTTATGGATGCCTATTGCTTAACAGTCTCAAAAATGCGCGGCTGGATTTTTGATGACAAAATCAAAGAGGCAAAGAATGGACTTCGACCTGGAACGCTTCAGGAGCACCACCCTGTAAAGGATGATGTCAACTAATTGGTAAAGTAATGACTGCGGATATGCAAGCGATGATATGATGAACCCGGTGACAAAGTTAATGATATCTGTCTTGATAATTGATAAGAGTAATGGGGTACTAATTAGAACACCCACTGCATAGTACATTGAACTCTGCCAAGCAATTACAGAGTTCACTGAACTGTATTGCATTCCAGTACATGACACTCTCCCTCTCCACACAAACTGCAGTTCGGAGTTTCCCAACGTTCAGTTATTCACACATTTTCCCCCTCTATGCCCATTTCTTAGTTTGCTTATCAGTCAGCATAAGCTGCTGGGCCATATTCATGCAGATGGTGCGCAACTTTACAATTCTTTCTATATGCAGATGACGTCGCCCATGTCATCTACAACGATGTTGTGAAAGACATTGGGAGGATGGATATGAATCAGCATCATCTGCTGCCCCATATCTATATGACACACAACTTTACAATGTTTTCTCTATGACGTCACCCACGTCATCTGCAACATACTTTGAGACCTGGATGGATGCTCATTTCCTGAAATTTAACGGAGATAAGACCGCATCATCCATCATCATGCTCTTCATCGCCGATCACCCCTGTTTCATCGGCATTTGTGATTGTGACGTCACATACAGCCCTACGGTAAGATGCATCGGTATTTGATACAAGTCTCGGTCTTGATGACCATGCTGCTATTTTTTGCAACGGTTTTACCTTTCATTCACCTTTACTCCTTCTGAAACGTGCGTAAGTGCCTGACGACATCTGCAAGTCGTGCTTGCAGTGGCCTTATACATGTATCTCCTATGTTATATCCCAATCAGCACAAGGATCACAGTGTACATCACGTGTAACACTTCCAAATGAACACAGTAGTCATTATAAAATCAAACTTTTGACTTCCATAATTACCCATTGCTTGGCCCCTACATATCTTCAGGACCTCATCAAAACTTACAACCTGGATAAGACACTACGCTCCGCATGATTATTTTCTAACTCGTACAACTTTAAGAATAGCATAATGTCGGTGATAGATCACCCAAACACTCAACTCCACTTTTACGGAAGTAACTTTCATATATTCGGTCAAGTGATTCACTCGATTATACTAAAACGCTCCTAAAACCAATCACTACGAAAACAACATGTTTCTGTTTAACTTATGATGAATATTTCACCTATTTATCTGTTATCTTTCATCGTTTACATTTTATTGTGTATAATATATGTGTTTATTATTAGTGCGTATAATGAGTCACCGTTAATTATTTTTGAAGGTGACTTGGATTAAATGTGACGACGTAAATAAATATAATGAACACTTTGGCTCGGGGTACTTTTGATCCTGTTGGACCGGCAGGCACATATTGTATGATGGTGGCCTCATTTGGAAGATGATGTAATATACGGTGTGGAACATAGAAACAAAGGTGTAAAACCACACGCGGTCAATGCCTTGTTGATGCTTTACTTATCTTCCACATATTCATGGCATTTGAGTCTATTTCGCTTCACGGTGGATGACATAGGAAAGCAGCCAATCAGCTGAGCTACTTGTTCCCTAACGTCAAATGGAAATAGAAGCAATTGCATGGCCCCAAGGAGGAAGTTCTCGTATCCGTGTGGATCATTCGTGTGGGATGATGCATTACAGGTAATTATCGAACACTGACGGATACAGACTGCGGAGTATCCTTCCTTCGCATCTTGGTCTCCTTTTTATCAGTGGCTAATTTTCGCACAAAAATTTGCTGTTTCTTGAACAGTCAAGGCAGACTCTGGAAACTATGGTTGCATTTGTGTCTTGATACATTATTGAACACTTCAGGTGCAAGGACTCACTTTTTAGTGCACAGGTAACCATGGATGACTATTTTATCTCATATAATTGTATCCCATCTAGCAATACTAAAAGAGCGTTTAAAACAATAATGTTAAGTCAATCAAACAGCGTTGCCAACCAACAACCCACTCGATCCTTCTATTCGGAGTGAAACAGTACATTTCCCGCTCATATCTCGAGTGATCTTGTTTCACGTTTCCTGGAAATCAGTAGAGTTGATCACGGATTCCACCCAGTCGTGCGAGTTGTGCCTTTTAACATAGTCGTCCTCGAAGCAAACAAATCAGTTAAACATCTATCACGCCTGATAGAAGACTCCCCACGGAGCGACGTAGAAATGCAGACTCATTCATGTGACATATCGCTCTGCTTCTTCCCCGAAGCGAATTCTCTCCAGACGGCTGCGCATCTAGCCAGGCAAAAATGATTCAGCACAAGCCACGAAAACAGTGTGCTGATTATATTGAGAGGAGATGGAGAGTGTTGAAATTGACAGTGTCGATGTGAAGTGCATGTGCTATGCACATAGATATCCGAAGATGACATCCAAGTAGGTCCAAGAGTGTTGTATTGCCTTATTTTGATATTGAGCATTATTATTTACAATGTGACAATTAACAATCCACGCAGCGCTATCCATGTTGGGTTTGAACTGCACACCCAGTTTAGCTGATATAAATGTGAATTAACAGTGATTTTGAAGTGCACCGGGTTGCAAAAGACCGTGCATGGTGTTATTAAATTCAAAATTAAAATCTGAAACTGATTGAATTATGATAGATATTTCAAAGGCACAAAATTCGGTGTGAGATATCGTCCGGAAATAAAATTGCTTCAGAGAAATAGAGAATGGGTGTAATTTAGTGCTGTTATTATTCATCGGAGATGGGAAAAGTGTAAGATATATGGAGACTTACCTGGTTGACGCGGTACTCCATGGTCAACTTCGGTGCGATCAAGGAAGTACACGGTGTTTCAAATTCTCCAAGTGAAGCCGTTGTTCGGGACTTTTATGGATGAGCGCCAATTGGGATTAATGCTTTGCAGATTTCTGGTCATGGAGTAATTTTAGAGATGTGATTTAAGTTATGATTTACTGGTAGATAGTAGAAGAAGCAATGATAAACATATGATAATTAGCCACTATATTATACACGTAACCTCAAACCCGAGTTATCACTTCGCGTTTTTATCACTCAAAACTCCTGACGTAATTATTGTTGTCTGAATCTAAGCATATCCACTGGTACCTGTCGGTTCATTGTTTGTTTGCTGGCGATCTACGGTTGCTCCTGTGTAGCGCATACTTTTGATCTTGCAGCACACACTACAGACTTGCTCGAATTAGATAATTCCAATTTGCAAAGCAATTTTCGCAAATAGATCAAACGGAAATGCAATAGAATCTTGCGTAGACAAGCCTTTGAACTGTCAGCATATATAGGGCCCTCAACTATGAAATGTTTTATCAAATTGAAGAGGCAACAAATAGACGTAGTGCATCACTTATAACATCTTGTTTTAAACAACACTTAATTGAATAATATTTATATACTTCCAAATTGGATCTTACTTTTGATGCCTTTTTTTAATTGTATTTTTTACACAAATGACGTCATTTGATAGACTCTTAACAATGGGATAATTTGCAACGATGACACCACACCTGTGTGCAAATGAATACCTTTATAAAGCTATAATTATGTTAAACCTCTCAAATTCAATGTTTAGGTATCTAGGTTTATAGCAGATGTAATGCTAAACAATACAACTCTGTGTAATCATACTTTTGGCACTTGTGAGTACCAATTCAATCAATCAAATGCAGCGCAGTTGTTCTTAGCCATCAAAGACCGATGAGATAAATATATCTCAAACCATCAGCAAGTTGCTGCTTCATCCTTCCTCACTAGTATTCATATCAATCACATGGTTCACCAAGACACATAAATCCTCAAATTCCAATCTTTCCACGCACGCAAAACCAACCGTATGGAGAATCACTCGAGTGAGAAAATTAGCTGTATGACCATTGTGCACCATGATAACATAGAACCACACCCAGTGACCAGGAATAGTTTATAAACCACCTGTTTGCCTCGATTATGCAGCTACTAGGTGCGCACACATGTTGCACGATGCGATTTTAGGAGCAAAGCCAACCTAAGAGCGGAAGTTCCAAAGGTGAGATGGGAGATCACTTGGGGGAAGAGCGAGGTTTTGTTTTACCGCATGGAATAATATGTGTGGATGCGCAATGCACTGCATCTCTTCAAGTGCTAATCCGGCTTGTTATGGGTAAATCATAGATTTACCTATATATCGATAGCCTCCGTTTGTCTGTTTGTCCGCATTATTTTTAATGCACGAGATTTCTGGTGTTTGTACACTTAGAGCTTTGAAACTTTGTCACATTGTGCATTTAATACAGACGCAGGTCTGAAAGAAGTTATAAATCAATTAGGTCAAGGTCAAGGTCACACGAGGCGATTAAGTGCACAATCTACTCATGCTCATAACTACGTGAATACAGCTCGGTTTTCAATAAAGTTTTCACCATTCAATGCACATTAACAAAAGGGCACAAGTTTTGTATTTGAACCTAGTGTGTAAGATCATCATAGTTACAGTAATGAGTTAATTACTCAATAATTAGCACTTATTTATACATTATGGGAAATTCTCTGAACCATATGTCAGATACATCATGTCATCCTGCTTCACCAAATTTTTTGGAGAGGTCACGTCAAGGTCAAGGTCACAATCGCCTGTTGAATGTTGCTTCTTAGTGGGACTGTAGCTTTGCAAGTAATTGTCCTAAAACTACGAAAATCAGGATTAACAAAGCCAGGATACCATGCTTTATAATGACACAAGTCCCGTTGCCTAATTAGAAATTTTAATTTTCAATTAATCACAGCTCGTTAACTATAAACATTTACGAATTAAAAACTTTTCGCCATTAGATGCGTTTAGATGTGATCTACAACTTTGATGCCCTCAAGGTTTTCGGCTACCATCAGTAGGTAATGAGTTATATGACTATAACTAATAATTACCCCTGTTAACTGCTAAAAAACCTTAAACAGCAGCAACTTCCAGCATGTTACTCCATGTCATGAAATATCAAGCGAGACATCCTGGATCGAATCTCGCTACAGAATTTTTTTTTCTCTTGGTTTAATTTCAAATATTAAGCTAACAAATTGCAGTTAAAAATCATCACACTTACACTTACACTTAACTTACAATAACACTTGCACTCACACTTACACTCATATCATGCTCACATATGCTCTTTTTCACTCCTTCTCATGCTCACACTCACTCACACTCACTCACACTCACATGTACATTACACTTGTACTTGTACTTGTACTTGTACTTGTACTTGTACTTGTACTTGTACTTGTACTTGTACTTGTACTGTCACCCATTTGGTTCAAGAGTTATGCTCATTAAAGACACCATCAACTTGACTACCAAGTAGTGTTTTAGTTCTTATATGCTTTCATATTACAATTGTAATTCTTCGGTGACTCTGCAGTGCTGCCCAACTGCGTAACAAGGCGGGGCGCTGTGTACTACTGTCTATGGTGGTATGCAGGATAAAGAACCCTTGGGATTTATCGATAAGAGTAGGGGGAAACCCCGGTCCCGGGCCTTCTGTTCTGGCGCCCGTATCACCCGAACGGGTTGGGTGGAGCCGTAAAACCCCAATCACTCACTCACTATGCTTTCATATGGCCACCTGCTTTATTGTCTGCCTTTGTGGTGTAGTGGCAAGGTGATTTACTTGAAACTCTGGAGGCTAGATCCTGTGCCTGACCATTTTCTATATGGTTACATTTCTTTTTAATATTTTGGTAATGTAATTGTTTTGCAACAATTATCACGAATTTAAACTTAGGATACATTACCTTCTTTTTTCTCACTTTACTTTTATAATTGTCTTCTAGAACTGCTATCAAACATGTCCAATCAGTACATTTAATCATCTCCTATCGATTTACCCATTGTCGGAGTTCCTTCGATGTCTTGTTTTTCTTGTCGGTAACATGAATGAAGCGAGGTCGGATCTATAATTTGATGAATGTTGAATCCGAGACAAAATGCATTGATGGTTCGTTTGAGGTTATTTTGGTGGGCTTCAAAGCTTTGATGTAAATCACAATTGGTTAAAGATCGTAGTACGAGGTAATAACATGCCCCGATATGCTGAACGATAGCTCTTGTTATATTTACTTTCCGATCCAATACATCATCTTCACTAATGCAGTGACGTACACTACGGATGCTGTAACATCCAGACGTTCAATATATCAGAATGTCCGGATTAGACATCCAACAAATTGTCAACTGAAACAATATACACTGAATCATGAGTTGATAGAGAGAATTTTGAGAAAACTGTACTTGCTAGATTCCATCCATTTTGAATGATCATCAGGCTTCGTAATTGTTGTCGCATCTCATCGCCGAATGAGGTTTGAAATCAACCAAAACATATTTATTTACCTTATCTTAGCATTATTAATTTCATCTTATCAAATAAGCAGAAAATAAGAAAATACTGAATATCCTGATTTAACCGTCTTGTTACAAAATTATGATTTATTTGGTGACAAGCATGATATTCTAGTTTCATTAAAATAATCCCAGACAGTTGCATGAAACCGAATGACGAAACCTTGGAATATCTACTTCATTTTCACCAATTGTATCGCAACTTGCAAAATGTATGTACGTCTTTCATTGGAGCCGTCTTTGATGTGTCATTCACCCTGTGCTCTTATGGGTTGGGAAGGAGATACTATTATGATAATGGCATAGCACTGTCGGGTTTCTGTTTAGAGAAATGTCATGACATTTGTATACATGATCTAATATATGGTAATGCATCAAAAATTGCACACCACAAACATAGTAGGGAGATCACGAGGCAGGGAACGCGAGAAAGGGATTACCCTAAAGTTTTGTGGCAAAAACTTTGTCCTTCAGGAGGTGGCAAAGGTGTGAAGTTAATCATATATTTCTGTGACGTCCACATGTCAGGTGAGGGTATATCGAAGACTCTAAACTTTATGTAAATGCCAACTTGATACCTTTTGGGCACATACAATGAGCATATAATTTTTACCTCATTAGCTACTTCGGTTTTGTGATGTTCATGTCGTCAACGTGATACATTCAGATCAGAACGAGTATTTGGTAATATTATCACGTTGACTATTTCTTTGATTACATTACATTTAATACATTCAAGAGAAAAGCATGTGAGAATGTGATTACCTTAATACCTGGCTTCATTCAATATCCCCGCATACATAAGTCTAACGTGTCCCTTTAGTGTGCAGTTAATCAGGTTTAGTCTTATTTCTTTGCTGACGTGCAAGTAAATCATTATTATTATTATTAATATTATTAATACATGGTGGAATAATCATTAATAAATGTTTAATTTAATCGTTAATAGTTTTGTTGTATAAGAATGATTTAGGTATCA
>KB309617.1:202616-228164 GCA_000328365.1 Capitella teleta
TTAAGAAGTAAGTTTATATCTATTAAATTAATCATTATGTGTCATCTGTTATTTTCATTTAAGTTTAATTTGGCGTGTAAAATCCTTTGTATTCTGATTAGTTGCCCTTTGCAGTTGTTTCCTTTTAAATTTGTAGTAATATTTGATTCCACCCTGTACGATTGAATAAAAACGTTAAAGTATAAATTTTATACCACTTGGGTATTCTTACATAAGTTTACATTGTAAACCGAGGGTACCCAAAACCCGAACGCGAGAAAATTCTAATTAGTATTGAAAAGTAGAGATTAAACTTTTCAATATGTCAATTCAGCTGCTTCTGCCCTTTGATATCCTTGTCCATGTTGTCACCGTGAGATGTTCATAATTATCATAATTCAGAACGAGATCGATCATTCCATCGTGCTACTTTAAACGATATGGTTTATTCCGCCATTATGCTTAAAATCTAAACTGAATAATTTTGCGATACCAAAGAGTAATCTGAAATGCTTATTCCACAATCGACATCAAATGGTGCTCTCAACTGCGTGTATACCACACGCAACGCAACCATATGCCTTGTTTGATTCGTCCCCGTCGTGGGATGCAACAGATAAACAAATGGGCTTATCCTTGCTTTCATTAACAGCAGCACAAATGGGTGACTGAAATATCACCACACTGTGATTGATTCAGTGATGTCAGCAGTATTATTTAACGACGACAACATTTCACCTATATTCACACTCCATAACAACCCGTGCAAGAAACACGCCTAGTGGGAGCTATGGTGGACTCCAAACAAAAAAGCATCAAGCATGTGCTGAAAAAGGCTCGCATAGCCAAAATTAAATTGATGAGGAAGCGGCCCTTTATAGTACCAAAGCACACAGCTTCTCTTGCTTCACAAAATATCAGGTTGGACAGCTCTGAAACTAGGTTGCGTGTGCTACCTCAATGTTGCAGCCACGCACCTGTAAAAGATTTTATCGTTTCAGCAAACCGCTATCCGAGCGCTATCAATGCAAAAGCAGCACATGTCATCGATGACTACCATTGATCACCCAGTTTAATAGAACGTTCCAAACAATACTGTGTGTCATCAGGTGCATTACGGTTATCGAAAAAAAAGTTCAGAAAAAAAATCAGCATCATTTGAAATAACTGTCCTCTAATTACGATACCTTTGTTCAGAAAACAAGCATAAGCTCAATCACAACAACACGTAAGCGGAAAACATATTCCCGTAATTTCTGTTTTATTCTTTAGCTATTGCAGTATTTCTTTATAGACTTACCAGAGCATATTAGTGCGATTATTTCATTGCATTACGGTTGATACATCCAGTTCATAAGAAGATGACATGTCAAATGACAGCACTCTTTATTTATTGACATTGGTAAGACGATACTATTGAGTGCGTTTTCTGGACGGACCAATTTATATTGTCTGCACATGCACAGCAAATTACAAAATGAAACAAAAGCTCTTTATGTGCATATTTTGCAACCCTGGTTGGTAGAGGGCCTGGTGTCCATGAATTGAACGCTTCGTCACGCGGGCCAATACGTTCTGATCAAAATTGCATAAGCAGCTTCTGATTGAGAAAACCGTGCAGACAAGTCTGATCGAATGTATTTCTGGCTACTTACATGTAGGAGATGAAAATCGAATCAAGGACAGATTGCATGAGCTTTTGATAGACTTATAATAATAACTAGCAACTTGATCTGACCATAAAAACCCGTCTCGGCTATGGCTCAGATCATTTGAAATTAGATATGCCATTGATCGTATATTTATTGATCATTCACGAGGCGATGCAGGTGATTCGACATACTCCACCTGTCATGTTTTTAACTTCATAAAAAATGGCACTATGTCCCACGAACAATTCACTGAGGCATGCTACTGTATGTCATTAAATAGTAATTTCATTGTAAAGATATGGTTAAAGTTAAGATTAAGTTGGAAGTGTAGTTTGCATTGATCTAAACTACTACTGGATCGGAAACGAGGCTCTCAGCTGCGCGGCAATAGACTGAGCTGTTTTACGTTGACCACGGAACAGCGACTTCCGCTTCTAGTTTAGTAGTTTAGATCAATAGTAGTTAGAGCGTAAAAGTGCAAGCTTCCCATTATTTGCTTTGCTCTGGCCTAACACTATCTGCCTTTGGTGTTTATCAGAGCCAATACTCAATCCAAACCGTCGAATGATGCTACTGAAATGCATGCCTTTGCGGCCGAGATCGAGCAGAAGGTCAGCCAGCACCTTATGCTGTCAAGGTGGCTGCTATGATGGTCATGTCATAAGTACTGGGAATGTACGTTTAGCCCTGTCCAAGGTAAAATGTGGAAAGTCAAATCCCATGGCTGAATTGTCCTCTGACCATTTCAAGAATGCTCCGCCCGAACTATGTATCCATCTGTCGCTCCTGCTTACCAGCATGCTGCGTCATGCGGAGGCACCGAATTCGATTTTGAGGCCTATAGAGGAAAATAGGAAAACAGTCACTGCAAGATAGCTCTAACTATCGATCGATCGCCATAAGCAGTGTGCTGTTGAAACTCCTTGATAATAATATACTTGTCAAGCACTGTGAGAAGTTAGCTTCCAGCGATCTGCAATTTGGTTTTAAGACATAAATCGCACTTATACCTGCTCACCAAAAAAAAACTCACAGAAGGATGCAATTTTCCTTCACTGGTGGCACGCATACATTAGCGACGACATGGAACCGATGCCACGTGCTCTGCAAACAAGATGCAATACTCTGCAATCGCTCTATTGTGTCTAAGGAATTATTCAAGAAATCTTTCAATCAAGGTTTCGGACCGATCTATTAGTCCCATTGCAATCAGAGTACGAACCGTTAATTCAATAACCATCTTTCGAAACAACAATGAGTTATCATGACGTATTTTCATGTGTTTAATTTTTTTTTCTAGTGCAAATGGGTTATTGGAATATTGCTCCAATTTCTGATTCAATTTCCATGTTACTATTCTTCGAACACGAATGAAAAATGCCGTTTGCGGTCTCGACGCGAGACCAAGATTTCAATTTTCACTATCATTATCTTTATGCATATTTAATTAGGAGGCGGGGCGTAGCAAGTTAGCATTGAACAACGGCCAATCACAGGAAAGTTCAATTTAATTGTGTTGTTTGGGGACATCGCTTCAACTCGACATTGATGAGATGAATAGTTTCCATGAAATCGCGGCATGATGGCGGCAAAAGTTCCGCACGTTCCCTGCGGAAATGCCACGTGTGGCCCCATTCGCCTGAAATGCGCGGATATCTCATCCTATGTTTTGCCCCCGCGAATAAGATCGCGATTTCATCACGGTGCGGCTCTAATGTCATTCTGAGATTACGTCAACAAAATAATATAATGCTGATTACACACACGATAATACAGTTATAACGGGACAAGGTCACGCACGGAGCGAGCATTGACCTGGTTCGTCGGTGACATGACAAAATAAGGTCACGCAATGAGGTCAAGTTCATGATAAGTAACCACGCCCTATACCACCCATCTCATACATATTCATGAGAACATCTCAGAACACAACTCGCACGAGAAGAACTGAACAATTGCGTCGTGACCCATGACCCCATTGTCGTTTCTAAAGATGGTTATTAAATTATCGGTTCGTGCCGTGATTCATTGCCAAACTGAACCTTCAAATTTATTGTGGTAAAGCATGTCTCCCTCTCTCGAATATATGGGTTGATCGACACCGAAATTAACTAGCTATAATGTTTATAACCTCATTTGCCTTATATATGAAGTTAAATGACCGCATCTAACCTAGATAAACATTTTGACGACTTCATCTCACCTTGATGTCGTATTTATATTGTGGGTGTGACAATTGAAAACGGAAGTTAATCTGACAATGCATTGAACAGTCAGGGGCGTATTTAAAAATAATAAATCGTGCTCTGTCGTACAAGTTAATTGAAAAAAAGAGTTGCAAAAGAAGGTGGAAGTGGCATCTGTAATATCAGACCATAGAACATTCATGAATCCAGGAAATTTACTAAGGACGTCTATTCACGAGGATTGTGTTGCCTTAAATTAATAATACGTAATTAATAATACGTAATACGTAATTTCAAATAGTGTTTTGTGTCTCACATTTATCGGAACAGGCAAATACCTTTGCACTAAAGGGCAATTAAAAGTAAATGACGACTTCTTGGAACTCGTGCTATAAGATTACACAGAGAGCACTCGATCCTCTGGTATGTTATTGTCTATGCAGCATTCACAGTATTCCTGCTGTGCATCAAATTTCAAGTATTCAGAGTAATCACAGTTATTTATAGCTATGCAATCAATATTCATTCAAGTTTATTCGTCATAGCATAATGGGTATTACACTCATGCATGTGTGGGCGGACAGACATACAGCCTAAAGAATGACGTCATTTTTATGTGGTGGAATTCCTAAGTGGAGATAAAAAATGCAGACCATGTGACCATTTCAGTCTAATGAAACACCAGCTCCCGTAAGACGTGTGAATTACAAAAGGGAGAAGGCGCGAAGGGTTCAGCACAACATCAATCACCTTCGTTTGGCTCTGACTCGCGGTCACTCGGTCACTCGGCACTTGTCTTCATCAGAACGTATTCCCAATATCAGCCGAGAGATTATTCCTACCGTCATTGGCGGGTGATGCGTGTACGAGGCACATCTGATAAAACAGCGTGCAAAACGGGAAAATTATTGTGTATTTCGGTTCATGACGAATGCATCAAAATTAATGCTAAAGGTAAACTTATTAGCAGCCCTGTATCAAGTTACCTGAGTGATTGGCCAGAATGTCCTACTTTCTCTCCAACAGCAGATTAAATTTTCAGCAAAGCAACAGTATAATCTACGATGAAAGATAGTCATTAGTATATTGGTTATTAGTCATTATTCGTAGTATTACTGAAGGGTTTCACCCTACGGCTACGGGAGATTATCGTTGAATGAAACCTCATAGTTATGTATATATTATGGGGAGTTATCTGAGAGCGTAAGCACATAATTTCATCTGGATATCGCGAGTTTCACAGCCGACACCCACACAAAACGTCTAGACAGTGTCTTTTTTAAAGCCGCCGCCGTTAATTCCTGATTCTTTTGCCGTGGCATGATTTTACTGAATAATGTATTTCTCACACATTTCTAGAATCGCTAGTGTCCTCCTGGCTTTCATCATCTGGAAAAAAAAACGAATTTGACCAACGGAGCAGAGAATAAGCAGAAAGGTAGAAATGTCGTTGTGAATTGGCGAGGGTTGGTTCAGAACACGATTGTGGAAAATTACTTGTGAACAACTTCACAAAATGCAATAAAATGTCTATATGAAGGAGAAAAAAAGACACATATAATCTACTATGCGTTTCATCTGCATTTACCTTAAGCTTGTATGGTTGGGTGATTGAGGGATAAATGCAACTGTGTATATTTCCTCTCATACAACTATTTTGTTTACTGTGAGCAATTTAGCAATGCACGGCAAACAGCAAGGGTAGTGATTGATCTGTACACGTGTATGGAGTGCAGGTGATATACTGCTACGCAGTTAATCATAGCATTATTGCTTTCTAAGACTATAGAATTACCCACCGTTAATCAAGCATTTCACATTTAGTATAGTAACTCAGTTTATACCTTAGAAATCTGATACAAATACAGAGTGTAGTGATTTTCTGTTACCATGTATATGTCATACTGGACATTAATTACGAAGGCATTCAAACAAAAGCAGAAAATGTGATCATTGGAACCAAATTGCTTTCAGTCCACAAGTACCTATAACAACAGGGGGAGTAGGAGGTAGGTTCAGCAGTTCGATCACATTCCAGTGTAGACACACTGCACTAATGCTGATTTACATTTTATATACATGAATATAGTGAGTGAGTTGTTCACCCATTTGAACTAGGAATACTTCAAAGAACTTCAAAGCCAAGCATTGTTAATCATTCAAGTTGTGCTAGGCAGGTGTCCTTTTGTTTACAGGTACAAATATTGAATAGACTCTGCATCAGGTGAGAGTGAGGCCTATGCCTGCGTGTAATACCTGTACAATCGGTCGCTCAATGGCAACAAGCTAACAGCCCCTTGGAAGTCAACGCAGATGTTCCACACACAAACTAACTGAACCTGACACATAAATCAAACTGACTATATAACTATATATATGTTAACTAAATCAGTTAACAAGTCTTTTTGACATTCAATTGATAATATGTCTCAGATATAGAGATTTGGTTACAACTTTGATCAGCATACCACAGCCGGCAGCATGAAGTACTAACGCATAATCCGTCTCACTTGGAATGTCTGTTTCGTGCCGAATGCAAAGGAACGTGTTCATATCAAGTATTCCGCCGGGGTTTCATGTGTATTAGTCTCTACCTCGAGGGCACTAGGTTGATGGATAAATCCACCACCAAACCAACTAAAGTATAGCGTCATACGGAAGGAGACACAGAGACTTGTGTCAAGCTGAACACTATATGCTTTATTAAAAGAGGGATCAGAGTTTATATAGGTTTGCAGGTATCGACTCTCGAAAACCAGTGGCTTTAACAGTCGATGACTTTAATACACGTGCTGAGATATGTAAAGTCTTTACGGACAAATATTGTGCGCTTTATAATAGCGTCACTTTTGATTCGTCAGACATGATCAGATACCTTGATAATATAAATCGTGATTTACTTCATGATTCAACGGCCTCGTATTTGTATATTTCCACCGCTGATGTTAAAAGGGCTATGAGTGGTTTAAGAACAGGCAAATCTGATGGTCAAAACCAGCAATCTGACCACCTGATTAATGGCACACCCCTCTTATTCAGAAAATAAGCACAACTCTTTACTGCGATGATCAACCATGGCTTTGCTCCTGATTCTTTCTTGTTGGGAACTTTATCACCTATTGCGAAGAACGGTAGAAAGTCTATTAATAGCAGTTCTAATTATCGTGGTATTACCCTTAGTAGTATTTTAGGTAAAATTCTCGATAGAATTATCATGAACAGATTCAGTGGTTCGCTGTACAGTAATGACTTTCAATTTGGTTTTAAGTAATCTCATTCGACAGTGCAATGTACTCTCGTTATTGATGAAGTGTCAAAATATTATACTTCTAATGGAGGTGAAATATATATTATGTTATTGGACGCTTCCCAAGCTTTCGGTAGGGTTAACTACGTCAAGCTATTCCGTGCCCTGAGTGCCAAGGGTATGTGCCCGTTGATATGTAGATTTCTTGCTTATTCTTATACTCAGCTGAAAGTACGCGTTAAATGGTCCGACCATACATCAGAACCAATTGAAGTCACTAACGGAGTCAAGCAGGGGGGAGTGCTTTCACCGACCCTTTTTAATGTTTATGTCGATTTCGTCTTTAAAAAATTGAAAGAAAAACGACTCGGTTGTCATTTAAACGGTCATTACAGCGGTGCTATAAGTTATGCTGATGACCTCACTTTGCTTGCTCCCACAAAACATGCTCTTCAAGTTATGTTGCAAGAGGTCAACACCGTGGCAAGGGATTTAGATATTAAGTTTAATGGTGCGAAAAGTCAACTTGTCGCTTTTAATAAACAAGGGCACATACCTATTACCATTTCATGCATGGGGGCGATTGTCCACTCGGTAGATAATGCCATCCACCTTGGTAATTCAGTTGGAATCAATTCTGATTGTATTAGAGTTAAAAAATGTATTCGTGAAATGGTCATGCATTGTAATTCTTTATGTACATTATTTCCTTGTGTTGATATTGAGGTCAAATATCGTCTTTTTAAAACATATTGTATGCCATTATACGGTTGCCAGTTGTGGCATTTAAATAGCTCTAATATCGAGAAGATACATTTATGTTGGCGAAAGTGTTTACGCCGCCTTTTTAATCTTCCAAGACGGACGCATTGCGATCTCATTCATATTATCTGTCAAGATATTCCTTTCATTAATCAAATTTTGAACCGATTTGCTAAGTTTTTACAGGGCATTGTTAAAAGCGTTAATATATTTACTCGTTCCTGTCTTTCCTCTGTTTTATCAGGAAGCCTATCTGTTTTTAGTTTCAATGTTTCTTGTTTATGTTCAAAGCTCGGGATACCAAAGTTTCGGATCCCCGAGTATGATTTTACCGCAAGAACGCGGCAACTATTTTTTTTGTAGATGACGCCATGCAAGGTCTTGGTGGCGTCATCAGAGATTTAATCCGTTTGCGAGATTGCAACGGATTAATTAATAACGGTTGGACAACCTGTGATTTCACTATGTTTCTCGAGGAACTTTGTTGTAATTAACATATTCTTCTTTTTATTTAATTCTACTTGTTGAATTTATTATTCTTTTGTTCTTTCTTTCTGTTGTTTTTTTCTTTTTCTTTTTTTTTCTTTTTTTTCTTTTCTTTTCCCCTAAATAAAATGCTTGGATCACGTCCGTGAATGTATTTCGATTAATAAAATAATGTATATTGAGTTATAGATAGATAGTGAAATGAGAGTTGAGAAATTCAGAGATGAGATAAGATGAGATGAAACGCTACAAAAGCATACAGCAGGGATGATTGCTGAACCAAGATATTAAAATTGTGGCCATGTATGCCTGATCAAAATGAATTGATCATATTTATTTTCATCATGTAAAACGAAATATGATCACATGAAATATGATACTTGATCATCCCTCAGACCCTCACCCTTCCCTTCCCACAGTAGACTGATCATTACACTGAAGTAAGCGCATTTAAGGGGCCTTACCAAGCCGGAATTGGAGCTATTTCTGAGATCTGAGCCTCGTACTTCCGTTTCCTGAGCCGATGTTATACTTGAACCTGCATACGTTATATTGGTCGGCGGCATCCTTCAACTCGCATACCTTTATAGTGGCTGTTTTGAACATGCATTCATTTGTTTGCGACTTCATATTTGCCAGTTTGGGGCCGATTCCAGAAAGAAACTTAGTGCCCTAACTCAGCACTGCAACCGAGAAGCATGCTCAACTCATTCCAGAAAGAAACTTAATAGTTCACTTTTCTACTGTGCTTAAGTATGCTGAGTGCCAAAACTGGCGAACAACAATCCTCATATATAGATCGCGCTACTTTGACTTACCAACTATATGTTTTAGTGTTTCTCTCAGGATATCATACAAAACAAATATCCTAAATGGTAAGTATTCAGTATATGGTAAGCTGCAGCATTACAATATTGACCTCGAGAAATGTGCGAAAATCTATGAAAAGCATCGATAATTGTTTTAACAAGTTGGCAGCGCGGACGCTCCTATTTTCCCCGGAAACCGGTGACGACATTGCCCGAGTGTATAGACCCTACGCTTAATTCACACTATGATCATGATGCATATCACACTGACACAGTTGGACAATCGTCTATTATAGCAATCATACAATATCTACTAAACAATGCAAAGTTTTGCACACGAAATTGTTTGTGTTGTGCAAAGTTTATAAAACAATGATTAATGAATGAAACCTTACTGAAAGTTTTATCTCGTGTCTGCATGTCCGCACTCACTCAATTGAAATTTAAGAGCAATCCGTTAATTTATTCCAAGTATACATTGTACACACCTTTTTTTTTTTAATTGAACCGTTATGCCAACACCGAAACATCAAAAACAAGAGCTCCACACATTCCCTTCCACACAGTTCGAACAGCCGATTTTTTTTTTTTTTTATTTTTTTTTTTTTTTTTTTTCGTAACATGCTTAGTTACAGTTTTTGTCAAAGAAAAATACAACAATAATGAAAACAACAACAGCAAACAAATACACGTGTATTGTGTAATATATGGAGTAGAATATGTTCACTATACATGTAATAAACATAATTGACAGATTATAACCTATTGGTATTATTTTTAAGGTGTATGTATTGCATGTCCATGATTATTATTATGAACAAAACCAGTGTTGATAAGCATCTTCTGAAGTTCATTAATTTTGCGTACAATGCCCTTAGTCTCCAATGCTCTCACAAAGCAACGACTGAGAACATTAGTGAGTTGTAATGCTGCATGCCTGGTGCAGCGTCCTCTTGATGTGGCTTCACATAGAGGCAACCTACCCCCTGAGGCGGCACCCCGTCAACCTCAATGGGGCAATTATAATTTAACATCAGAGAATCATGACCTGTCTCGACCGAACAGGGAGGAGGGGGGTGAATGAACAGAATTCGGATTAAGGTTTACTGACCTTGATGTGATGTGAGAAGTTTCGGCTTCGGAATAATTATGGGCTCTTGAAAGAAGGTTGAAATGCGAATAAAATCGTTGCAACGAATCCGAACATCAAACTATATTTACTCATTCCTTAATTGGAATCGTAGCACATATTAATTGTGACACGCATGTACATAGTTGCCAGCTACTTTATAACTGCAATTTTACCATAAGAGCAAAGGTTAAAGATCCCTAATCTCGAATTCTTCCACTGTTCGGTCATCTGATGCAAACAGGTAAACCACAGATATCTGTCTCGAATGAAACAAACACACTACATAATCAACTTCCAAGTTTCTATTGCACTAATTAGGCCTGGGTTACCTTGGGTTACTTTAAAGCAGATAGCCCGTGGCAGTATTTTAAAATGGCACAATGGGTAAATTGTATCGACTTCTTATTCCTCATTGGCGCCCAGATACTGCTCCCAATGAATCGCAAAGTGTCCTTTCAGCATTCACAAGCAACACCTGACAGGCAAAAAAGTGTCGATTATCGTGCAAGATAAAATAAAAGATGCTGAATCATAAATCAAACAATTAGTGTATAGTCTCATTAGTCTGTCAGCATACCATTCACTATAATGATGATTTGAACTAGCATTAGTGCAGAGTGTCTACACTGGAATGTGATCGAACTGCTGGACCTACCTCCTATTCCCCCTGTGATTAGGTAATGGTGGACTGAAAGCAATTCGGTTTCAATGATCACATGTTCTGCTTTTGTTTGGATGTCTTCGTAATTAATGTCCAGTAAGGCATATATATTGTAGCCGAAAATCACTATACCCTCTATTTGTATCGGATTTCTAAGGTATATACTGAGTTACACTCGCGAGGAATTGCATTTGTCGATCTTTAGGAATACCACCAAACACCATAATTATATCTTGTTCTCACTTTCTTTCATTTAAATTAACGTATTCTTTCAATTTTTTGTGAATTTATTCTTTCTTTGAACATTTGATTATAATTGTTGTCTTAATTGCATCCCAAACAAAGTCATCTAAACGAGTTCAAAACTTGCATTTCGAGAAAGCTTTATTTCACTTCGATGTGAGCATATCCAGATGTTCAATTTGTTACACCTCAGTTGACCAATAAATTATAGTTGACAGACACAAAGCGTAATTGTTGCACTGCTATGTATCTATTTATCTGTGCTCACGGTGCAACTCTCGGCGACAGAATTAATGTCCACATGAATAATGTAAAAGCTCTTCAAAGAATGAACGTTTGAACTTCCCCAAACGCCAAAGGACGATCGTCCGTCAAAATGCAGAAATGCAATGAATAAGTTATATTTATATGCATTGAGAGACAAAGGTTTGATACGCAACCGCTTCGGGTTTTGAAAGAATAAACATTGTTGAATAAAGGACAACATTATAGTTAATCGAACAAATAATATTAGTGTGTATAAACAAATAATATTAGTGTGTATAATAATATTAGATAATCGAACAGAGTGATGGGCTTAACTTGCTCATCGTATCACACACATCACACACACTCACACACACACACACACACACACACACACACACACACGCACACACCGATTGCCGTTTTATTCTGAAATTTACATTCATAGCTCAAACACAGAGGAACCCTATTGGTGTATCTAAAATATTCACGATAGCAGACATGGAGTCTCTGGGTGAACCTAATTATTCAGAATGAGAAGCAGCAAAACACAACTCGAGATGCCTGATTGACTGACATCTCTTCCACACTTGTGTCTGCTTAGCGCCTCAATTGCTGCTTGCATTTTTAGCAGTACTCAGGTCACAAGTCATTCATCAGTTTCAACGTTCTGCAAGAACAGAAATAATTTAGCAGATATCAGTCATGCAACGCAATCTCTGTCAGTTGTCGATGTAATAATTATTCGGTTGCTAATTCAGAATGCCCAATGCAGAGTTCCGCCAGTAAAGTATTGAGTCTGTTGCGAGGCCTTTCAACGTGTGATAATGCAATATCCCTCCGAGACACATGTGTGCATCGGGGAAAGCCTAATGAAGCATCTAAAGATGAAGGAATCTCGTCAGTCTGTAGGATTCCAGAATTAATACCCGTAGACAGGTATGAAACTGCATATACCGCCTGCAAGAATGATTGTTCTACACACATGACTAGCGCTTTTGCCCTGTGGGTCAAAAAAAGTATACAAAGTTTGAGGCATTGATTGTTGATAATGTCTTTGGGGAAATAGTACAATAAAGTAGCTTTGAAATGTCAGGTTGTGCAACTATACTCACTCTGCACAGCTCAACCGTATATTGACAGCTGTTAGTGTTATGATCAGAATGAACCATTTGTGTGATAGAGATATAGTTACGTAAGCAAACAGTTTCTTTTCGGAAAAATGGGGAAACATCATCCAGTAAAATATTGGATCTTTCAGAACGGAGAGTGCACAGAGGTAACTGATGTCAAGGTCATCCATCGCAAGTGAACATTAGTCATTAGCTTTTGCATGAATACTGATTTAGAGAGATATAAAAGAAGTGGGATTCCACTTAGTGCAACCTTTTTGGTTTCATTATTTTGTGCTCACTGGTATCACAAAATAAGTTAATTGAAAACGAGATTCCAACAACATCACATCAATCGATCAGCTCATGAATACTTTACACGTCAATTCTGAAATTAGATACAAAGCACAATGAAGGCTGATGTAGCGACTTCTCTTCTATATTGATATCATTAGATTGGTAATAGGATTCCAAATGTGCACTGATTAATAATAACCCCGTACGATTGCATCATATTGATATGAATAATATATATATGATATTGATTGAACGTGACAAATCAATAGAAAACACAAAGGTCCTAAAAGTCGCTTTTTGGTGACGATGTGCCTCATGGTATCAACCTCTATCTATCTTGTACTCGTGGCTTTGGTGGCTTTATATTCATATACTTTGGCATATTCAACGAGAAACATTATTCTGAGTTTAATTACTTTTTTTTTCTATAAAATGTCAATATTCACAATCAATTTGCCCCATGTATGTGATTTGAATTAAGTTAATGGTAAATACAAAAAATATATATAGCGAGGGGCATTGTTGTAAACAATACAACGGGAGATTGTAAAGGAAAATAATGTAAATATGAGAAAGGGAAAATAGAGAAAAACAAATATTGAGCCAATCGTATTTCGCAGTGTTGATTCGCGAGTGCAAGTAGGGTTTCAAAGGCTTGACCAAGCTTTATTCTACGAGAAATAAAGCTCCGTTCTGCAAGTCTGAAGCTAAAACCAAAAATAACATATCCTTGTCCTGTCAGTGTTGCTTCTTGAACAGTTCATGTCGGTTACCTAGCTGTTGTGTGAGACTCTCCTTGACAAGGTGAATAATTTGTCACTCTTGTATCATGAAAGTCACTCATGAAGGATAAAGCGCATTAAAATTGTTCACCGCGGAACGTCTTTAAGTTAATTGATTAGTACGTATCCAGTGAGTGAGTGAGTGATTGGGGTTTTACGGCTCCACCCAACCCAAAATAGATAATACATGTGCACCATGTAGAATATTATTCTAGACCTAAACATGACGTAACTAATTATTAAGCCAATTACAAATCGTTGCGTTTCTTTTGCACCTACTCGCAGGTATATATTCACAATATGATGCCTCGTAGGTGTATGTAATTTTGAAATTCGGGAACATAAACATATGAGTTTTGAATAAATCTGGCAGCTGTACATGATAAAAAAAAACTGAAAAGTAACGTAAAAATAAATACAAAATGATGTAATTACGCATGAGATTGGCAACCACGCCTACAAAGAGGACTGTGCAGTCATCTTTATGGATCTGAACTCATTTAAAGAGGTGTGGCTAATTTGGTACGAAAATGGAAATGCTCGCCAAAAAAGCCTTCCTCTCATTACCGACAGGATTGGTTTTGTAAATTACCCTCTTGCGAAACATTAATTAGAAAACGTACTGCATAAAATGCATGCCTTTTTATTCATGATGTCTGCCCTCTCGGAAGATACGCAGCAGTGCTTCACGGTTGCCTTCTACAACCTCGGTTCGTATGGTTCTCAGTGACATTCTGTATTTACTAATGCCCTTTTTACATTTCCACTTTAACCCTTTAACTGAAGTACACAAGCGGTCGTATCAGGACGTTGTACCCAGGCACGTCGTTTATCCACCCACACAACGACAGCCTTGTAATTGTCTTCACAGCGTTGCCAGACAACATAAAAACAAGCAAACAATGATGTAATGCTACTTCTACTTTTTAAACTGGAAATAGGGCAGTCTGGCACTTATTTCGTTCTGAAGTTGACTAATGTGTTGTGGCAACTGAGCAAAGAAGCACGTGTGCTGAATATCAAAAAGCGGATCTGTTTAGTGCTGAATGCATGATTCATGTCAACGGTTGAGATTTTGCAACATCCAGGAAGATATTTTCAGAAGGCAGCCACCAATGGAATGCATGACACCTAGTGTTGTTGCCAAAATAAGGAGATCATGTAAATTTCGAAAAACGTTCTGTTACCGTGTACATTTTTATTTCGAACTCTGCATTTTGTGCTATCGCTACAAAATCACGTGCTTCTATATATCATTATATCCACATAATGATATGCTGGTTGGATTTTTTTTTTAATTCGTTTATTTTATTATCTCGGTCATGAATTCAATTATTTTTGTCCGAATTTAACATTGATAATTAAACGCATTTATATTTCAATAAACTGCGTATCAGCAACAAGTTTTTCTTCGATGCAATCTGCCATCGCTCAGCACGAATCACTGAGTATACCCAGCATCCTATCATGAATCAACAGAATTAGTATGCAGCCAGTGAGCGAGACTGATTTGCGCTGTTAGCCTGTTTATCTATATGAAAAATTGCAATTCAAAGAAATAATTGATAATGACCTCATGCCAGCTCATTCCGCCTTTTATCTGTCGAATACTGGGTAACTCCCAGTGGAAAAGGAGGCAACAAAAATCTTTTTAGAAATCTCAATGAAGTCCCCTCGAATTGCATCCTATATCAACTGAAGACAATGGCAAACTGCTGATGATTAGTTATTGGGTAGTCCAATAAGGCCGCATTGGGTTGAGTGATGTCACAGAATTCCCTTGTTTAAAGATGAACAATTCAAATAGTAAAGAGGAATTCACTAATGGAGTCAAAAGACTTCTCCATGAGGAATGACGTCATGACGTTTTCACTCTATTATTAACAGGACTTGTAGTCATGCTGTCATGCTGGAGTACCTCATTGTGTCACTCAAAGAAGGAATCAGAGATCATGGGGAGGGCAAGAAGCACTTGAGAACATCATAATCCACATCAGTCAGCTCAGAATATTGTATGACATCCACGTACGTGTAATCATTGAGTCCTCATGGCAAATGATCTCAAGGTCAAAGAGTATTTCAATGTCCATTAAAAGAAGGGCAAAGGACAAAATGAAATAAATAAATAAGATAAAAATAAAAATTAATATTAAATAAAAAAGCAATGCATCACATCAATTAACAAACAAAACCGACTTCCAATGATACCACAAAGATGAATTAAAGACAGTACACGATAGCATTGATATATGCTACATGCTCCAAGCCAGGTGTTACTATTATAGCAGAGGTGGTAGTTGTATGTTCTAGGTTAGTAGCATGCGTAGGAATGATCCACAAGCGAACAATATATGTGTATGTCATTTGAACAGAAAACTGATAAATAGTTGTTATTATTAGTTTAAAAAGATAGAAAAATTGCCACAGAACCTGTGACGTCACGCATTGAAATTGAGTGCCACATAATAATTGTACTCACGAGGACAAACATCGACAAAATGGTCCTCGCCATGTGGTTTCCCGGAGCTTGATCGAGACGTGCGGAGATTTATGTTCTTGATAGACACCACGCACATGTATGCATATTAAGCTTCCCTTGTCATGCAGCACTTAAATACTTGATGCAACTTCAGGAGATGACCTCGTTGTTGTAAATGACAACAGTATCCGAGGATAATGAGTCAGCTGAGATGAAAAATTGACCAAAGGCAGGATTCCAAAGGCTCTGTTTGCTTTGATTAAAATCTTCTGTAGGTCATCAACATCGAGCTTTCCTCACGCACAAATGTTCTTTCTCAATCGTAAACAAGATAAATGATTAGGTTGATGTTCAATGGTTCTGATTGCATACTGTCTGGCTTTCTTAAAATTCCAATTTAATTCATTGTACGACTATCGGTTTGTTCAAACATTAAACCACATGGTTATGCTAACTTCATTAAACAAACAGCATTTGCTCTTTCTTGTGTGCCTAATTCTGTATCCCGAATGCAGACATTTCAATATCAAAAGCATAACAAAGAGTGTCCCTTGTTTCCTAGAACTCTCAGTTGCGTGTTATCTATGTCTTCTTTTCTATTTATCAGTTGACCGAGTGACCTTTCGGTTGGTTTTGTTGCGGACAAACTAATGTTTTTCGTAGATTTATGTCGTCGTAATCGGGATTTTGACACCTATGACCTATTTCCAAAGTAATTTTGCAAACTGAAACTGACGTATATTGGGTAACACTTGGCCGGAATTGGTTGGTGGGTGACCTACCTTGACCAAGCTATAAATCATCAACCGAAATTGCGTTTGTTGTAGGTGGGCAGATCTTAATGCCAGAATGGAATAAAACATATCCATGGAATTGGGCTTGCATACATGTATAATCGATGAGTAAAGTATAATATCATTTAAGCCTCGTTCCGTATTTTTACGTGTATTATGTTTATTATATTAGGTTGACGTGTGGCTGCTACTAAAAGTAATTAAGTCACCTCGACTAATTGTGATGGTTAATGGACTTGAAAGGTATTCTATGTAACCAACGGAATCTTATAACTAATCATCTGACAAATATGTAACCGCTATGTTCTAGTTAATGTATAATCTGACGTAATATCCTCGTTACATGTTGTAAGTCGGCGTAGATAATGTCCATAACACAAATTTGATTCGAACAATAACTAACCATTATTGCGTTGTGAATTGGACTGACGATGCATTGAACAATGTCGGCTCAAAAATGATCCCCATGCCTAATACACACTGTGGGTGCAATGGTCTCTATAGTCCCTCGAATCGTTAGTCCTGGTTTCAGTGGTTTGCATAGTATTTGAATGCGAATGTAACCTGACTTACATAATGCACAAACGGCGTTGATGATGATGGTCAGTCAACAATGCATCGTCTTATAGCGGAGTACAAGCATGCCGCAGAAAGGATCTATGAGTTGACAACAGGCAAGTATAAGGCAAATCTATGGACTCCCTGCTGCTGCCTTTAACGCGTGCGTGATGCGTGATGGGGTTTTATGGCTCCACCTAACCCATTCGGGTGATACGGGCGCCAGAACAAAAGGCCGGGGACCGGGGTTTCCCCCTACTCTTATCGATAAAGACCAAGGGTTCTTTATCCTGCATACTACTATAGACAGTTGTACACAGCGCCCGGCCTTGTTACGCAGTTGGGCAGCACTGCAGAGTCACCGAAGAATTACAATTATAACGAATAACAATTATAATTCACAATCATAACGCACGTGGACTGATCGGGTCTCGAACCCGGGACCTCGACCCCCACGGTCGGCATAGGATTGCAATCAGCCGATCAAACCGACTTGACTATTCGGTGCCCTTCAGCAAAACCTCAGCAAAACCTCAGCAAAACCTCAAAACCCCTCAACAAAACCTCAGAGCAAACGGGTGCAGTGTCGAAATGACCATGAACCATTGTATAATAATGAAATTCATGAAGCTCACGAAGAGTAAAACGTCGAAGGCTTGAAATGAAATACCACAAGACAAAAACTACAGAAGAAAATTTCTTGAACAAAGTGTAATGGTGGCCAGGCTGATCAAAGATAGTAAAGTGAAAAGTTTCCATGATGAATTCATCTATTTTGATTTTAAGGTGACATTTCAACTGATATGTAATATTATCCACAATGCCACAAAACGACCTCTGCACGGTGACTCAGCTGATGGTTAACAGCTTGCGTCATCCTTCAGTGATTCTCTCTCTGTAAAGATCAGCAACCATTCTTTCTTTTTTTCTTCTGAATTAGCCGCCCAGCAGACAATGCCATCATAAAATTCATAATGAAGAGTAAACCCGAAACATTTTCTCCAGATTCCAATCTGGGTGAACTCATAAAGGAAAGGGAAAAACCTGAAGCAATGATATACGGACTCTGACTGTTTTAATGAACGAGTCAATTGAGTTAAGCATTGTGCCAAAGTACTTCAAGGAAGCAGTCATAGCACCCGTGATGAGAAAACCTAATGCCGATAAGATGGACCATTCAAATCTTCGCTCAATCTGGAACAAGCACTTCCCAGCTAAGATAATGGAGAAAGTAATTCATAAACTAATCACAGAGCACACGCATCAATACAATATACATGATGAAAAGCAGTCCGCATACAAACAAAGGTGTCAGCACAGAAACTTTTATCATGCCTATCAAAGCTGTCATTGAACAATACAACAAATATGGCACCGTAAGTAAAGCAAGCGACGAAGAGTACTTATTTACATTAAGAAGAATATCAATGATCAGAACATTTTCATCTTAGACAGCATGTGCTAGGGTAATAAACGCAACAGTGACAACAGGGATCGACTTTCATAGTGGAGTCTGTTAGCTGAATGATCCTGCATTTTATGATGAAGCTACCAAACCTTTAAAATATATAATATTAGCTATTATGATTAATTATTTCGTGTATTAGAGTCATCAACGAGGTGGATTTCAATAAGTTCATGGCGCGTTCATTTTTAGAGATTATCATAACGTCATCATGACGTCAACGCCATTATCAGCGAATCCCGTCCATTTTCGACCAATCACGAAGCACCTTTTTCGACAGTCCGTTTCAATGGAAAATGGCTTACGCGACTTGTTCAAGTTGTTGTGAAATGTTATTCCGCAGCTTTCAGTTAATATGGTGAGTATAATAGCACCATGCTTGATTCAAAGGTATCCACAAATCATTCCTCGACACTTGTGATAGGATTTTGGGAGATATCATTCACTGTAAACAGCTAAACCTGTGTAATTTCAACTCATGCATGTGGGCTGACTCAGCTGACGAGAACGTAAACACTGTTGAATAAAGTTGAACTTCAGTGAAATCTCTCAGACTCATGCTCACTGTTATTCAGTCTCGGTGACAATCACAAACTCTTTAATTGAATTGACAATCGAAATATACGGTATATATAACGGTCCAGCGAATTATATATTCCAGTTCAAACCTGAATCATTCAGTCAGTCACTCAGTGGCATCAAAAATAACAAACTAACGACAATGTAATGTTGGAAGTTGCAGTTTATTAATAACTACTTTTTTAATTTGAAGTTTGACAAGTATTTTTGAACATTGATGTTATACTTAAAAGTCTTAACACTATAAAAGCAGCATTTTGCCATTTAAGTAAAACATCAATCACATGATAATTATTATACAACAGTTGTTACAGTAACAACACAATGTTTTACTTTCTTCACGGGTTACAAGTAACTATGAGGGCCATACTAGTAGTAAGTAATGCATAACTAATGCATAGATATGAACAATCAGCATTTATAATGCATCATCAGTTCACATTATATAGAGAAGGAAGCAAAGTCATAATGCCATTGAAAGGTTCTGATTGGACGTTGTGATTTATTTCTGAAAAAAACTATGACCTAGAGGCTTTGGGCCTAGTGATGCCCCTCTGTAGGAATACAAAAAGATTTGACGGACTGGTAAGCATATAATTCAGTTGAGTTAACCTCTCCACACAAGCGGTTGCTGGCTATTTGTCAGATGGCAATCACTGAATGGTATAGTGCAGCGATTGAAAAGGTTCTACAGGATGTCTTACCAGTATGCTCTGGTTCCATGAAACACCTATGCAACCCTCTATCAGTTTATAAGATGTTTAAATTGGCACAACTTTGAGCATAACGAATTACATACGATCCTAAAATAAAACTTGTCGCAGGCTTCCACAAGCATAAGGCTAATTGCGTGAACCCCGGGCTTCTGTTTCTCCAATATGACTCCAGTTTTCCACGGAGTATCCATGAAAATAGATTTTTGAATATGTATTTTGAAAGAAACACGAGAAATCATGCTCGTATAACATCAACCACAGAGTAATTATTTTACAATTTGAATATAATGATTTGATTTCTTCAATCAATTCCAGAAACCCCATGCCATATGTAACATCGGGAGACACTTCAATTCAGTCGAGTAATTGAGAAACAGAATGCGCTGCCAATGTATGCAGACACCTAACGTCCCTGGCTTGATGCTGAGACAGACACTCTACACAAGAACCAAGTAAGTAACGATCAGGCCCCTAGTAAACTGTTTGCTCTGGAAAGAAAATGTTTGACTTGAAATAGTTATAAATCATTTAATTATTGATGTCATTTATTTTGAATTAATTAATTTTGAAAACTGAAAAGAGAAATGTTACATTAATTCTAATTCCATTAAAAAATACATGTTGTTAGCCATGATCTCAATAAATTCATATGAGGTATCGCTACTTTATTTCAGTATGACTTGATGACCCTGGAGCTGAGGCTTCAGCCCAAGCATCGCTCCTCTGAATAAGTGCACGCCCTTCCAGGACAGCAACTGGTATCATTCAAGCTGATGATACATAATCAACACCAGAAGTTGTTTCAGGAATGCTGCAAACTCAATGACATGAAGACCCAAGTCATCTGCTCTAGACCTAAGTGCATGGTGGAAATATCTTTTGAATGCAGCGTGCGCTAATTAAGTCGAAGCAATATTTTTTTTTGCGTTTGCAGATATCCTGAAATCTTGATATTCATGAGCACTTTGCCATGGAATATACCAGCAAATACATGCTTTTATGTTACTACTTGAGAAAAAGATCTGCTTTTACGATTTATGATGCACTCTTAACTATGACTACATGTACCTTTGATCATCATTTCTTTTAATTTTACTCACATATTTTACGTGTTTTGTTTTTTTGTTTCTTTTTATTCATCAATGAATGGTCAATGATTTAAAACACCAATCTTTTGTTTAATGTTTTCATTTTATAATGCCCACATAATAGGTTACACATGCAATATTTCCTTGAGGTTTGCTTCCCGTTGTGCTGCGTTGCAGCCCAGAAAAAAAACAAAACTAAACAATACTTACTTTAGGGTAAAATATATATGCTATCAACATTTTATTTCAGTGAATTACTTAATTATTTTGATCAGTTATATTAAACAGGATTTCATTTTGATAATTTGCTATTCACTTTGTGTGTTATTTGATAGTGTCATTCCATGAGAAACTGTTAATTATGATTGGACTCTGAATAAAAATAATTACTACGTTCATTTCTCGGTTATTTTGTTCTTTAATTGGTATGGGTTTTGCTTTTTATTTGTTGAATATTTATCTGAATGTACAGCAGAGAGCAGACGCTGCATGCTGAATAATAGTAATGACATATCCAGTAATACCGATAATCATAATGATTGATATTCGAGTGTTGTAGTCATACAGCACATGACTGTCACTCATAATTGAGTTAATACATGTACCCGTATTTGGGGTTTTTCTTAATGATTCAACTGATTTAAAAGCGTGCTCCATCAATCACATATTTCATTTTAAACCAAATAAAATTGAAGGGATGTCTAACTTACCATATCCATGCAAATAGACGGCTAAATAACGTGGATGACAGACGAATGTTAGATATCGAAACATGTGTACACTCACGTGGCGAATGGGGCTTCATGATTGGTCAAAACGCTCAATGACGTCACAATAATCTCGAAATTATACGCTTCGGTAAATATCGCCAGTAAATGATCGATAAATCATTATAATCGATCTCGTTTAACACACAACAAAAAAAAAAATTTAATCATAATACTTATTAGTAGTTTTTTCTGAAATTTTGATAGCTTCATCATCTTTTTGCAGGGTTCGCGACATTTTCCGAGCTAACAGACTCCACTATCACAATGGACTTTTGTTGGTCTTGTCGTAGTTGCGTACGAAAAAGCTAAACTTGTACAACACACCACAGCGTGACTAATAATTGGAACCTCCAAGCGAGAGCACATTACCCAAGTATACTTTGCACTTTCTCTCATCCAAGTAGTCCAAATAATACTCAGACAGCCTTACTCAATCACTTTATCTGAAACGGTTTACGGAGAAAAAGCAGTTTGGCTTCCGACCTAGTCACTTGACCACGGATCAACTTTGCCCTTCTCCGTGAAATTATGTCCGCCGCAATTTTTGATAAGAAATAACGCATCAGCCTGATTTCTTGATCTGCCAGCAGCATTCGACCTATAGTTCCTCTTGAACCAACCTGCATAAAAACTGCAAGCCAATGGCATCTGGTGGATCTGATATCAACTGATACGTCGCCAGTGTTTTGAATTCATAGTCTGGCTGTCTCTGTTATAGGAGACAAACATAATTATGTGTTCTACAATCAAAGCAAGTGCACTCGCTAACTATAGCACAGTTCATTGCGAAGGGAACAACGCCACTCTGTATAACAATAAGATTTTCATCAAACTCTCTCGACAATGACGAGACAATCTCCCGAGACCGAACAAGCCAGGTTTCCGTGAAATCATTAGAAAAACGCCCAAAAGAAACTTCCCGAGAAAAATCTCAATTTCTTTCACGAGAAAGTGATAGTTGGTAAGACACAGATGTTTAATTTATCCAAGGGAGCCAAGCTTCTTTTCTATTATGCTATCACGTTGACTAAGACGTTTTTTGTAATTATCTTGCAAATGTATAACCTTCTCTCTGGACGCCTTTGTGCTAAGTCTACAAATCACCTTGCATTGAGCACATTGTATTGATGTGATTGCGTCACCGAGCAGAAGAACTAATTTCGCAAATGCATGCTTCATGCCAGCCACAATCATTATTGATGTGTACCATTAAATATTGACAGGGCACAAATAGCAAGATACAATGCCAAATAAGTGGAAATTAGACTTATCAGTTGATGTCTGGAAAATTGCACAACCTTTGTTGTATATGGACGATGTTATGTTAACAGTGGATAATCACTGATTGGCCATAATAGTCAATGACACAGACTATGATAATTACCTGACCGCACCATGACCTTAAAGTAATCCCTCAGATACACGTCCGATAGGCATCGCCTCAGATAATATATAAAACAAGGAAGACTTATTTTGACTCCCAGGGGTTTGCCGTGGGCACATTACCAAAAGGGATTGCGCGATGTCGCGGAGACTTCCGCTCCCGTGACAAAAGGGAAAACAGCAAGAAACGAAACGCTCTTGTCACGCTATGACCGAATTGATCCCAGAAAACAACCCAACGCAATTCAATTCATACAATACAGTAAAGCGCATAATCACAGTCAATTAGATACGCTGTCAGGGTTAGGCTGTCAGGTTGCTCTGCTGTACATGTAGTTCATAGTGACATTGGAAAGGAAAGGAAATTGTTGTTTTACGGCACACCAACACTAGTGAGTGTTATACGGTGCCAAACACGTATAAATTAAAAACTTTCCAGTAATAAATAGAAATTTATAAAAATTGTATTCACAGGGAGGATAAAAGTATCTCGTAAAATCAATGCTGTAAACAGCTAAACTATGAGACACATACTTTGTGATACAATTTCATTTAAAAGCAAGGCTTAAAGCTAAGAATAATCACAGACAATAAGATGGACTTGAAATGACTAGATGTTTGTTAAAATCGGTAAAATAGTCCGATCTCTTTTAGGTAAAATAAAATTTTTGAGGGATGAGTGTCCTCAAAAAGTTGCCTCATTGAGGAAACGTTAAAATATTTCCTACGTGATATTTCAAAATCTATACAGTCTATTAAAATATGTTTAACAGTTAAAAGACTCTGGCAGGGGATGCAGAATGGAGCCACCTCCCTGCGCAGAAGATAACCGTGGGTGAGATGCGAGTGCCCGATACGGGCACGGGCCAGCACAATCTCACCACGTCTATCTATTTGTGGACCTTGTTTCCATTCGGAAATAACCGGCTGTATACTATGCAATTTGTTATCGGTCTCCTCATCCCACTCGTTCTGCCAAAGCGATTTGACATACGAGCGGATGGGAGACTTGTAATCAGTATGTGGGAGAGGTAACTTTGTGACAGGCATCACCAAGGCCTGCTTGGCTAGCCTGTCAGCAACCTTATTCCCTAAGATGCCCACGTGGCTGGGACACCATATAAAAACCACCAGTTTGCCCTTTCTGACTAGATTGTTTTGTTTGGTTAAAATTGACAATAAATAGGGGTGCGTGATATCACAGTTGGAAAGTGCAGTGAGACTGGAAAGAGAATCAGAACAAATGTTGAACTGATCCTCATCCTTCACAGTCTCGATAAAAATCAGTGCTTGTTCTATAGCTATCAGCTCTGCCGTATAAATTGACATTTGTGCTGGTAGCCCAAACTGTATTTGATATGTACTGCATGTAAAAGCGCATGCAACAGCATCATTGCTCTTTGACCCATCAGTGTATATATTGATGCCTGGGTACTTGTCAATTAGATTATAAAATTCTTGTTTTAAAAACAGTGCCGGATGTTGGTCCTTTAAAAATTTTGATATAGATGTATCCACCTCTGGAGGTCTTATTTTCCAGGGAGGAACATCCGATATCTTAAAAGGGGCTATTGGAGCAGTTATTACTGACTCCAGTGCCTCCTCTGTTCTGTATAGCAGAGGTCTGATAAAGGACGGTTTGCTTGTATAAAAATGGCGTTTGCCATAGTTAAAAACAATGCTAAAGGTAGGATTTCCGGGGTCATTTTTCAACTTGGCTATATAATTTAGCGAAAGCTGAAGCCGCCGTAAGTGAATCGGCTGTTCTTTGGCTTCTACGTGTAGAGAACTTATGGGGGAAGTTCGAAATGCTCCGAGGCAAGTCCTCAGAGCACCATTTTGAACAACCCCCAGCCGCTTCAAGTATGAAGGGCGAGCCGAGCCGTATACTACGGATCCATAATCTATTGTGGATCTAATAATTGATCGGAAGAGTTTTAGTAGCGTTTTCCGATCCGCACCCCAATTAAAATGTGCTAAGGTTCGTAGAAGATTGAGTGCTCTCTGGCATTTATTTCGCACATATCCGATGTGATATTTAAAATTCAGCTTCCTGTCAAACCAAACGCCTAAAAATTTGGCTTGTTCCACCAACGGTATGGGCTGTCCATTTAATGTAATA
>KB309617.1:233441-302228 GCA_000328365.1 Capitella teleta
TGCACGTGCATGTTATGTCAGTTTGGCATTTAATCACTCTGTATAAACGCCACACTAACCATGTCACAGGGTTATGACTACACTTGCTGTCAGAAATTGGGCATCAATGCTTTGTACCCCTTGTACATTCCAATTTCAATATACATGTAATACATCATGTGGAACCATTTATCTTTGAATGTTCCTGTGGACATGCAGCCAATGTAGAAGTCAGTGCGTATTCACGTCGCGTCAGGGAGGGCAAGGGTCAGATCATAGGAGCATAAAACATCATCATACCATGCCATAAAATCTGAGTCAGGGTCACGCATATTAAACATCGGCGATTGAATGTCCAGTCATCCCCATGCTAGTATCAATGCTATCCCTGTATCCTTGCTACGGTGCTTAAGCTATAAGCGCCCTGTTATTATTTTTCTTTTATTTTTCTTTTTTGTTTATCGTGAAATCATTCACATTGGATACATATTGCTTGAGAGGCGCAAAACATTTCCATTCACAGCTAAAGTGCTCTTCTGCAAGCTTTAAAAAGCAAAAAGAGACATGCTCATGATGCTGTCATTCAGAGAAGTGTAGATTCGCCCGGAATAACATTACAAATAGAAAAAGATTGTAAAAGTCAGGATTGCGTGTTCTTCAGACATCACCTCTTGAAACACCATTGCCGGATTGATGGACCAGCATAGGTCAAATAGCAATTAACTTCATTGAATAACTTCGTGACTCGATCAGTGATTTCACTGTTTCAATAAAGCACGAGGTTGTGCAGACACATGCAGGCAATACCTTTGGTAACACACGAGCTGTTCCACATTCCATGATATAGAAGGATATAGCAGGATAGTCTTATAATCCTGATTAAATAATAGCATCAATTGAAATAAACAAATCACCGGCATTTGAATTCAGTAGTAACTACCACTCAGTGAGTAGGGCAGCCAATCAACCTTGTGTATTTGATGTTATAATCCGTGCATAATGAACGCGTATGAAAAATAACATTGCCTTATGCACGCCACTCATAAGCTCATATTATAAAATAGATTGCTGATTGGACGTTATGGTTATGCTTTAAGAATAACAATGATTGCGTCATGCAGATGGACATCTGAATTCATATTTTTGGTCGGCAGTTATGCGTGCAAAACGGTCCATGCCACCATCTGTCAATGTTGAACCAGCAGGTCAGAGGTCAGTAGGTCTAGCCTTTGTTTGCTATATTGACGAATTTTGATCGATTTCTGTGGAAATTGACATTGTTACAGAAGGAAACACACCTAATTACTATTCATTGATTATGGGTAACTAATAATCGTTTAATCGAGCTCTGATATTTTTATGTAGTGGTACCCATGGCGTGGAAATAAGCATTCAAGATGGCGCGAAATATGGTTAAATCACTAGGAATTTGATGTTTATACCTTCATATAAATATGTTCTCATGATTATGAAGCCAGATAACTGAAGTCGACTTAGTATCGTCGGTTGACTCCAGAATCCCCCAAACGTGTCTATCTGAAGGTTGCCATCTCCTTAATCTTTATCCTTAAATTCAGCCTGATATACCTGTGATGAATTTGATATCAAAGAGTTTCTGGTGCACCCGACAGACATTGCAGTCGGCACATTAACATCCAATCTCACAAGTGCTCACTTTGGAGAGCAAGTAAAGGTATTTTGTTTACTCATGAGATTGTGATGAGGAACAAAAATGAAACAATCCATGCTCTGGGTCCATGCTCTGGGACAGATTGAATCGAAGAAAGACTCCACACAATGCTAATACGCAGCTTATTGTTTTGCGGACTTTTGCCGGCATAGAGCTAGTATTAAATATAGACCAATTATTGCCGTGGAATCCACAAGACGCTGTGGAGTGTGTCGGGAATTATTACCACCTGCCAGCAAAAACAGAACACAGGATAAATAGCTTCAAAATCAGGATAGCCCAACTCTGGAACCAACTGCCATCATAAATTGACGCATCCCCATCTATATCAACTTTCGAAAGATCGATGAGCACGCTTTCAACCCACGGGCAAACCTGCATTCACGAGTGCTTATCAGAATAACTCAACAATGTTGAGTGGAGATGACATTGATATTTAAGTCAATTTTAAGCAGCGCTGTTTCGAAACGCTGTTTTGACAGAGAAGCATTGATTCGAGACGCTGGTTTGGCCAACTTAAGTTATAAGTTCCGGGTTCATAGCAGAAAGGCCTATTTTAAAGCGATAGCACGTCTACAGAGTCCAAAACGATAATTACAAGCAATTAACTGTTGCAGAGCCGAATTTCAAAATTCCTCCGTTTTTTGGCAGTAACAATTTGTTATCTCAAAAATATTCTTCTTCAATATTATTTGCCCCACATGTAATCAAACCGATAATAAAATAGCCAGGAGGTGATCAGCCTAAATATCAACCTAATCGGTTTGAGAAGGTCTCAAACGACAGCGCCCTTCACGTAGCCCTACAATTGGATTAGCCGCGGATCTGACCTTTGACCCCATATGACCCTGCTTCCCAAAATTGGATCCAGTCGGGCATTAGTGGTCATCACTATAGGCGGTTTGAATCCTGGCTGATGGGGGCATGATTTTGGGAACCCCTGGATTTGTGGAGAAGCATTTGATCAAACTTCAAGCGTTTCATTTTCGGCTTTGGTATGACTTTCTGATAGAACGCGATATCCCAGTATAGTAATATCAGGGTTCAAATGAATTCATACAGCATTCTCACAAATCGACATTCAACTCACTGCATTAACAAGGAAAACCAATTGAAATAACGAATTCCTCATAGCTGTTGTTATTAAAGTTTAAGTTCTACTGGATAGACCCTGCTGCGGTAATAAATTTCGATGCATGTTCAGGTACATTTTGCCCGGAAGAAGTATTTCTTCTGCAGCCTTAAATCAAGCCAATTCATGCACGAGAAGCTTCGAAACTTTTTTTTTGTCTCGTCAATGTTGCAATAAGTGGGTTTCATAAGGAGGTAACCATCCGTCACTCACACGTAATTGAATCCTGGTGTCGAAGTGCAAATGTCATGACCTTAGCTGTGAAAAAAAAAAACATACAAACAAAACAAACAAACAAAACAAACAAAACAAACCACCTTGGCCGTAAATCATTGGATGTATGCAAGTTTTAAAGTAGACTTTAATGGTGACAAACAGCCTCCAATCAATTCATTAAGTTCGTTGCGTATTGCCAAAGTTAATGACAAATAATCTACTATGAAGTGTGAGGTATTATTTGAACCTGAGGCTCCCAATAATCTTTCCTGTGACACGAGAACGCCCCCAAGTCATATATCGATAAATTTCAAGGTTCCTGCATACGACCATAGATAGTAACACACACAGCCCAACCTACTTACTGCCTTTACTGTGGACATAGAGGAGTGTAGTCAGGTATTCAAACAGACTGAGCTTGACGATGACAACACAATTGCCTCTTGACAATATAAATGGCCTGATATAATTATGAAACATGATATATAGACGAACTGAATGCATAATTCCAATTACTGCAACAAAACCATCAATTTGATGATCGTTATATGGGGTCATTCATAGTTTCATTTGAATATTGAATGGTTTTATTTGGAACAACATTAGTATTTCATGGTTATTCCATGTGATGCCCTTGGGTCTCTGTTCCATTCATTAAATATCAACACTAATGGTCAATATTCGTGACTTATTCACCTTAAATAATAATTCCAACACAAAATAAGAAATTGTTGACCTCACTCTCACCGTATAAAATAGATACTCGCTGCTTCAAATTTTATGCCATATTGGGTCACACAAGTATTTACAGCTTGAGGATTTGCGAATGTCGTGATATCCCCAGAACAAATCCGCACCGTGGTCACCGATGTAAACAAACGCACAGATCTGATATTGGCTAAGGTGACAGAAGCAAATATTCCCTCTTTCCCAAGTGACCTTGAAGTACGTTATGATCGCATACAAAATGCGATATGTTCTGTCCCCAGAGGCCTGCACCAAGTCCGGAACTTTAATGTTTTTTTCAAGGATGTTAATATGACTGGATTGCTCAAAGCGGTTTTGGTGCGCATATACCGCCGGCCAACAGGCCTCGTTCTGAATTCAAATGACGTCACACCAACTGGTTCCGAGTCGTAACAACGAGAGTGTGAAACGGACGTATTATCGCTCTCTTGGCTGTGTAAAAGTGGTGAAAAAGGTTGTCGTTCGGGAGTGTGGCAACTAATGAAGTGTAGATACGAATCATAATTTTCACAAGTGTATAGGTCATTCAAACGCAGGTCTCATGGTATGTATTATCCAGCTGAACTTCCTCTCACGACGCGTCAGTGACTCAGTCACAGTGACAGTGTGACAGACTTAAAGGGAGGGAGAACTGGTTAAAAATGGACTTTGAGTCGTTATTTGATGCACCAAAAAAGATTCCTATGCCTGGCCCACACAAGGAATATCATCGCTAACGATTTCGCGTGAGACATATTGCTAATTAGGTGTGACGTCAGGAGCTGTGATGAAACACCAAGCCCCATCTTTTACAATGGGCTCGTCATATCAGCGTGTCCTGCGACTAAACCCCTGGATATTTTTGTATTCTATTTTCGGAAATAGATAGAATAATTATTTTGCCACCAGTCAGGCGCAAAACATTTTTTTTTTTTGCTATTTTTCTTATTTTAACAAGCGATTTTCTAGGACACCTACCATGTTTCTCATCCTGAAACAGTAAAAAGGTCAGCCAGAGTGCACCACGCATGCGCAATACTGACGCTTTCGTTTCGTAAACAACAAACAAAGATGTCCTTTTATGGCAAAGATGATCTGCTCTGATTGGCTGAAATCGATAGCTTCACGAGGAGAACGGGACCAATCACGGCAAGCCCTCAGCTGACGTTTGCCTCCTATACTTCGCAATGGAAGCCATTCTGCCATAGGCGCAATGCTAACCCCGATATTCGGAATGCATTATTTCCTTGCGCTTGCATCCAGGCATGGTGTTCTTGGCACGGAATGCTATCAATTGGTGCTATGAGTCAATAGAGCATCACTTAAAATTTAGTTCCCCATCCCTTTGAGACTTGACAGTCACGCAGCCATATATCATATGATATAGTCATCATTATGATAGTGACTAAGTGAGTATATAGGCCCTACTGAGCAGACAGCAGTTAGTACAGTATGGGTGTCACTGTCAAATTGTCAGTTACTCTCAGTAAGTGACACTGACAGTCGCTGACCTGGTGAGTCAGTCATGACCTGTTGATCATACTGTATACGTTGCATGACTGAATTACCTGATTTCTGTATATTTCATGACCTAGTCACCGTGAATAGCCTTGTGGATGACTGCCTATACTCATAATACTATGAGTCCTATGAGTATAGGCCTTATTGAATAATATTGTACGGTTATAATAATGGTATATGGTCTACGTACATAAATAACACGTTCAGCGCTTACTCACGAAAACTGTTACTAGTTCAATATCACAGATAATCACAGGGAGCGACTCGGCCACACAATTGAACTTAATTTGTTGTTTCCTCGTTCATATTCCATATTAATTAAGGAATTCATGATGAAGTCCAATGATCTAAATAAATCGGACGAGACCGAGGACGTCTCGCTGTAGGATGACAGCTATACATGAGCATATACTTTATTAAACTTTAATTCTCATTAAGAAGTGCCAATAAGTTCCAAATACACGTATAATTAAAGTGTCTTTTTTCAATCTTATAGACTCGTTCATTTGGAACTCAACCTGGAAATTGCCTGAGGAGCAATTCATATTGAAAATCAAGAAAAGAGTACCAAGAAGAAGAATCAAATTTCGCTGGTGAACTAGAAAGATTGAAATGTAGAGTGAAGGTATACCGGTATGTCTAACGCTCAACATTGTCTTACGTTCGTAATTTCTCAATTACAAGCTGAAGTTTATTTTACTTTGAAATTGAATTATTTTCAGCTGCATCAGCTTGTTTATGGGAGATGATTTGTTTTTGGCTCACTATAATTTATTATTTTTACTTTGACATCACTTTATATTCAGGATTCCCTTGTCACAAGCCTTCAGAGTTTTGTGTTTTGCAGATCCTGTTATTATTATCAGGCTGTACCTCACAACATGAGTGAGCATCTCGATTGGGACACAAATCGAATGGAAATGCTTGAATTTACGACAAATAAATTGTTTTTAAGTAGGCGTTTTATTCTGTTAATTTTATATCATTAGTACTTTTAACCAGGTACATTGTGCTGGCTTTCACCTGTTACTGACATTGTATTACTGTTACCAATCATGTTTTTTTGAGTGCATATTTTATAGTGCTAGCATTATTTTTATATACTGTATTTCTTGTTTATTGATTGAGTTCATGATCATATATTGAATCATATAATTATTATATGATTTTGAGCTTTGTAAAAATACCCAACAAGTGGACTTTTATTAGTTAAATGTAAGTAAAAATAACTATTAAACGCTTCCTTATCGTATCGTTTGTTTTTTGTTTTTTGTTTTTTGCTTTTTTGTTATTACATTCTGCAAGGAACCACCCCATAAAATATTAAATTTATTATTATCTGGTTAAACTGATTAAAACATGGGTTTTTATTACAATTTTGACCGTTTCGTACGTTATGGTCGCTGAATGCGTTATGCCGATGTGTGCGTTATGATCACCAAGTGCGTTATACTTGTAGCATCTACTGCCGATTTTCATGTTTCGTGCTCGTTTGCAGAGCCCCCAAGAGTGAAACGCACAATGGTGGAATGCACCGTGCCTACAAGCAATCTAGGTAGTAGTGGAGATCATTGGTTTTTCTGATGAAAGAAAACAACAAACACAAAACAATCAATGAAATGTATTTATCGTAAATTTGATTGTCTGGATTTTATGATCTAAGTAAATGTTTCTTGCAACGTTTCTTGATCGTGGTTTGCATTCAGTATTTCATATAATGTGTGAGTGCAGATATTACTTTAGGTCCCTTATGATAGATATTGTCAGCTAGGGCTGTTTTGTTTTGTTTTTTTTTTTGGGGGGGGGGGGGGGTTTGTTTTTTTTTTCTAAAATTAAATTGTGGTGTAATTCAATTGAGTTTTATGACATGATTGTAACCCTAGTTCAAAGCATGATCTATTTTGTCAAGTATTCGGTATTCGATACGCGGTATCCGACCCGGTATCCGGTAATTTGAGCTCCGGAATATCCAGTACCCGACAATTTTCATTATCCTCCCATTCCTTTTCGCAAATACGCCTTTTGTCTGTGAATCACGTCAAACAGCTAAATTCCTAATCATCTGTGTCGGCTGTATTGCATTCCTTAAATGATCCTCTTCAGATCCACAGAACAGAAATATAAATAGTGTCATCAATTTCCATCATAAACCTCCGGCAAACTATGTTAATTACTTACTCTCTTTTGACCTTGTTTTTAGCGTTAGTTTACGTCTAGGCACATGTTCGTTCGTACCTGCAATGAGCAACAAGTGAATGCTGTATAATAGATTAATTGCGCACACAAGCTATGAAAGAAAGATGCGAGATGGAGCTTTAAGTCTTCATGAGTTCAAGATTCCTTATAGAAAAGCAAGACATGGTTGAGCGAGCGTAGGATGGTGAAGTGCAGACTTGTCTTCACATTTTTTGTTGCAGTTAACACACACAAGGAAGTTAGCAGCATGAAAATAAAAAATATTCATCATTTGATGCCAAGATGGCAGTATTTGCCCTTCGAGTGGTAATTTTTACAGGATTAATAATCATTTGTGACGGTCAAGAACATGGAGGTTATGAAGGTGAGTTGAGCTAAGACCTGCACGTGTCATGAGTGAGAATCTCACAACTGAAAGTTTGCGTGCATGTTTGGAACCAGGCTACCTCGATTAATTTGTGCATGCTTAGTTACGTTTACTCAAGAAGTTCTGGTCTCAGTTTGGTGTTTCTTCCTCCGTGATCAAACCACATTTTCAAAGTTCAATGAAATGGCATGGGTGTTTAGTATGATGCTCATCAACATCAAACCATACATAATGATGAAAGGATTTGGTTTCCCACAAATACTTGTATACTTAGGTGCAAAAGAAATGCAACGAATGTATAATTTGCTAAATAATTCGTTAATCCAAGTTTGAGTCTACAAGAATAGTATACTCGGTGCACAAGTCTATTCTCTTCATTTTCAAACCGTTCGAAATTAAGAATGGATTTCCCTGCCCATCCAATCTATGAATTCTGGTCAAAATGTTTTCGAGTACTCCCATAACAACAAGATCACTTTGATAGACGATAAAATCGACGGGAACAACGCTCAAATGATTACTTTACTCGAAATCAATCATACGTTTGAAGAAAAAAAATTGAACTCTGGGAAAGCTGAAAGCTTCCAGAATAGTAATATTCAGAAACCTTTGGAAGCGTGGAGTTGATCCAAGGGTTACAAACTGCCAAATCGGATGCAATGTATCAACCACACAACAAATGGATCATCGAACAGAAGAAACCAGATCTATCATGAATTGACCCCGTTCTGGGTGCTTAAAAATGACAGCAAACCGACAAGATTGCATGACAAATCCGACAACCTCAGGGCTAAGACTGGTTCAATAATTTACTGAATGTGCGACTGGAGAGGAATGCAGCCGACCAAAATGGGCAGGGAAATATTTGGTATATATTTCAAGTAGGGAAGATTGGGGTCAAGATCCCCATAAAATACCCCAAATCCGGGTTACAATAATCCGCAAATCCGTCAATTTCAGCAAAATGATACTCATTCACACCTTACTATGTTCATCGCAGATTTTTCTTGGAGGAGAATAATGAACTCACGACATTGTCATGGGTGGCACATCCGTAATTTGTCAGTAATGCCTCACCACCTCTCATTCCCAAGGCAATCTCCCTACGACAGCAGAAAACTGATTCAAGCATAGACCTAGTATAACAGTTAGACCACGCATGGGCCTCGAAACCCCGGCACGCAGTCAAGCGTATCGGTAAAGCGGTGGAAACGTGGTGCAAAGGCATTTCGTTCCGCAGTTCGACATTATGATTTGATCCTGTAGTCTCAAAAGCAGGGAAGATTGTAATTGGAAGTGCATGTGGTTGAGTTATAAATTCAAAGGAATTTCCAATCCAGAAGAAAAGTACAATAGAGACGAAAGAGATCGAGATGGAGGTTATTTAGCTTTATTTGAATACTTAAATGACGTGACATGAACTATTAATTATAAATACATATGAATTTCTCTAGTAATAATATTATTATTCCCTCTGTCACAAATCAAGTTTAACAGTATTTTGACGGTATTATTGAGTCACTAAATAGTGCGGTGTGATGAATCAAGAAGTGTGTGGTTAAAAGATGGAAGAAAATTAGCATATGCTTCTCCCCAGGGCATTTTACTTACTGTAGCATAGCTTATCTTTGATAACTTACCGCAGGGCAATAGCCAGCCTTTGGATTTCAAAGCTATGTCGTTGAAAGTACATGTACGTATAACATTTTACTCGTTAGTTGTGACGATATATCTATAATAGATATATATTATTATTGATAAGTTGATACTGTTTTCAGAATGTGGTTGTAATTGTATTGTTGCTTGAGTATTGGGAAATTGTGTATTTACATAAGGTGTATAACTGAAATAAACTATAATTGATTTGTGCCTTGATTGTCTCATCATCTCATTATGTTATAAATACCTCTCCACAGATCAATACATGGGATGCTATCAAGACAGACCAGACCATGCATTGTCAGTAGTGTTGTTTTGGAGCGTGTCAAATAGCAATGGCCTTTGCATTTCGTATTGCGGATATTATGGATACACGTTCGCTGGAACAATGGTAAGCAAAGAGTGTGCATGATTATCATGTTAACATAAATTTTATAATGAATCTCGTCATTTGATAAAATATTGTTCATAATCACACAATCATTTTGAATAACATAAACAGCTAATAAATAAACAGTGAGTAGTGCACAATGGTGTTCAAACATCTCATGATGTTTGTTTTGTATGACTTGTGCAACAGCCGTTTACAGGTCAGTCTGCTCATATACATCGCCATCAAATTATGTAACACCCATATGGCTTGCTCCTTTATATTATGATGCATGCATCAGTCAAGGTTGTCATGCAACTGCACGTGATAATAATTTTATATCATGCAGGTCAATCTTTTTGATCCATGAATGGGCCATATGTGAGAGATTAACATTACAGTTAAAGCTCGTTATTACGAACTCTGATATATGGAACTTCCGGTTATATAGAACTAATTTTGGGGTCACCGTCAGATCTCTATCATTTAACATTGCAGGTTCAACGGATAATTCGAACTTCGCATTGTTCGAACATCCGGTTGATACGAACTAAATATCAAATCCCCTGAGCAAAGATCATGCACTCCCGATATTACGAACCCACAATGTGATTGTCAATCAAAATTCAAAACATTGCTGATTAAAGCATTATCCATACCACTTGTGAGCAAATTTTTTTTCGTGGGGCTTATTTAACCTCGGAATCGTGAAGCAACTAAGGCCTATGTGGTCCGAGGAGGTAAGCAGGAGTTAAGTGCCTTACCCAAGGACACAAGGTTAGTGGCTGGCTTCGAACCTCTAGTGGCCAGCGCCAAGCCTCTTCGAGGCAAGCACGCTAACCACTCGGCCACCACCTCTCCACTACTCGCGTGTCACTCCTCTCAATCGACTCGATTGTCATGATGCATTATTTTAATGCCATGGATTTTGATAAAACGTTTACAGAAAACCCTTAACAAACATTTTTTGTCAGGTGTTAACACACATGTTCCATTTACATCTCCATTAGTTTAATTGCATTATGATGCATCATTACGTGTATCATTACGTCAATTTGTGAATCATAATGTTTTTTTCTTTCGGGAGTATTGGATGTTCTCCTCATATATAGAATTCCTGATATTACGAACTACTTTTTATGGCCCCTGAAGGAGTCAATATTGGATTGTTTAAGCTTATGCTGCTATGCTTAAATTGGCTGTATTTCATTGTAAGGAGTGACATGTTTTTTAATGCTTAATGAACACGAGGGATATAAATTATAATCAATAATTTTCGTGCTTAATCACAGTGTTGGATTTTCAATTAATCGCTTAACGATCACCTTCAGGCAGGTGATGAATGTCATTGCGGCAACAATTACGATTACGATAGAAATGGCCCCAAGCCATACGAATGCACTCAAGAGTGTCCAAACAAGGACGCCGAGACCTGCGGGGCGGAAAGGCGCATTCAGATTTACTCAGGTAAAAGCAAAATGTACAAGGCACTTCATTGGACTGAATGTTGGTTGTTGCAGTGTGTCCCATAGGAAATTACTGGGGAGGAAGATTTTATATATTTTCTGAACCCACTTGTGATAACGAATGTCACTGCAAAGCTCTACCGTGTCTGTACCTCAACGGCACATGCACTGATGGATGTGCCATAGGGTGGAGAGGAGATGCTTGCAACGAGAGAGGTGAGGGTCTTTGAAGCACATAATTTCGTCAAATATTTGATTCTTATTTGCAGATTGTAGCGTTGATAATGGCGGATGCGAGCATCAATGTACTGTGGACAAAACAGAAGAATGGTGTTTGTGCGATGAGGGGTACAAAATTTCACCCAGCGATTGGAGGAAGTGTGTCGGTAGGCATGGTATATCTTTAGTGCAATGTTATATACAGTATATACAGTGTAACTGCAAGGAATGGGAAGTTTGAGATTCTATTTCCGGAATGGTTCCAAATTCATTGATGCAGGTATATGCAGGAGTACTGGACAACATAGAACGATCTAAATAATGATAGGGAAATGCTAATGATTATTACCTGGAATGAGTGAGGAGTGGAAGAGTGGAAGGAAAGAGACACATAGACTTGTGTCAAGCTGAACACTATGCTTTATTAAAAGAGGGATAAGAGTTTATATAGGTTTCAATGTATGGGTCAGTCTCCCAGCACGTGACACCACTGGCTCTTTTTCTTCCGCCGGGTTTTAGTTTGTCCAACGACACGGTTTGCTCCTTTCCATTTATCCTCAAAGTCGCTGTTTTGTTGTTTCTGCTGGATATCTGGTACGGTCCCTCATAGAGACGTTGAAGCGGCTTCCTGTTAGCATCAACCAGGAAAGCATGTTTCGCAGTATTTATGGCTGCCGGCACTCCCGATGATGGGGTGCCGTGATGCGAGACCGGGATGACTGAAGACTGACCCGACAACCTCACATCTTGCAATGGGGCGACGAATTGTCCGGGGAGCTTTGGCGCATGCCTGAGGGCAGCATTTGCAGCTGACACTACGTTCCCTTTCGGTGCTGTTCGTAGGCCCAACATGGTCCACAGTAGCTGAGGTGTAACGGTGTAATGATGGCGGTTTTTTCTATGTCTCTGGGATGCACGGGAATTTTGTGATATCCACGGATGAGGTCAATCTTAGAGAACACTACACATCCGACCAGATTCGCGAAGAAGTCTTGTACGTGTGACACCGGGTAACGGTCTGGCACAGATACCGTGTTGAGGCGTCTGTAGTCGCCGCACGGTCGCCATTCACCGTTGGCTTTCCACACCATGTGCAATGGAGAGGCTCACTGACTGAGAGCATATTGCGATTCCCATGCGTTCGAGGGCATCAAATTCTGCTTTGGTCACTTTCAGTTAATATGGGCATAGGCGGCGTGGGCGGGCCCATACAGGTCGGCCGTTGGTCGGGATCTCATGAAACACTCCATGCAGGGGGAGACGAGAGTCTAAAGTTGGCTGGGTGATTGTGGGGAAATTCTTCAACATAATGTCAAATGCGTCACTTGATACTGGAGCCAGAGACGATAAAATACCACACACTTGCACAGAAGAGCACTGGATGGTCGATAATCGGGAGTCCAACAAACGAGCATTAGCGAGGTCCACTAAGAGTTTGTGCCGCCGCAGGAAATCAGCACCGAGGAGTGGACGATCTACATCTGCGAGGAGGAGGTCTGCGCTGAACTTGCGGTTTCCCAGGAGCAGTGTTGTAGCGATGGAGTCCTACGTCTTGATCAGTGTGCCGTTCACAGCATGAAGTAGAGGGGCGACGGCGTTGCCACAGCGAGGCGCAACCTTGTCCGTTGGTGATGCTGGAATCACAGACACCTGTGCGCCGGTGTCAACCAGGAAACGCTGGTCCGAGGCGCGGTCAAGAATTGTCATTAGAGAAGAAATGCCCGGACCTACAGAGTTTACTGCCGCAGACCCGCCCGGTGTTTCCCTAGCGCCACTTACATGGGGGTTGGCATTGGCAAGCTCTATCTCCAAAACGTCGATGGAAGCAGCACACGTCTGGGTTCTTCGAGGTTTCCCGCCGTCGCGATCGGTCGCCCATGACAGGGTACACTGTTAATGGGTCAGCAATAGCCGCAATATGTGACTGCTGTTCAGCTGCCAAGGAGAGGTTTGCGTGTGCTTCTAATTCTTGTAGTTTGCAGGTCACGTGTGCGAGGCTTCTCCGTACCGGTAGAGGGAGGGCTCTGAGTAAGACTTCTCTCAGGAGATAACAGCCTCTATCATGCTTCACGTGGAGGCGCAGCATTTGGTCCAGCATCTCTGACGGACGCCGATCGCCCAATTCTGTGAAAGCAAGAAGCTGCTGAGCCCGCTGTTGATCACTCAACCCGAACGCTGCGAGGAGGAAATCTTTGATTATTTCGTACTTGTTTTTGGTGGCTGAGTCTTCTAGCACCGACGCTGCTCTCGTAGCCGTTGCATCATCCAGGGCAGCCACCACGTGCCAGTACTTGGTTTGTTAGTCTGTGATCTTGCGCAGGCCAAATTGTGCTTCCGCTTGCACGAACCATGACACGATGTTACTCGTCCACACGGTTGATGGTCGCTTGATCCTCGCTCATCGTTTTTCTTGCGTCGTTCTTCAGTCTGGGTCACCACATATAGCGTCGTAAGGAAAGAGACACAGAAACTTGTATCAAGCTGAACACTATATGCTTTATTAAAAGAGGGATACGAGTTTATATAGGTTTGAATATATGGCTATTGAGTTATAGATATATAGTGAAATGAGAGTTGAGAAATTTAGAGATGAGATGAGATGAGATGAGATGAGACGCTACAGTGTTATCAACGACTAGCACTACAAGAAAGAAGAGACAGTAGAACTCATGTCTGGACTTTAGATACCTCATGTAACGCCTGGGTGAGTTTCTGACTGTCAGTACCGCTATCGATCTCTGCTACATGTGCATTACAATAAATGCTATGTTGAACAGCAGCTCCAAACGACCGGGGGAAAAACATATTTATTTTACCACCCAATAATATATTATACTGTAATTATAAGGCATATATTTAAGAGTTAAAAAAAATAAAAATAAAATATATTCTCGATCTATAGTGCATTCTCGTCTGTTTCCATTATAAATTTTGTTTCAATTATGTTCAAAATAAATTACTAAATACAATTATTAAAGTGTAATTTATATTTTATTGTCAGATGTCAATGAATGTGCAGTCAACAATTACCAGGATTGTCACACCTGCGCTAATACATTTGGGAGCTACCGGTGCCAATGTAGAAATGGTTATGAGTTGGACCTAAGCACAAGACAGAAGTGCATCGGTGAGTTGTGCGGAGTGGGTGCAATATCAACCAACACGACTGCTTTGTTGTTGCAGACATCGATGAATGCGCGGGAACAAGAGAAATAGATTATCACCGAGATTGTCACACATGTGTCAATACGATCGGGGATTACACCTGCGAATGTAATGAATACTACGAATTGAACTCTTTTGGAACCAAGTGCATTGGTGAGAATGCTTTCACGTTTTATACAATTGAGAATCAATAACAAATGATAACAAATCATGCATGCTTACATAGTTGAGACAGTTATACAAACGTGGGCTATATTTTCTGTAGATGTGAATGAATGCGACGGAGAGAGGGGAGTGGACTTCCATGAAGATTCCCACCATTGTCATAATAAAGAACCAGGATACACATGTGGATGCAATGCTGGATATGATCGAGACAACTCAAACAACGAAGGAAAGTGTATTGGTGAGTGAGGGGCAACACGTAAACTGATATCAACACAAGACGTGATTTATCTGATCCGATTGAAGACAAAATAGAATCAAGTTTAATCTTTCATTCATTTCCTTTGATATCAATTGCAGATAAGGATGAATGTAGCGGTGAAAGAGGTCCAGATTACGACAGAAATTGTCACACGTGCATCAATACTGTAGGCAGTTACACGTGCAACTGTTCTAAAGGATATGAACTTCACTCAAAAGGGAAATGGTGCATCGGTCAGTGAACTGATTAAACATATTATCGATTTAATTGTATGATTCATCAGATGTGAATGAATGCGATGGAGTGAGAGGGACTGACTACAACCAAGATTGCCACCAATGTCATAATGCAGAACCAGGATACACATGTGGATGCGATGATGGATATGAAGCAGAAAACTCAGACAATGAAGGAACTTGTGTCGGTGAGTGTGGATGGCTGTAACCATTGAGGAAATATAATGAGAGAGGACACGTGGGCAAAAGCCTAAAGTTATTTGACTTTTAAAAAACATTATCAGAAACGTTTTCGTTTTTCAAGCGAAGCGATTGTGTCTTCACGCCGAGCCCACGGAATGTTTGTTGTGTAATTTGAGAGCATTTGTTTAGCTCCTTATCTGCAAACTAGCCTCGCGCTCGTTGAAGCAAATATGTGTGAAGCCATAACGGAATAAAAATATTTACATGGAACAAAAGTTTCAAGAAATAGTGGATTTAGCTTAAAATATATATTTTTTTATTCGACGAATAATATTCACAAATACATATAGCATATTTGTATACATGTATTGGAGCCGGAGTCAAGCAGGAGTCAAGAGGAGTCAAGCAGGAGTCAGGTTGTAGCTAATAATATGCACTAATTGCCATAACTATTATTATTACAAAGGCTTTGTTTATGATTCATCTCTTTGTTGGCATGCATTTATCCTTTCTTCAAATGAATCTCCTTTTAAATCGTTCGCCACTCCTATTAATCAAGAAGAGTCAGCCCGCATCCTGGCTTCAACGAGCGGGCTGACTCTTACTTGACTTTACTCTGACAGATAAGGATGAATGTAGCGGGGAAAGAGGTCCAGATTACGACATAAATTGTCACACGTGCATCAATACTGTAGGCAGTTACACGTGCAACTGTACTAAAGGATATGAACTTCACTCAAAAGGGAAATGGTGCATCGGTCAGTGAACTGATTAAACATATTATCGATTTAATTGTATGATTCATCAGATGTGAATGAATGCGATGGAGTGAGAGGGACTGACTACAACCAAGATTGCCACCAATGTCATAATGCAGAACCAGGATACACATGTGGATGCGATGATGGATATGAAGCAGAAAACTCAGACAATGAAGGAACTTGTGTCGGTGAGTGTGGATGGCTGTAACCATTGAGGAAATATAATGAGAGAGGACACGTGGGCAAAAGCCTATGGGGGCGATGTATTTCGCCTCGCGAGCGCATTTTGCGATTTAGGAACGGTCAGCTCGAGCGCCAGTCGCCGTTTACGTACATGAGTTTTTCCTATACCCGGTGTGTGATCCGGATAGCGCAGTGGGTTAAACCGCTGACTACAATCCTATGCCGACCGTGGGGGTCGAGGTCCCGGGTTCGAGACCCGATCAGGCCACGGGCGTTATGATTGTGAATTACAATTGTAATTCTTCGGTGACTCTGCAGTGCTGCCCAACTGCGTAACAAGGCCGGGCGCTGTGTACTACTGTCTATGGTGGTATGCAGGATAAAGAACCCTTGGGATTTATCGATAAGAGTAGGGGGAAACCCCGGTCCCGGGCCTTCTGTTCTGGCGCCCGTATCACCCGAACGGGTTGGGTGGAGCCGTAAAACCCCAATCACTCACTCACTCCTATACCCGGCTGAAAAATGACTGTTAACATGACCATATCTTTTTACTCCAGAAAGCGAGAGCTTCGAAAGTTACAAGATAAAGGGACGCAATCATCACAAATACATCGTGAAAATCCCAAACCAATATCGCGGATAATTACAAAGTTATTTGACTTTATAAAACATTATCAGAAACGTTTTCGTTTTTCAAGCGAAGCGATTGTGTCTTCACGCCGAGCCCACGGAATGTTTGTTGTGTAATTTGAGAGCATTTGTTTAGCTCCTTATCTGCAAACTCGCCTCGCGCTCGTTGAAGCAAATAAGTGTGAAGCCATAACGGAATAAAAAAAAAAATTATATGGAACAAAAGTTTCAAGAAATAGTGGATTTGGCTTGAAATATATATTTTTTTATTCGACAAACAATATTCACAAATACACAAAGCATTCATCATGTAGCAAACTGTTCATCAATTTTTGGAGCTCTTGGGATGCTTACTACAGAACAATTTAAATACATATAGTATTAGATATATGAATAATAGCTACTATAAAGAGATCAATACTCTGAAAATGGGTGTGCAATCTTATACTGATTGTAGAGCAAACCGGGGCATCGCATGAGCAGTAGCCAATATGGCATAGAGTGCTCACGAGATGCATTGAATACTTGTTTGTCAGTAATGAATACATTGAATTGCCCAGCAACAGAGCGTCGTCGATAGTGAAAGAACACTCGTGAAACAATGGTAATTGGGGAATCTGATTCGTTGGCGTTTGAACAATTGTAGAACTTGTAGAATTGGTTGTTCTCTCCCCAAATCATTGAGCTATTCAACCCACAGTTCCTTCACAACAATCCATTTCAATTGGAATGATCATAGGAATTGTTGCCAGTCTTTTACTTCTGGTTGCTATTGCTGTTACTGTCGTGTGCTGTGTCAGAATACGGAGGTAAACCGAGTGACAATTTTGGGAACCTTGATAATTTATTTTGTATGAACATTAAAAGGAGAACTAAGAAGAAAGCGTACGCATCTGCAAAAGTTCCTGACGCGGATAAAATGGAAATTAATCAATATGAAGACCTACAAGGTTAGTTTGTTTTTAAGTGTGCAACACCTTAATTCGGATATATGGCGTGTAATTGCAGTTTAACTCTGTTGTTTTCAGACATTCCTCGTGACACAAATGAAGCATTCGAATCGCATCCAAAACAGAAATCTCCAGATGTCACTCCCACTGACATGTCAGCTGCTGTTCTGGCTTTCTTTAAGGAAAAACGGTAATTAGATCTCAACAAAGTGAAATGAATTACTTATTATGAAAATATGTTAAATACATGATGGTGAAATTATTTCCAGGCTAAACAAAGTGCAAACAAATACGCCTTGTAAGAATTCTGAAGTCAACGTTCCAGATATTGAAGTTTTGGAGGAGAACGAATATGATGAGATTCGAGGTTTGATTCGTTTTGGGCGTGACATATCTGAGTCATCTGTTTCTTGACTTTGGTAGATATTTCGATTGCCTCTCGATCTTCAGCTGTTACTATGGATCACACAGCAGATGTAACTTACTACAACACGTCAGTAAAGCATTCCACTGTCCCGGATAACGCAATTTTGGCTAAGAATCATGCCGTGAGATGAAGCAAAAACATGCCTTTATTTCCTAATTGTTCGATCCATACATTCAGGGCTCTAAATCTAAAAGAAAACAAGGAAGAGCCTCCGACAAATCTGCTAAGCCAAAGCCAGATAAGGAGTCTGATGGGAAGCTTGAGTTCGTACAAGTTGACGTAAGATAACATGAATTCATTGAAATGTAAATACGCATCATATTCAGGGTTTTCGTGGAAAGTGGAGTTTCTTTGCGTTCCAATGCCCCAAAAGCAAAGATTCCATTGGACAATTCTGGAGTTTATTGGCCGATCAAACGATTCAAAACGTTGTCTTGCTGCAGAATATCTCATCAAAGGTGATACTATCGCAAGGCGATGCTGATCGGCAAAACTAATAAATGTACTCTCTGCACTTGGTTTTCAGGTTCTGCCTAATGCAAGTGGGTCCACGTTTAACGGCATCAGAGTGTTCTGCGAAAAAAATTGGCAAAACAAAGGAATTAAGAAGTTCACCGTGACTTTCAGCAATGAAGAGTTCTGCGAGGAATCAGAGTATGCCAATCCGGTGAATATAAGAGGATAATTCATTTCTTTAATTGAGTTACATTATTATGTACTTATGTGACTCAATCAATGGACTACACTGCTTGATAGCTGTTGTGGATATTTCGTGTTTGCTCAATGATCACAACATAATTCCTACCCAGTCATATAATTCATGTTTCACTTGCAGCATAGGGGAATCAATGTTCTGTCTATGGACCATAAACTCACCAATAAGGCTATCATCAGTTTGAGACAGTACTTCATTCCAAGTGGAAAATCTTCAAAATGCGCCATAATGTGCAAGTAAGATCGAGTTATAGCACCAAAAGGAAGCTATTGCTTGATTTATCAACAGGGATGGTCAGCAATTGAGCGGTCTCTTTATTGGGGTTAACTGCATGTTGGACAAGGCAGATGAAGACAGCCAGTTTGACGTTGTTTATGGTTTACAAAAGTTCAAAACTGTTTGTCCAGATTTTGAACTCTCAAAGGTGAGACTTCTCTGTAAGCTTCCTTCGGTTTGTTTGTGAAACCCCTTTCAACAGAAACAACTCATGCAGCTGGACCAATTAGCGAAGGACTACATCAGCTATGGGGAGAAAAGCAAATGATCTGAGACAGTGTCCTTTTGTCAGGGTTTGAAACAAGGAGAACACATGTATCTCTTTATCTCAATTGTTTTCAATCTGTGTTAGCAAGAGACCCGATCAGGCCATGAGAGAAGATTAATTAATTATTAATTAATTGGAAAATGTAACTTTAATTCGTCACAATTAAAATGATTATTTTCAATTTAATAACCATGAAATGCAATAAAACCTCTTTGTTCTACGATGATGGTTTTTATTTCAAGAAAAAGATCGTCCGATTAAAAACTTCTAAAATTTTTCAACGAACAATGCTGCTATTCACCTTCAACCTCTCGTAAGAGGCAGACCTCAATCGTGCTGGATAAATATATTCGTGAAATTATGCGATTATAAAAGTATTATCTTTTTCTTTTCTTTTTGATAATGCTCCCATAAATTATATTATCTTATTAAAATAAGACTGACAAAAATGTTTATATACAACAAAAATGAATCTTGTTCATTGCTTGGTTCATGTCACTGGTCCAGGGGAATCGAACATCTCTCTTGCGTAAAGCGCGCATTAATTAAGTGGTTGTTCTAGGAGAGCTTTGTAATGAATGAAGAGAGCTAGGAAGTTCACCATTCCAAAGAAACTACTTATTTCTTGTCAGTGGAAGATGAAAAATCGCAGATAGCTCTGACCATTTTAGGACAGGGCTCAGACAATACTCCAAAGTATTCAATTTTCGCTCTTTTGATGGCACAGATGTCTCGGTTGAACCTCAAACGGCTATTTGGGCTTTCTGGACAGTCTCCAGCAGATGAAAATCGCGGTGTTGTTCTGTAGAGCCTTGCATCTTGACGTCATCTGCACAATCTGCATAGTCAAACTCATTCTCGTTGAGAATGTGTACAGCGCCGATGGTGATCGTTCGATGCACTTATCTGCAATATGGATGAGGTCGAATTTTTTGGCAGAATCTGAGCCCCAGGATGAGTTCCTTGCCAAGCTCATAGATCTAGAACTCGGCTTTCCCATTGTGCTTGTTGCTTACAACACTAACTTTGGTGATCCTAATGCACTTGAAATCCATTCCACTGACTTCTCTATGCGCTGTTTTACAAGACACAATGTCCGACTTTAGACAGCATATCGGCTGGCATAGCACCCGTGTCGACTTTGGCTGGGTGTTTGCTTGCAACAGAGAAAGGCGTTTGTTTGTGGCGGCTGGAAATGGACCACAGTGAGCACTTCTTTGATATTCTTTCTTGTGTTGATCCTATGGATGTTATAATCAGCCTCAGTCCCAAAGACAGAGTCAGTGTCGAGGCCGTTTCACGTTGGTTGGCTGAGGCAGGTGCGGACAAAGTGACCTCTTTTACTTCACTTTCGAAACATTGAACCGTTTATCGTTTTAAAAAATAAATAAATGCATTTTGTTATATTAAAATGCTAAATACAATAATAGTTAAAAAGGACTATAAAAGCATAATTATGTACAGGCACTTTAAAAATTTTAACTTTCAACATGTCTATCTTTGTGATCAGGTGCTTTAAACATGATGAGAAAGCCTATGGCATGAGCCTCGTCCTCCCCCTGGGCTAAAAACTCACCACAACTATTACATATAAAATAGCTGAAATGCTATACGAATGTTCTTGTGAATAAAAACGTTTTTAATATATTCTTAAAAGTCTCTTTGCTTGGCTCGGAGCGAATATTCAGGGGCAACGCATTCAACAGACGTGTAACACTATGGCTTATACTTCGCTGGCCTTCATATCGGGTGACATTGGGAACGATGAAGATCCAAGGGTCGTCGCTGCGCCGAAGAGGTCGAGCTGGGATGTATTGCTCGAACATCTCTTTCAGATATAGGGGCGCAAATGGCTCGTGGATTGCAGTGTGAACTTGTAACAGTATTTTAAAATCAACGCATTGCTTGATCGGCAGCCAAAAGAGATCCTTCAATACTGGCGTGATGTGATCTCTCCGCGGAGTCCTCGCCAGCGAGGCCTGTTGCCAAGCCTCACTTAGCTTGGCCTCCGGAGTTCGGCTCTCTCCAAAAACTAAACTTTAATTGCTGAATTTTCTAATTATAAATGGATTACGCGCTGGTAATATAGTTGCATGCACGCGCTAAACAATTTGCCGAGGGGCCATCTGTACTGTAGCTTGAATCATTCTTAAACAACAAAACTATTAACGATTATATTTAAACATTCATTAATGATAATCCACCGTGTATCGATAATAATGACAATAATATTGTAGGCTGTCCCAGCAAACACAGAACGTTAGGCAAATGTGGGAGACACGTGTAGGTAACCTTCCCCAACGTTACAAAATAACGTTATATAACGTTACTCAGGATGGGGGCAATAACGTTATCTAACGTTATCATGGTAACGTTAGGTAACGTTATTGTAACGTTATCTAACGTTTCAAAAAAAATACACCTAACCTAACCTAACGTGGCTGCCATCAGAGTCCTCCATAGGGGGTGATGACCTTCACAATATGGCGTCTTCGGCAAGGCAATCCCGTCTTTGATGTGATCCTCCCTTGCACCACCTGAAATCTCTTGTGATTTTCTCATCTCTAAGCTGACGACCAGACGGCGGGATGCAAAGACTCTCTATTAAGATGGACGCGCCGCTCTCATAGGCGCCAGCATAAACAGTTACCCAACGCACGCTAAGTGGCTGGTCGAGTGTTAATAACTTCCGGTCTTCTGCTATTGTTATTTTCCGCTCGTTGACTCCACTGAAAAGAGAAAGTTAAAGGCCAGCTTTTCTGTATTATTCGACTCTAAACCACCGAAAGTGTAATTGACTTCATTGAAAGCCAAGATGACGATGCATTCGCCCTAACAAGCTGTGAAATATCCTTTGAGGACGATCTTTGCCTGGGAAGAGGTTGATTTCGAGAAATCTTGGAGACGATGAAAACGCAGTACAGAAATATTTCTTCATCACTGCATGGACCAAGATTTCGTCAATTGTTTGGGTGAGTTAAGTAATTATATACCGACCTGTGATGGATCGATACATTACTATGGAACATGCTAAAAAGGTATTTGATTTCTTTTACAGAGCATTTGGATCACTTCGAAAGCCGGATTGAGGAGCTGGAAAGCATTTCAAGAGCCCCAGCCTGCCCATGGGCACAGGTGCACTGCTTCCTTACATCTCAGAAAATTCAAGACATGTGCATCATTAATCACAGCATTAATTCTGTGGCTGTCCTCCAAGTAGCACTCCAGTTCTGTGAGGACATCGTCACTCGACCAGCAAACTTTGCTCCCAATCCAAAGACGCCAACACTGAGACTGTGACTGACCATCAGAGTGAGATCATTATGTACATAACTGGAGCCGTTCTCCACAAGTTGAAGAAGCGGTATGCTTGCTCTAATCGAAGTGATGACCTGGATGTCATCAAGGGCCTCATCAGCCACGAAAAAAAGAAAGGCCCGAGACCATCACTCATTGCGGTCAAGTCAAGAGGAGGGCTGTTAACCCCTGTTGAGGCGCTGGAGCCCCTTATGCGAATTGCATATCAGAAGTCTAAAACAGGCCTGAAGTCAGCAGGCCTCTTCAGCGCAGAAGTCATGGCAACAGAGTTGCCTGAGGAGTCGCCCATCTCTGACCTGGATGACAGAGTCATGAACGATATTATGAGACCTTTTCATGAAATTATGTGCCACCATGAATGCTTCTTGTTCTTGGAGATATTAAAAAAAAAAAAAAAAAACAAAAACAAAAACAAAAACTTGTAACGGCAAAGGAAAGGCTTTGCGAGTCAAGCTCGCAGACAAGAGAACATTATAGATTTATAACCATATTTTTCCATCATTTATAATTACAAGTATTATTTTTTCATTTTATTTATTTGATGGGATTTTTGAAATAAAGCAGAAACCAAAACGATAATAATTTTGTCTTCCTTTCATTCTTTTATATTATGTGGGGAAAAAAACGATGCTATAAAAAGTGATCAATCAGTTTTCGTAGTCCTCCTCTTGATGGGGCTTGAAGAGAGGACAACTGGATCCGTTGTCCTTTTGGATTCTCTTGTGTTGCCCTTTGCCGGCATCTGCAAAGCCAAGCATCGTTGGATCCGCAGCTTGTTTTCTTGATAACTGCAAATGAAGATAATTATTTATAATTATATATATCTAGGCACAAAGCAATAGTCAACTAAGCTCATGCATATGAAATAACATGAATATTTGTACCGAAATTTAAATAACTCACCCGAACTGGTACAAGATTGGGTTGGGTTTTCCTCAAAATGTCGAGAGCATATGTAAAGGTGCTTGCGTGATTTCATCTTAAGTTTTTCTCGTGAGAATTCTCTCCCAAGAGATGGAACAAGGGAACTCCTCCCCTGCTGATCTTTGATCCGCAAAATATCGTGAAAGGAGATGACCTTAGTGGCTCTTCGGCGATTGAGGCTACAGCCATGCACCCCGCAATTCTCCCCCATGATTGGTAGAAGACAGAGTCGAAGTTGAAGTTTGAAATTTCAGAGAAACGAGGCGAAGACACAGACGAAGAGACGAACTTGCGCTATTGTTGACGATCAACTGACGAAACCGGAAGTGTCCAGCGCTCGATAGCCGTCGGCTGCTCGCAGTTAAAACTCAGCCGCTTGGAAGTCGAGCGGTGCGTCCATCTTAATAGAGAGTCTTTGGCGGGATGGATCGATGTCAGCTGCATCAGCTGGCTTACTGTGGGTGGCAGGCATGTGGCTCATCGTTCACCTGATGGCCTCGCTTTGCTGGAGGACTTCAAGGCATTCCTTTGTGATTACATCTTTGTTCATATCTATCAGTGTTTGCATAAACGTGAGATCCAGGCAGCCATGAATAGAACTGACTGAGATCACACTTAATGCAGCTCCAAAAAGTCAGTAGTAGTTGTTCAAACTTAGTTATCTGGCTCCAGAATCACGAGAACATGTCTATCCGAGTGTAACCAAGCGAGAGTTTATCTACACTGCATGCATCTCATGTATAAGTTGGTCATGACAAGATCCAACGCGAGCGATCGAAATGTGAGACTCTAATAGACACGCGAGATAAGTGGATCGCCATTATGGATCGCAATATGTATGCATCAATGCGACTAATAATGTATCTATCTTAGATTATTGTCTACTAAACCCATCAAATGTGTTTTCCTCTTTTCTCCATTGTTTTCCACTTTCCTCTCTATAGCGATGCTTCTACTTAAAATCGTGTGTCATGTTTGAAATTTTCAAGGGTGATGTAACCATTCAAATAACTCGTCATATCTTGAATAAAAAAACTCAAAAAAGTTGCACTTTTCACCACACTACCAATCTAAGTTTGCATGAATACACGAAGATCAAAGTTGTTGTTTTTCTTCCCCTCACTTTTGTCGGTTTGATGTCGGCATTACCTATATTCGTGTCAGTTTCCGCAATGTGCTTGTTACAATTAACAATCAGCAAGGTGATGCTCTACGGGGAACTCTGTAACCGCCAGTTGCCGAGCAGATAAAATGTCTGATGCACCCAAGTTCTCATCCAACAAAGGATCATAATAGATATGCCACCTGGTGTTATTGCTTTGATCTAGAAAACTCATTTGATGCCATTTTGCGACACTCATTATGAGGGAAATGGTGTCGCTCATCATGTTTGAGGCCAGTATGCTGTCAGGTGAATGCCACCTTTATCTCTAGGTAAAACTAAAATTCATGGACTAATGAATTATATTGGCAATTAACTGCACAAATCATGAAGCATTCGTGACGTCACAACTGTCATGCCTGATCGATTTGAATATTTGAATTTATGGGCGCAAAACCTCTGTGTTTTAATCCATTCTTTGCAACAGGAACACGCGAGACAAGAAATGGATAGCCTTGCAAATTGATCTAGCCTTCTAATGTAATCATCCTCCAATCGCATTCAAGTATTATCTTCTCCATTATATACTAATGATTGCCATGGATCCAACCCGACCGACATATACAAGTCCCTGAAATGGCATTGAACTGTATACTTACTAGCTCGATACCTGATAATATCATCGAATGAAAGAAAAGCTAAGAAGATACCATCTTTGGCAAACATTATTTGCCATGCGTATAGCATTCTAGCAATTTGATGTCACATTATAACTATTTGATACCCCCTTAGGAGCTGTAGGACCTGATCAGCATCTGCGCCCCTTACCCCAGGCAAAGGCGATTTACTTATCGGCCCAATAATACTTCACGTTTGGTTTATTTGATGTGCCGCCTCTCAGCTGCTCCCTGTGGACATCTAAACTCGATTGAACTCGTGATAACCGTCTTCGAGGTCGAGTTGACATCGAAAATTGTTTGTAAAAATAAGTAGTGGTCATGTGTCGTGCGCAGCATGAACACGCGAGAGTGGCAGCCCCCTCCGGCTGGGTGGTTCCGGGGGTTGAGCTCCGCAGCAAAAGGGCACGCAGACTTTGGCCTCAGCATGCTCATTTCTTGAGGCCATTGACCTAAGAAAGGAGGATCGAGATCACGTGGACCAAGTTCTGCTACCGAAGGCTGTTCTAAGCATCAAGATTGCAGATGCGGTGTAATCGCGCTAACCTCGCCCTAACCCTCTACACTCTTATCATGTCGGTAGTCTGCCGTTAGTTTTGTACTGATGAATTCTACATAACACCTCCTTGTATAGATTGTTTGTGTTGCTATTTTAAGTTGGTTAATTAGCACCGGCAGTTTACTCATTATTATCCCGTTCATTTGAATCGCTTTAGACTCCACTCAGCCGACGAAGAAGAAGAGCCCAATTTTTTCACCAAAGCGAAACGGCCGGAAATTTGGAAGGAGCGAGCCCAAGCCTGCTCCATTTAATCGATGTAAGTTCAAAATCAGGATATATTCTGACAATAGATTGTCATTTATAAACAGAGAGTGAATTTATGATAATGAATGAAGGATTACTTTTGCGGTGTCACAGTCAACGTCCGGTCTGTGCTGGCCTGAAACCAATTGGGGTTAATAAGTGCTCCCGGTGCCAAATGTGGAAACATAAGAAGACAACCTAAAAGGTCATAAAAACAATTGTGTATCACCCTCTTTTCTCTCATCTTGGTAGCCGCTGTTCCTTATCCATTTCCCTTCCAGAAATAAGAGGGACCATTTCGTAATTTAAGCCGACATGGAACGTACTCAGCTGATTAAGCACGGGGAAAGGGAGCTGTTAAAATCATCAAAGCAAATGGAATAAAGACTATCCACGGGGAGCATATTCGCTCAGTGTGGAGACATTGTGCATTAGGCATCGATAAAGTGCTTCGTTAAGGTCATTGCCCAATGGATGGCTTCGGGATAAATCGTGACCGGAATTGAAAAAAAAGCTGCCTGCTTAGGGCTGATATGTCTCTAATGCATTTCGGCATAAATCTCGGTTGCATGGCGGTCCGGCTGTCGGGTGAGATATCCGCCCTAATAAACTTGCATGTCTCGTCCAAAACAAGAGTTGTATATTGAATTATTGGCTCCATTTCACTAACATTGAACGGCGCCATTCACACTGAACAGGAAATGCAAAAGAATGGAATATCCTGCAAATATAGTCAGCTTTTCCTTGTTTACTTTGAACATTGCAAAGATGTGCGAATGATCATCATATAGGCCCCACCCCACCTTTAATGAACATAAACAATGTAACAATGACAATAATCTCATTATTACATGAAGTGAGGTACATTTATGTGCACAGCAGTATAATAATAAATATCAGCCTGATACCTAAGTATTCATTGCAACTGTTCCAATCATCAACAAGGGTTAATGGTCCATTGATTTAAATGACAACGTCTCTCTGTTATCTTACGTAAGAGTTGCAACCCATTGAACCCACCGAACCGAGCTTCGACACCATCAAGGGTTTCGTTTCATTTTCGCACAAGGGTTTTTGTTCATTTCCTGCATATCCAGTCTAATATTTCTGTCACTTTTATGCTTCTTAATGCCCTGTGTATAATATTGCTTTCCTGAATGATATGCTGTGGGTAGCAATAAAGGATGGCTGTTAAACAGGTCACTCTGGGAGAGGACCGTTTATAGCATGTGGGGTAAATTTCTAATAAACCTGCTCGTTCACTATGCGGAAGTCTATTTTGAATACTCTGATTGTTACTGTTTCAATTTTTTTTGTCTCATTCCACGTAGTTTTAAGTAAAATTTAAATAAATATTTGTACAATTTTTGACGCCACAATTAAGTGAACCTAGTGTTTACAATCTGACACATACTATTTAATATGCTCAAATTAATATAGCCAACCGAAGTAAACAGTTACAGAGATAATGGGTCTGTCATTTACCAGCTTTTATCTGGAACCGAATTGAATGCTTGTGGGAAGTGAAACTCAATATATGTCGGACCCAGGTGGAATATACTTCTAGAGCTTCAATTATTCAGCTATTGCAGAGCCATAAGTCGCTCGTCGACATTCATAAGACGGATAGAAGTGACGTTTATAGTTTTCGTTGCCAAAACATCAGTTTTATATCCTGACTTATGACTAGCAGGAATTCAAAGGACGTAATGAACACCATGTTCATGTTGCGGCCGATTAGGAACATCATCCCTTGTCTTTATTCTCTTGTGAATATTGCTGCACGTGTCGACCCTGGGAATGTGGAGTCTCGAGTGTTTCAGATACTGACTCTCTTTCAGGTCAAAAAGGAATGCCTCAATCAATATATTCAGATCGATTCGTGAATCCTGGTAAATATCTCTCTAAGACTCTTGAGTATATGTCATCTCTAGTGACCAGAAGACATTGCTAACTCATGGTATTGACATAAATGACACCCGTTAAATTTCATAATTGGTATACAATCTCGTATTGTGGAATATAGATGAATTGGGAAACCTTTGTTCTAAATAATAAATATGCATACCTCAGCGCTTTGAGACATCCAGTTCATTGCACCCATCTAGCATGATATTATAGACAAACCAGTTACTCACGTAGTAGCAGTGGTTATTGCTATCGTTCTACAATATATCACTTCGATGGTGGTCTAAAATGCTTGCGTACGTGTATTAAAATAAAATAAAGATAAATAAAATCACAATCAACATTTATAGCCTACGTAGAAGTGTTTGCATTATTGTTGACGACAAAGAGATGTTGATTATAAACCTTTGTTTATGCCTCAAATATTTGGGTGGCTGTGAAAAAAGTGACACTCTCAGAAGAGGGTGTTGGATTCAACAGAAGTTTCACTGGTTCCCTGGTCATAATTATATATAATGACACAGGCACACACCGATGACAGGTGGTATTTCATTGGCTTCTATTTATAGTAACATTTAATCAACTGGTCGTATTCAGCAAATACTGTGAATTCATTTTCACTCACCTCGCCTTGTACGCCATCTTGGAAATTCCAAATGACGTCATGTGAAATCGAGTGAATTGGATGTACCACAAAATAGGGGTGAGTTTTCAACGGTGTGTGCCGGTGCTTTTTTTTTTTTTTTTTTTTTTTTTTTCAGTTGCGCCGGAGACCAGTGAAACCCGAATTAAGACAGGTTTAGAGGACCCATTGCTAAAACACTGACTGCAGTGGACAACATGTAATCATACAGCCATAAATGCGTTATGGTTCAACGATTCCGTGATAAAATTTCTCATAAGATATCGAGCAACTCAACTATCGACACCATTTGGGGCCTGTATTCCTTTCAACTTCAACTTAGACTGTGACGTCAGAACCAGAAAAATGGTTGGACCAGACATGCGTTGCATGAAACACGCTCCACGAGACTTTGGATGATGTCTCGCACAATTGTCATGTGACAAGAAAATTCTACATTATATTTCAAGCATGCATAACAAGTCAAAACTCTCGAGATTTTAGTTGAACCTGAATCTGTTCCATAACTTTCAAGTTCTCGGTTGTGACCTCCTTATCCAATGGGCCGATACGAGGTTTGGACCGTGACGTCACGGTCGAAGTTGAAGTTGAAAGGAAAACAGGCCCCTGCACTCGAGTCAACTGTAGAAGATGCGCGTCATTCGTTACCACAGTTACAAATGCATAGTAACATACGCTTGTTCGTGTCTAATGAGTTAAAGAGCTTCGTTTGTTTCATTTATTGTATACAAGGTTGCTATATAGTTATTCGCAATAGTTTTGAGCTGATTGACAACGTTCTCGGATCATGAAATGATTCACAGTAGAATCACATCGCATTCGTAGCATTTACGAGGGAGGCCCAGGTATTATGAGCCTTGGTGGGGGATGAGTTGTCCGATTATCACGTGTTTTTACGTTGTCAAGCAACCAATACAAGTTTCCTGTGAAAAATTATCATAATGATTCAACGCTTTTTACCCGTTTGGTAGCGTCTCATACAGACTTACCCACATTATTCTTAGTTTATTTGAGATCAATGAAGACGATACAGTCTCGTTCCCTCACCAGTGTCTTTGTGTGATACAAACTGCAAAGAATAGAAGTTTATGGAAGACAAGCCCCATCTGACGCAATGACCAAATGATGGGTGGTGGCCATATAACCAGGAAGAGAGAACTTTGAAGATGGTCACCATGTTAGAGGCCTTTGACAATCAAGACGAATCATTCGTACACTTACTTACCTAAGTAGCTTAGGTCTTTGGCGTCGGTTAGAAACTCACATTTTGCCCGGGGAAACTTTGTTATCATAGTTATACGTACACCCACATTGCATTGCCAGTTAACTTAAGTTTTAACCTGTGGCAGTTAATTAATTTGTCCATTAACTCAAGTGTATTATATCTATCTGCTAACATTGACGTATGCTTATTGCGCGAGGGGACTCACCAACACACGTTCTGTATCCACCACTGCCAACACATGGTTCATTCAGCATCATTTCTTCTGGGATATCATACATAATCGTATTTGTCCATTTCGTCGGAGAAATGCAAGGCCTGGGGTCCGTTTGAATGTTGATCGGTTTCCTCAGCCAAGCGACGTCACAGCAGCAATGGAAAGAAATTCCTTCCAGTTGCAAAGATTTGATTGCAGGTAGGTTCATAGGTAGATCAGGCAGCGATATGATAGGGTTTGAATTCAAGAAAAAATATTCCAGTTTTGTCAAATAATTGATTTCTTCCTGAAATATCTTCGTTATCTTATTTGACGATACATCAACTTCCTTCAGAGTGTTGCTAACTTCATGGAAGTCAGGAAAGGATGTCAGTTGATTAAACCCAAGGGTAATATAACGCAGCTGCGTTCCCTTGAAGCAGCCGCTTTCAACAAACGAAATATCATTATTTGAAATATCAATGTACATGAGTTCTGGATATATGTCATTGAAGTCCATCTGTGATATCTGAGTGAGCATGTTGTGATCAATGCGCAGATCAACAAGTGTCGAGGACATCGGGTGAGGAACATTGGTGAGGCCTTTTGAACCATGATACGCACAAGACGCTAGCACAGATCGTTCAATTTTCAGCAGACTTACCAACAGACAGACCAGGTGACGAACATCCATCTTGGCCAACTGGCTTCAGACGGCTTTACTCCAGATTATATAGGTATCGCATGTTGCCATGGGATAGTGTGTGTTATTGCATTCTTCTTTGAATTATTTGGACCCTACCTCCTCGTGTTTGGTGCGGATTCAAATTATTGATAAGAGAACTGCAAAGTATGATTGCACTTGGCACTAGGACTGCTGCTGAAGATGTCTGGATTCAAAAGAACGATGAATATTTAGGCTACGCCAAGTGGTTTGTTTGTTGTGAACTTCGTCTCTTGGTTTCATTTTACAACAACATATCCATATTGTATATGTTTTTCACGAGAAGCAGCTAGACTGCATCGCAGCCTTCATTTACAAACCCCCACACATGACGCGCGCAACTTTTTTTTTTCAAATATTGCAGTAATTAACTAATATATCCCCAATCTATTCATCTCCGCAAGTCAATTCCCGGGATTACAAACCTTCAACCTGAATGTCGAAAAGAGTTTTAATCAGCAAGCAGAGGATTTCACTGACCTGGATCTAATACCAACTATTTTTTCTCAAGATGGCGATTCTTGAATTGAGCCCCATCAAACTCCGAATCATCAACAGCTCTCTGGTAAGTTACCAGTAGGTAATTTCGTGCCGAATTCAAAAGTACTCTTGCGTTGAGAATTTGGGATCGATAACATGAGGGGGCCCTGCCTCGCTTTCTGCTCTGGCGTCACATGTAACGAAACCCAGTGCAGTCGGAGCAGTCCTGACCAAATTAAAAGTACAGTTTGTATTCCCGCAACTGAAAATAATAGCCCCGAAAGATTGCACATCGTCTAGCGATGAGTCTCTACTTGAGCCCAACAAGTGCACACTGTCACAACAGAAATTTTGAGAACGAAATTGATGTTTCCAAGATATAGGCTCAGACAGGCGACTAATGTTCAAAAAACATCAAAGCGATGTACGTGTATATTCATATATAAATATTCTATATATTATGACTCTGTGTATGCTGTTTCCATTGATCTAGTCGGTGCTCTCAAGTTGCATTGCTAATGATGAACATTTGTTTGGTTCGGCAAACTAAAAAAAATTAAAGGACATAATCTGAGGGTAGAAATCCGCCTTTCAGCCTAAGGGGCATTAACCTCAAGTGTTCTTCCTTTAAAGAACCTGTGACTCCGATTTTCATGTCAATTTTACCGGGGTTTTTTTCTTATTTTACGATTCGTGGTATAATTATGGAGAGATGTTGCCTGACACAGCGGTCAAAGCAGAACAACGAGTGAAATCGAGCCTATTTTGTGCACGAATTTAGCCAAATAAAATATCGTCTGCTGAAAAAGCGCTGGCCAAGCCCCGCCCCGGAAGTGACGTAGATGTAGGAACACAACAGAATCGAGCGTCACGGAGCATTTTCGACTATTTACACACATTTTTATCGAGTTATCAGCATGCCTTACCGGTGTGTGGTGGGAGGTTTCAGCCGTGTTTCTACGGATGGAGTTTGGCTATACTTTTGGCCGAGAGATGAGGCTCATGCCAAGTTATGGGACCGATTTGTACGATCTTATCGATTGGAGAGGAGGTAATGCCAGGAAGAGTGTCGTCTGCTACATGTAGTTACATTTCGAAGATAAATGGTTCGACCCTTCACAGTTGATGCAAAGGCTACTGGGTTTCAGAAAAAGGTCAGTGACTCATTTGCATGGAGTGATTGTCTGGTGGTATTGTAGTAATTAATTATTAATAGTCACAAACTGCACGACAAAGGTGTTCAGTGTTGTGATCGATCGACGTACATTATGATTTTGATTCTCATTATGATTATTGACAGTAACTGTTGAGTTATTCGGCCACTGTGATCACAGGGGGTCTTACCAGTGAGCGAGCAGATGTGGACAAAACTCAATGCAGTGAATGCTTTCTGTCTATATATATAATATCAAGGGAAGTCACTGATTCCTGTCAATCTTAGGACGCTTGCCTCGAAAGCAATCTTCTCTTCAAAAGAGGGAGCCGAAACTTCCGATCTGGCAAGATCACCAATAAATGAAACGATTGACACCAATAATCTCGTACGGCAACGCCTAATTACTAATTAATTGGCCAAAAATCCAATCAGTTGCAAAACGACTAGCAACGGGTACGATGCATCCATTTTGTCGGACCGCAGCAAATTTTCAGCGCGCAGCGAACTCACGATCGCTAAATGTCGAAATAAAATCCTTAAAACCGGAATGGAGCTGCAAAAGTGTAGAGCTCAGGATACATTCTTAATTTAACAAATTGGCTTTAGAGTGAAACATCCTGTCTGTAATTGTCTCTCGAACAATAAAAGCTATTCTGAGAGTCAAATTGAGCATGGAATAGGCTAGAAAAAGGAGTTAGAGTTAAAAAACACATTGCATTAAGTAAGTTGACTTGACGGGAATTAGCAGACGACACACACAGCGCCCTCGGGTGTATATGTTTAGAATCGTTTTATATACCTCACAACATGTTGTGTTATCTATCTAATAACTTTAGAATTTATAACCAGTATTACGAACTATAAAATTATCTTAATACTGTTATATGCATCCAATAATTTATAGAATCGTACTGCTGGACTGATCTCTATCGAGTGAATGCTTTGATTAATTTCAATTGCATTTCTCAGCTGGACTATTATTGATCAATCACTGAGCGGCTTGTTAAGGTGAAGGTCGAATGCTGCAGCGATCGTGCCCGTTGCTAGTCGTTTTGGAAATGGAAGCATTTTTGTGCAATTATTGAGTAATTAGTCACTGCCGTGCGGAGTTTTTGGTGTCTATAGGTTCATTTATTCATAATCTTGCCAGATCCGAAGCCTCAGCTCTCTCCCGTAAGGGGAATGTAGGTTCCGAGGCTTTGTTATTGTTCTTCTGAGAAATCAGTGACTTCCCTTGATATTATTATATACTGTCTAGAAGGCTACATAGGCATTACATGTATCCAGAGCCCACTGGTAAGACTCCCTGTGACTGTAATTTGTGAGAATGAGATTTTGACGCCGTAGTATTCTAATACAATTGAAAGTTGATTGTATTATTAGATTTGGAAATAAATAATAAAATATAGTTAGCATTCAATGTACATATTCTGTAAGAGAAGTAGAACTACTGAGAACTGCTACATAATTTAATTAATTTCTCATCTTTTTCAGAGCACTGGATTTGCTTCTAATATCTTCCAAAGGGAATTGCTCTACCACTGCACCACACCGAAGAAGCGCAGAGGAGCGTACGAGAAGGGGCAACACCAAATGGTGAGTGCATTGAGGGTCTCCATGAAACAAAGAGTTATATTTTCTTCTTCAAATTGTTGCCAGATCCTGGAAGATATTATATCAGAGAGTGAAGTGCCTGACCGTGAAAAGGCATGAATAGACCCCAGTAAGTCTCCTTTGTTCTGTGTAACTACATACTTACATGTGATGTTTTTTTTAATAATTATTTCTAGAATCAACAGCAGCAGTAAAAGTGGAGGAGCTGGTATTCAACAATCACCGATTGAAGGATTTGGCGACATTGTCCCCACATTTCCAGACCTATGATTTGGAGGCATTCCACTCCCTACTAAACCAGTTTGCCCTGAATTAAGTTGACGGCCATTTCCAGGCCATGAATTGACGGTGAGAAATTCAGGGTGGGAATTTATAATCAATCAAATTATTGTTCTAGAGTTTTATTTGCTGTAATGCATTTTAATAAAAATGCCAACAGACAAGTAAAAATCACCCTGGATGGAACGGAACGATACAGCATCCATTACATGAAATACATGAAGGGGGATTCTATTGTGAGGAAAGTCAAGACAGCACCAATGCATGGTAAACTGCCTTTCGTGTTATAATAGCGTTTATTATGATAAATAAATTTCAGACTATGTAGAACAACTGATATAAAGATATGCTTGCTGCCTCCAACACACACCAGCCTCTCGCCCCCAAGACCCCCACACTGGCTTCTCAATTTGTCACCCCAGAGAAAGGAGAGCTGGCGCTAAGACACTGTGGCCGATTTATATAATGTTGTTCATATAATTCTTTACCTCTTTTTTTTCTCTCTCTCTCTCTCCTTGTATAATCAGTTGCATCAGTATTGACTATTGAGTAGTAATCAAAAATGTGATCACTCTGTAATTCTCATTGATAATGATTAATACTAGTCAAATGTACTATTGTTCTATCTTATTATAATACTTAGATCATCTATGATCTAGATGATTTGAAGGTCAAGATCATAATGACGATTTTGAGCTTTCTTACTCTTAGCCATACATGGCATGATTTCCACATACATCATTTTTACACATACATAGTTTGTCAATTTAATTATATCAATGTATAGAAACTATAGATACCGGTATTATCTGAGTCTGTATTTTTTGTGATTAACTAATTCAATGTCGGATCAATAATTGACATGCTATGTATTTGACATTTAAGATTGTCAATAATTACTTACATGAAACATTATGATCTTAATTTCATTTGCATTTTTAATTTTTCTCTCTTACTGTCACTGTTCAGTTTGCGTGCTCATCGATTTTCATACTCATTTGAGTTACATACGGTGCTCACATGCCAACAATTACAGCATTTATCCTTTATTCCCTGATAACCTTTCATTTCTGTATATATCACCCAGATGGATTGGATATATTTTTTTGTTGCAATAAAATTTATTATTATTAATATTATTATATTTAATAAAAACATTGTTCAACATTGTTCATATACTTTTATTTTCTGAATGAACAAGTTCAATATGAATTTATATAACAGTATACATGTATACAAAATATGATAGGATTATAAAATCACAAAAATTCAATCACAGACAAAATAACTTAATGAAAAAATTAGGATGCTATGACTAGTAGTGAATGAGATATTTTAAGCATACGTATTTTATCAAAAAACTTGGAGACCAAGGAGGCCAAATCTGCTGATTTTATGAAATCAGAGCATGGAGTGTAATATAAGAGATCAGAGTATCGCTTCGTTTTATGCTTAGCGAATGCATAATACCAGACATCGGTGTAGGAATTAGGAATGAGATAGCATTATAGCTGGTGCCTATTTTGGGATCCATCTCTCCTTAATTTAGAGTTAAATCAGTGTTTTCTGAGGATGATCAGGCTTGTCACTGGTTCGTTTGAGCGGTTACAATTATGAGATAGGTAGTTGGGCTCCTTAAGTCTCTAAGCAATTTAATTATCTTCTTTGTACTAAATATATGCATCAGTCTAATGCTGGGCATTTAAAACCACAATATCCTGGGGACGGGAAGGTTTCCCGGATCTTCGTGTAAACACAAGATGACAGCGGTACACGGATATTTCTTCCAAGTCGGTAGTATATCCATTATCCACATCACGCCACATATCTATATCTCCCATATAAGGATAATTGAACGTGAAAGCAAGTTGAAACTTTAGAATTCCTAAGAATTACTTAAGTACTCATTAATTCGGCTTTGGTGTTTGGGGCAAGTTGCCGCATTGTCCACACTGGCCCCTGGGAAAGAAAATAATTTTACGTTTTTCATGGAAGGAATTTTGCTATTATTATTAAAACGGGGGTTTTTTTTTTTTTTTTTTTTTTTTTTTTTGGGGGGGGGGGGGGGTTTGGCAATTCTCCTATAGACACTTGCACAGATTCTGAAAGATTTATGATGGGGAAAATGAGCTTTGCTCAATACTTATGGCCCAAGATGTTAATTAAGTCGAGAGAATTCAAGTCAGGATTTTGAAGATGAATTCAGAATTGGGCATTATGATTATAAATATAATGATTATTGATGAGATGGTCATTATGTAACTATGGTGATTTCATAGGTAAACAAAGAACAATAACTCACTGGTTTGCTATATATATTAATTATATACAATTATAATCCCTACTGACCATTCATTATTCCCAACACGCCATCGGTCCCGATCAACGTCCTCTTGAGTCTTGGTCAGTCAGATTGAGATTCACAGTTTTCACCTCGGCTTTTTCACTCACTCCGTGACTGATTCAGTAGTCAGTTCGAGGTTCAAATAAATATGGAGCACCGCCATATTCGGTGTCAGCGTCTCCTGTGCGGTCCTTCTTCTCCTCACTTCCAGTGTATTCAAATGATTCGTCGATACACTCGCCGTACTGGTCAGATTCGGTCTCGGAATCAGAGCAATGACTCCGCTCTTTGCGACCGCAAGCCATTTCAAACGAATTTTTCCTGTATCTACGTCACGAGCTCACTTTCGGCGTCTGCTATGGAAGACTGCTCATTTTTCACACTCGACGGCCGAACGGTCTTAAAAAGGCATAATAATGGTGTAAGGGCCGATTGCACACGCTTTCAATAGCCACCATTATTTTTTTTTATCCTTTCAGCAAATATATCAGTTATTAACCCATTTTATGTGATTGTGGTGTCATATGCTCTTTAAGCATTGGACACTCTTTATGGATTGGTATAAGGCAAAAAAAAAAAAAAAAAAAAAAAAAAAATTGAGGAAATGACCTCGGATACTTTACCCCAATGCATGACGTGTAGTGGAGTCTGTTAGCTGAGTGATCCTGCATTTTATGATGAGGCTACCAAACCTTTAAAATATTTATTAACTATTATGATTAGTTATTTCTTGTATTAGAGTCATCAACGAGATGGATTTCAATACGTTTATGGCGCGTTCATTTTTAAAGAATATCATAACGTCATCATGACGTCAACGCCATTATCAGCGAATCCCGGCCAAAACATACTCAGGCCCCCCCAACCCCCCCCCCCCCCGGTTCCTACGCCACTGAGCAGGTACGATGCATCGATCGATTTCCGATTTCGGACCGCAGCAAATTTTCCGCTCCACAGGGAACTGTACTGAAATCAGGATCGCTAAATCTCGAAATCAAATCATTAAAACGGGAATGGAGTGGCAACCGTGTACAGAGCTTAGGACACATTCTTCATTGAAAAGAATGGCTTTAGAGTGAAACATCCTGTCTGTACTTGTCTCTCAAACAATAAAAGGTATTCTGAGAATCAAATTGAGCATGAAATATGCTAGAAACAGGAGTTAGACACCTTGCATAAGTAAGTTGACTTGACATGAATTACCAGACGACACATTCAGCGCCCTCTGGTGTGTATGTCCAGAACAAAACAAAACTCTGACTTTTGTCGCACAACGCGGCCATGTACGTAGCAAAAGTCCTGGACAAGGCTACGTACACAGCGACTTTGTAAATATCCACAGTTCTGCATCTTAATTACCGGCCTTATTATCAAGCATGAACATGAAACATAAACGTAAACATGATCATTTCACTGATCATCCTCATCATTTCAGAATCGAGTCTCTTCACAGAAATTCCTTAACCAACTTCCGTTTTTGTTTTTTTTTTTTGGCCCTTTTTTTTTGCCTTTTTTTTTTTTTTTTTCCTAAGGGACTCCGCTATAAGGGGGCGTGACCCTATGTTCTGCTATCGTACATATGTGCTTTCCTTAATAATGATACCAATTAAGCATATGCTTTCCACTTGTCCATTCCAAATGAGGCAAGTTGAATATCTGAACAATAGGGTAAGTGCCGATATCTCAGAAGTAAAACCCCGAGCATAATATAGTTATAGTTATAGCCTAGTTGCATAAAGCATACGCAGGTGCGACATTTATCAAGTAAAGATGGCATCAGTTAACGTGTGGCGCTCGACAGATGTGGTTTTCTTTTCGCTCTTTTCACATTATATCTCTGTTGACAATACTGAAAAATGCCAGTAAAGCACTAGATATGGGGTAACTGTCGCTCCGACAGTAAGAAACCCGCAGAGGATGAATTTATGGGGTGTGTAATACTGTTTAATAGGTTTTCCGTGGGAGAAATCAGACCCTGTCAAGTGCCAATCATGGGTGGAAGCTTGAGGGCTTAGAAATTATTCCGTCAACCTGTGACACATGCATTTGCTCGAAGCATTTTGTTCACGGGTATCGGGACGGGTATAGCATCCAATTCCACCCCAGCAGAAATGCTTGCTTTTGAGGGCCGAAGGTCTTCGTTCCTGTACAAGAAGAGGACACCTGCTGTCAGGACACCAGCCTAAGCGCTAAGGACACCTCTCTGGGAGTGTCAACCCTCAGTTGCCAAGAGACTCAAATTATCTGGCAGGTATCTATATGATATCGTGAATTCAATTGACATTTAATGTGTATAATTCAGTGTACAATTCATTGTGTCCATTATACATCATGTCCTGTACGTGTATAATCAAATCAATCATCAAGTTAAGATCATCATGATTTATTTGAGAGCCCCATTCACTGCCTTTATTGGGGCACCGAGTGACTTCAATTGCAATTAGCTGGCGCAGGAGTTCGTCTCCGTCTTAGACTCCATGAGGTGGTTGCACTCATGTTTTGATCTCAGTTAAGGATCACGGATAAAAAAAAAAAACAAAAGCTTTGGTGGCTCTTCGAATCTCTTTGATGCATTCATACATCGTATAATATTAGAGCTAAAGATCAGTCGAGGGATTTATCTATTACGGTAAAAGATCTCAATCCGAACACCAAATTTATAGTAAAATTTGCAATCATCAATCATCCAGCATATGTCATGATTTAATCAATCTTATTATCATTCGAAAAGTCAAGATCTCGCTCAAGATTGAGGCCCTCAACACACACGCACAGTTCCAGTAATTTTGCTTTACGATATCCCGTAGAAGAAACGTCACGATCTTTCAAATAACGCTGTGAATCTTGAACTTTTCGCTTCGCAAATTCAACTTTTCCGCTTAAGGCCATTAAAAAAAAAAAAATAACATTTTTGTCATACCTCTGAAATTAGGTCAATTATGTGCCGCTCTGCGCATGCGCGAAAGGTTATCGGTACATCAGTTATAGCTTCTGATATTTTTTTCTTGACATTTCGTGGCGTTGATGATGAAAGCCACCTCTTATTCGGTCAAAAACAATCAACTTATCTTCGTCGAGCATTAAACCACTTTGTATCACCATCGTACTGTCGCTCATTCATGACATAGCAAATTATTTTGCCATACAATCCGGGCGCATCCATCCGGTTTAGCCGGTTTAGCGAGGAGTGATTACTACAACAGTAAAACCTCGATGTGTCGAAGTTCGTGGGGTTAGCTCAAATACTTCGACTCAAGGATACTTCGAGGGACAGATCGAGGCCGTTATGATATGACCGATATGATTCCAAACCGTGCTCTGACGTTATGATTAACTGCATGCGTTATGAACTCATAAACTATGAACGGTGATCTCATGACTTACGAGAAATCTAGACCAAAGAAAGATTAGGAGAAATTGAGATTGATACTTTTAAATAACAACTATTTATCAACGTGTAGATCTAAGGCTGGATTTCTTTAATTAACTCTAGCTTCGAATGCGCGCGGTCTTTTGTCAGCAATTCATTAAATACCATCACAAGCACACCAACAACAATGCCTCAGTCGATATCCAGGGTCTATTGATTTTAGGAGTCAGCCAAGCTCTGGTCGCGGTCTTGTGTCGGTCATTCATCAAAGATCATCACAAATACACCAACAACAATATGCCTTATAGCTTAGTTGAGATCCACGGTCCGTTGATCTTTGGAGTCAGCCAATCAAAGCTCTAGTCGCGGCGTAAACAGAGGCGAGATAAAAGCTGCCGACTGCTTTGTGGCGGCGGGGATGTTTTGATGCTTTGTAAACAACTGACTATCTCTCTCTTTTTGAAGTTACCAAACTGAGAAATATGCTCATCGAATTTTTCGACTTCGAGCTACAAATCGAAAATATGTCTCGGGGACTTCGAAAACACTTCGACACAAGGATAAATTCGAGAATGAGACGTTCGAGGGACGGATGTTAACGCTAATAGTAAAGTATAGGAGAATCGTCGGGACTTCGAAAACACTTCGACACAGGGAGACATTCGAGGGATGGACGTTCGATACATCGAGGTTTTACTGTACAAGTAAACATTGTTTGTATATGATGACTCTGGGCTGTAATTAAAAATAATCAGTACATAATTATATTAAACTTGACATAAATATATAAAACCTGACAGTAATATTTCGTTATTCAAATTCTGCCAGATTGATTCTTACCAATATAAATCATGAAATCAGTTTTCCATCAGTGACAATACTGTTTTTGCAAATTCGGCCCCACTCAGTCCGTTGACAGTGACACCATCTAAGGCTCGGTCACTATGAGTGAAAGCATGCCCTTCACAGATGGCATCATGTACGTCGGCGGGATCGCATCCAACCCCGGATTCAACCGGATAATGTCCCTGTTCCGGATTTCAACGTAGGCGGCCGTAATGTAAAGGTCAAGTCCCGAGTTTCACTCATCGTCAGCCATGAGATGGAAATTCAATCCGCAGGCTCTGGTCGACTTATTCGGTGGTGTTCCGCAGATAACATACATTAGGTGAGAATAGAACAACTTCACTGGTTCCCCGGTCATATATATATAATGACAAAGGCACACACCGATGACAGGTGGTATCTCATTGGCTGCTATTTATAGTAACATTTAGTCAACTGGTCGTATTTAGCAAATACTGTGAATTCATTTTCACTCGCCTCGCCTTGTGAGCCATCTTGGGAATTCCGAGTGACGTGGAGTGAAATGGATGTACCAAATTAGGCATGAGTTTTCATCGGTGTCGACGGTGTGACGGGTGTGTGCCGGTGCTTCTTTTCAGTATAGTGCCGGAGACCAGTGAATAGAACAACCAGATTAAGTGCGTTATGATTCTATGAAGCATGACTTGGACAATCATAACGCATCAGAGACATATCGAGCATGTCTACAAAACATAACGTATCACCGATTTCCTTCAAGGCGAAATCAGAAAAAAATCAATAAGACGAGTTAGATAAATGTCGAGTGTATCGATTTTGCCTCAGTAAACATGTTGCACTTCTTCAATTCAACATCACCCAAGTGTTAATTATTGCAGTTAGCTCCCTCACGTTGAATACCTTTTGTTCTCGTTCAAAAGTCAAGACATGCTCCATATAGAGCGAGTTGACACCCACTGAAACGGAGTATAATTATTGCATATACGCAACCAACAATTCATGCGAGAATATTACAATATAATCTAATATAACAATAGAATATTAATTGAATATATTCAACATTGTACATGAAGCAACTTATATTTGCTGCGACAAGTGATTGTCCATCGATCCAAGGTCAATATAGTGTCCAAGACACATATTACCTCGTTGTTTTTATTTTGTTTGTTTGTTTGTTTGTTTTATTTTTTTTTTATCAGAGTCAATAACAGCCTTATAAAGTAACTGATTGTGGAATATTACTCCTTTAGAATCAGTGGATCTGAGACGGACATTTATTCCTGGGATTAGACTTGAAGTCTACACTATTTTTAAGTATGTATTCTTAGAATTTGTTCTCAAGTCAGCGAATGCAATATGTAATACACAGGTCTTATAGCTCTAGAAGTCCTTTTTAAGACAGATCCTTAGGCCTATAGAACTTATAATATCTACAGCATATAAGTCATTCAGCAGAAACATAGCTCTGCTATCTTATATTCCGGTGCTGGTGTAATTAATCCAAAAAATTAGATTAATTTTATCTTCACTGTTTTCAACCAAAACCAAATTGCTTCGGCAAAGCACATATTCAACTGCACTCAACGCTCTAATGTTTTCCGTCTACCTCAACGATCTAACGGTACATAACATTTCATACGGCAAAATAATCTGTATGCCTCAAAGCCATGTTAGCACTAGATTTAGAAGATGTAATCGGAAAGCATACTGGATCAAAGGTTACAAAACAGATTATTGACGACAACGAAAGAACGAGTGCGCAAACTTTGCAAGACCGAGCGTTATGATTTTAGTTCAATACATTAGAAAGCTATGATCGGGATAATAATTACCGTTGAACGAGATATACATGTATTTGATTACAAAACAAACACATCGTATTTAATATTATTATTTCACCTTGGAACAAAAATATCATGTTTTCTTTGTTTTTATATTTTGTTTTTGTTTTTGTGGAATTCTGACGCATCTCGCCTTATGTGGTCAGAGGAGGTAAGCTGGAGTTAAGCCTTACCCAAGGACACTAGGTTGGCCAGCACCAAGCCCTTTAATTTATTTTATAACACGTAAAATCCAAAAAGCTCTAAACGCGACAGAATTATAAAAGCAATGGTGACAAATAGTACACATAAAAAGCACATTCAAATTAATTTAAAAAACATCAGATTTCATTATTAAAAAAAAAAGGTTTTCAGCGATTTTTTTAAATCATCAATTTCCTCGATCAATCAGATGCGGATGGAAAGAGAGTTCCATAGTCCAGAAGCAGCGATGGAGATACATTGATTATAGAGAAAGGCAGATGTAGTGAATGACACGTCTAGAATATTCGTGGTATGTAATCGGAGGGACTGTTGCGATCTCCATTGGCACATGGGCCGCAAATAAGATGGACCAATGCTGTGAACGGATTTGAGTACAGTTAACAAGACCTTGAATTGAACTCTCTTATTAACCGGTAACCAGTGTAATTCTTTTGGAACAGGGGTTATGTGCTGGAATCTCTGCGTGCAAGTAACAAGGCGTGCAGCCGCATTCTGAACGCTCTGCAGTCTTCTGAGAACTCGGGTTGGGGCTCCAAGTAGGGTGGCATTACAGTACTTCACCCGACTTGTGATGAAGGCATGTACGAGTGTCTCGAGGGATTTTGTGTCCAGGAAACTGATAACTATGTGAGAGATGGCGAATTTAGAACTTACACGTTACTTATCATGGACAAATTGTCCAAAAAAAGCTAACAATTATAAAATCCAAATCAACGACTATTGAATTGAGACTGTTTCAATTCTAGGGCTTAACTGAGCTCTACAAGAGTTAAGTATGTTGAATTGTAGACACATCGTTTCATCAGAACATGGAATGAATGAAGAATCCTTTAATATACCGACGTCATGTCATCTCAAGATGAGATACTAAAGACTAAATGAAAGACAATTGGTGCAGCATAACATCAAGGGCCTACTAATAATAGTACTCACTCAGGAAGAGGATTATATTTAGATATCTTTGCAGAGTATTTCCCTGTCGTTATTTCAGCGTCACATATTATATTCTCAGTTTCAACATGGGTGAACAAACGATGTTTCAATCGGTCCTCCATCTCCGTTAGTGTTTTGAGCGAGGGTCCACGACAAACCAAATTGCTGAACCGGATCAACCCGGCGATTCCGTCGAATGAACTTGAAGACTTTTCTGCGAAATCCACGTGCAAAGAGAACGTAAATGATGAAATTGGCGGCTGAGTTGACGAGGAAAGAGATGAGGTAGATGGGGCCAAAGAAGAACAGCACATTTCCACACTGCACTGCAATGTGGTATGGAGCATAGACCCACATCAGGATGCGGCGAAGAGGGCTGATGGACTGACAGATGATGAAGATTAGGATCACCCCGACCAACGACAAAGTCAGCTCCTCTTTTGCTTTCATCGTAGCTTTCTTCTTGAATGAATCTCGAATGTTCTGTAGCAGCGTAGTTCCCATGACGATCAGAGCCACAATGGGACCAACGTAGCTGAAGAGATACAGCAGGCTGATGGAGTATATCATCTGGTAGATGGAATTTTTCGAGAAAGGCTCAGCTAGTGGCTGTAATTCACCAGTAGAATCAGTGGTGAATGAGTTATGGAAGAAGTTTGGGAGGAAGAATATCACAGCAAAAAGTGTTGCCGCGACTGCCATCTTGTTGGTATTATCAGAGGATGTATATATTTTGGCTTTGAGTGGAATATAAATGCTCACATATCGTTGCCAAGTCACAATAAGAGTGAAGAGGACAGATATTTGGTTCAGAGTCTGGCCAACGTAGGACAGCACAGATATACTGATCACTTGGTGGTTGCTTGCTTCGACGTATAAATCTTGCAATTTCAAAAGTGGGGTCGGCATGGCGATGATCCCGTAGACGATCAGGATGAGGCTGTCGACGATGGCCAGATAGAAGAGCATACGGATGGTGGACGACTTGCGTCTGTCTCTGCCCATGATGACAATGGTCAGACCATTGCCAACCAACCCCACGACGATGACCAATCCACCGAAGATGTCGCGCATGAAAATGTTGTACCACGTGCAGAGGGCGGTGTCTGCATGTCCCGTGGAAGGAGTCCCGGAGGAGGAGACCTCTGGCCAAGACGTGCTTGCTTCGGCATCCATCTCCCGTTTGTCTCATCATCGCTCAGACCTCTGTCTTATGAACAGACCTCAGCGCAAGGCATCGTGCTTTCAATGTTATTCGCTAGCTTCTACCATGCTTTACCAATTCTGCTTTGCTGGGCATCGCTGTGACAGCAGAGGTATTTAAAGCCAAGCAATTTTACATGCTTCATCACCCCGTTTGTAGTTCATATATTGTGCGCATCAAGCAGGAAATATAAAGAAGAATACATAGGCGTCACCGAAACTAAATTCACCTGGTTTCACTGCCGTAGACCGCAGTTACCTGTCCAATGTTTTAATGTTACACGAATTAATCAAGACTATAATTTCAGTGCTTCATCTCATAATATTTATATTGTGAGCCAGTGATATTCGAGCCCATAACTCCTCAGCAATATCACATCGAATAAACCAACCATCACGTTTCCCCAATTAAAGAAAACACTTATTGTCATTCAGTATTTTCCACGAATCATTAAGAATTGCGTGCCTACGGTGTATGTTTTCCGAGTCCTTATAATTGCAGACTAAATAATTTTCTCGTAATTGTCGAAATATATACTCAGGCAATTTATAATTTCTTTCTTCGTCTGATTAACGCTGAATATTTTCTTGATCCAATACATTCTGATTGCATGTATACGTTAATCTAATAGTTAAAACGCGAGCCTTACTCTTTGGGTATAGACCCAAAAGGATCAGCACTTACAGGTACTAAATTACAGGTCATTAAATAGCATCTTGAACGATCAGCTTATTTCTTATATTTTTATTTATTTAGTAATTTGATACATTCTATGGTGACCGAAAAAGATGGTGTTCGGGGTGGCTATTGAGATGATGGTCAAGTCGTATTTCGAATGTTGCTATAGATGGAGATGTGATGATTTTTGAAGGCATTGGGTTTCAGAGTTGCATGGGCTCTCTTGATTATATATTTAATTTTGTCTGATATCTGTTCCGGCTGGCTAGAGGTAGATTGTTTGTGGGTGTCCTCTTGAAGTTTTGGGATTGAATTTAGAGAAATGTTTAGTTCTTAGGACGTCGGGATACTATGTGTCTATTAATATCATGTCCCCGCTGCATGGTTCTGTGGGAAGTTTGGGTTTTCTTAATCTTTAGTCATAATATATGTCTTGCCTATTATTTATTGCTCAGGATGTTACCTTTGATTGTTTTCCTCATGGCTTTGCAATTATTTTGCGGGTAAATGATGTTAATCTCACTTATACTTACTGTAATTTCCGGCTATTCTTTGATCTCCTCTCTTGTGGATGACTATGATGCTGGCCACAAATGTCTGGCAACTGTCCTTGGTCCAAAAAATGTTGATACAGGATGCTAAGCGGTTTATCAGTAATATCTTTGACTTCAACTAGTACTCTTGGGCGAATTCTTTCTGATGTCGGTGTTAAAATTGGCCAATACAGAGTGGGCCAAAAGTAGTCTACTCCTTGTACAAAAAAAAAAAAAAAAAAAAATCTGAAATTTGCTAAAATGTATCAATTATTCAACAACAACAAAATACGTTAAATACCTGGTAGGGATTGACTATGTTATTCTGTGCCCATTTGTGCAAAAAAAAATCAAATAAAAAAGTCAATTTTGAATGAGAAATGAACATTTAAATGTGAGTGGATCACGAGAAGAGTAAATCAGATGAGCCTCTGAACGAGCAGTGTCATCACCAGCACGAGGAGTGTCATCTCTTGTATGGCGCTTAAATGCAAACTGTCTGCTTTGTTTTGATTTTAGTAGATCAATATTAGTGCTACTGCCACAAACATAGCACTCTTAAACAGAACAATACATGTAGTACGAGATCGTTGCCTTAATTATGAGTTCAATGAAACTTAGCCATGGTCCGGGGCCCTGTATGCCACCAAAAGTCGAAAATTGCGCAATGATGAGTGCCCTCTATTATTTGAGATAAATCGGCATAAATGTTGATGGAAATGGAATAAAAATTATAGAAAAAGCAGCATGACATGTTAGACTAAACACGCCAAGTTTATATTTATCTTATCTTTGTGGGATTTTGACACAGCGATCTGTTATGTGACACCCTCTCAAAAATGCTTAGCTCCATTGGATAACATTGAAATCTTCAACATGGAGTAGATATACAAAATTACAAACACTTAACTACTTCCCACAGGCGGAATCGAACACTGAACGATCTAATTTGAGTCAATTTTGTTGGGTGTTTTGAGATGAATTACATTAATTATTAATATAATTACAAAAGGCGATCGCTTCTGTGGAAGCTATATGTGATGACACAATTATAGTTGTTGAATCACAGCTACCTACATCTATAATTATTATGACATCCATAAAGACTTCAATGCTGGTCTCTTTTGTCTTCTTATGGGAATCCCCTCTAAAGGTCTGTGATCTGTCACCGACGCGTAGAAACCACCTGACCGTCGATACATCGAGTTTAAGACTATAAACATTTGGGCGGGGTTAAATATGCATGCATGTGAGCATTCATTGAGTCTGAAAGTGGTTGCAGTTGAGGACTTGTGAATGGCCGAGAACTCATACTCCCTCGCATGAGAGGGCACTGTATGTCAATGTGGTCATGCTGGATTAACAACACGTGGAACCTCAGGTTGCTTCGACGCGTCGGAGACAGATCATAGTTCTTAAGCGGGTGTTACGTGATTGGTTTCACAATGAGGCTAGTAGTATTTGAGTGCACCTAGAGTCCTAGTATGAGCAGTCCAGTCCACACCATATAACATGGCTGATATCAATTGAGTAATCTGGGAGCTCGCTGACCGAATGTGAACTCAGTCATGCATGTCCGGAAACGAGATCTACACATGAAGGAACTAATCACGCAAACTGATTACCCTCGTCAGTCGTTGATAGTGTCCTTTCATCGGGCCACTTTTTGTCATCTTGACATTGCATCAGACACGTTTAAACAGAGGCTTTCATGATATACAAGTACATATAGGATTGACTTGCTTGCCTCACATTTATATGGCATCGCCCCCGATAACAGGTATAACACAAAATGTAAAAATAATGACCCAAAATAGATGATATAATACGAGGAGGCATCTGAGAGTGTTGAACCAGTTCTCGGTCTGACATAAAAAGCAAAAACTTCGTGTTACTCCAAAATTAGCCCCCTCCGATGATGCTTAAAGCCGTTCTCCTCTGATGCATGCAACGATCGGTCTTGCTTAGTTTGCTCCAATGTTGCTATCGTGCTATTGTGTACAATAACTAGTAATAAGCGAGGCGTTGGGCATTGTACATGTAATATTTAAGGCGACGCCAACCGGGTTGGTATGTCCGGTGATGTTGCGAATGCATTCCACAGAGCGTGCCACACTAAGCTAAATAATTTTTTGTTAGTTTCTCTTTGTCATAATGTATGTGTAAGCTCGATCATGCTTATTGCAAGGATTGTGATATTCGGCCGTTTCGTCGCTTGTCTAAGTTTAATTAGTTTAATCGCATCTCTTATGACATATTCATCTTACCTAGTTATAACCAGGTAAAATGTATATGTTAGAAGATATTTGATTATGAGAATGAAAAGGCTTCTAAAATAAAGAGAGTGGACTAATAATAATACATTAGCCATTAAGCATGAGGCAAGGTTTTTTTTATACTGCTAACCACGGAGTACATGTTGATCAAAACCTTACGATACATGACCAAATCAACCATTTTCTGAACAAGGGTAGATTAGCAAAGACTCACCTGATAAGTATGCGTCCCTACTGTACTAAAGACCAACTCACGGCCCCCTATAAAACACTGATGTGGTCCGCTTTGGAGCAAGAAAGCGCATGCTACGCCCATGCGAGCCAGGCTCAACTGACAAAACTGGAACTATATATATATTCCAGAAAAAACACTCAGGGATAGCATGCTCACGGTATCAGTTCGCAGACAAATAGCCCACACAGCAATGATTTACAAGCAGACATTACTCCATTTCAAACTTTTAATTATCTACCTATTGCCTTATTTCGATCCAATGTGTGCATAACACATTTCAAGCAAAATGTCGTGATTTCTTTCCGAATCGAGAGATCAATAAAGAACAAAAACACACCATAGACAGAAGTACACAGCGCCCGGAATTATTTTGCAGTTGGAACCTACCAGGGAGACAACAACGGAATAATAAATATACATTGGCATATATAAGACAATCGTGCGAATCGTCTATGTTTATTATGACTAAAATTTAGTTGAGAAACCACGCATGTGATGCATATCCACACTAATTAATTAGAACCGCGCATCTACAAATAAACACTATGCATTCCTATGATTGGTGAATTATTATTATTATGAATACAAATAACCACATGTATCTATATCCATATTGAATGCGTACACATGATTAAGTTCAACTGCACTAGTCTCATGAGTAAAGCATTAATCGGAATAAGGTAGGAATAATTAGTATCATTAATCATTGTTGTATTCACGCCATGAAGGTTAATTGATAATTTAGAGCGTGTGGTCACCGTTCTCTGTTACTGCATAGCAATTGCCCTGGCACCACCTGTCGTCAATTCCGTGCTATAGGGTGTGTTGTGCGGGGGTAGGGAGTTTGTCGGGGAATTTAGAGTCTGCTTTTTAATGGGCACTTATCGGTTGGAGGGATGAATCATTGATTTTGAGGCTGGTACCAGCTGTATTCGATCTCCGAAACGAAATGCAATGTGAGATATACGCTGAATCAAATGGATCAATGGTCACCGTGCTCATAACGTGAGAGCTCTTTGCTGGCGTTCTGGGCTAATATTTAAATGAACCCAAAAACCTCCGGAAATGGATGCGCTGTTGACCGTAAGGTGTCGCGTTCATCAGTGACAACACCTCCGGCACCCAGTGTTCGGTTTCAGCCATTTGAGTGCTGTCAGATCACGTGATTGGAGACGATTCAGATCGGGATTTCAACACAACGTTTTGTCAACTTTCTACCCTGAGTGTTCATATTGGATGTACATAACGAATAACTTGAGATTATGCATTAGTTATGGCATCCGTGGATGATCGAGGTATGTTCTTGGAGTTTGTTTATCCATTTAATTAGTAGTTGTTCATTGTGCTATTCCTTCGAGTTCCTGGATGGAAAACGCAGTTGCATTGTTAGACAATGAATTGTTAACTCCAGTCTAAGTGTGAATATATCTTCCATCTTTTGTTTTGTGGATGGACGATTGAGTGCGAAACATGCAACTGGATTTACATGTTCGATTCCACATAATGAAACTAAAACTGAAGCCTCTCTTGCTCAGACAAGGACATATGTGATACCTGCTTTACTCGAATTGATCAGGCATGCATGCATCCGAGACATTCTAACCTAACACTTACATCTGCGTGTAACCAACTCTATTATGATAACAATGCAGCTATTTAATAGACAACCTAAATATTCGAATATACATGGTGGTCCATAATTAAGCTATTTATCTCAGTTACTTATATGATATACTTTCCGAATGAACGGGGGTTGCCATGGTGACGCGATTACTTAATTCACATCACAGACATTGACCATTGGTTATAATTATGAAACCTTGCATGGAGCCCATATCAGTGGTATTTCAATGGCATGCATATTTGTTTTCTCGTGTGTTAAAACAAGCACATGAGAATAAGTATACAGTGAAGTGTGAATCAATAAACGTCGCGTGTCGTAAATAGCATGCAATACAATTGGTCACTTAGATCTATAAGAGAGGACGCTATAGGCAAGGACAAATGTAGGGAAAATACAGCAATTGAATTTGGACATTTTCCGAAAAGAAGAAAAAACAACAACAACAAAACAATGCAAGAACGAGTCACGCAATTATGAGGAGTAAGCATTGCGTGATATCATACCATTTAACACAATTAGGTGCAATGAATATGATCTTATAGTGACCCGCTAAGGACTCTATAATGATGAAGATATCGATTTTAATATGCATCGCCTCGAAGCAAATTAAGCAGACAAGCCAGCCAGGGGTTCGAACAAATAGTGAAAATGCGATGCACGCGCTTTCAATTGAAACACCTGCTACCAGAAATGACAGGAATGAAAAACACGATCGGGAATTGTTAAATGTATTCTCCGGTATCGATTTTGTATTGATAGGCGTGGTTGTAAGGTAAATAGTAGCCATGCATATCATAAAGACGAGTCTGTGAATGTTTGTGTGTGAATATCTATGAGAATAATTATTTTAAAAGAGCATTTTAAAATGGTTACCTTTTCCAATCGATCTCACAATATCATCTAATTATTATGTATTCATTGATATCATTATGGTACTCAATTTCAGCAAAACATATTTTTAATTCGTTCTAGTTTGTATCGAGGTCACGAATGACATAAAAATACATCATCATTATCTCACTGAGCGGATATAATACGAAATACAACTACATGTATAACGATGAATATATTTCAATTATGATACATTAATTGTACGTACTTCATGCTGTACTTAACTCGGAGTTTATTGCTTGTTTCAGTATCAGGTGGTATAAAAAATCCATGAATTTCTTGAGAGCAATCTGTCTTCCCCTGTAGCATAAACTGAACGCATCAATACAACTGTTTTTGTTGTTATTGTTTTCTCTGTCTTATGTTTGATTCATACTCTCTGTAGCGGTTACCATGGTTACATGTCATAGGATGATCACGTGACGTATTGGCATAATGGCGGCATCACTTCTTCTGCTTACGCTGCTTCCAATTGTGGTCGTCTCCATAAGTGAGTATAGCTTACTGTGAAATTATGACCATATTACCCAGTGGTTCAAAAATCCTTTAATTAATATGTCAAAATTATTTTCCTCTGGGTGAATCATGAAATACGTGTGAAAATGTTAAAATTATTCATGCGCCATACGGGTTTTCTCTATTTACGTTGGGTTTTCCCCTAGTGCAATTTGGGCGTGAACTGATGACACAAAAACCCATGAATTAGTACAGTGTAAAATCGATCAATTGTATATGTCAAACTGAAAACCATGAAACTGTATTCCAAACACTGGGAATAAAAATGCTCTCGATTCGTGGAAATGAAATTTTATGCAATAACACAATTAACATATATTAGAATCTTTAGAGAGTCTGAAAGTAAACATTTCTGGCATTTAAAACTGCACTGACTGAACCTCAAATGCCAAGCAAAACAATGGACTACTTTTCTTTTCTTTTTTTTCATTTTGTCAGTATTGGAAGAGGGCAACTCCCCGATATCAGGCACCCATAGCTTGGACACAGCCTCTGTTCCAGGATTAGCAGTTCTTATGCTGGATTTCGCCTTGACCGATGGAAGTCTCAGGGAGTACAGAGTGACCACTTCCACGTCTCCTTCGCCGACTCGACTCCAAATCTGGAGGCCAGTAACCCCGGAGGAAGAGGAAGCTCGCTTTGAACTGGTTCAATCCACACGGTTCGTCCCGACGGTTTCAGGGAATTTTTCGGTGAGCACAGAAATAGATCCACAGACAAACCATTTATATTCGGAACATTTAGATTTGCTTTGTTCTGTAATCCAAAATATAGGCCTACACATTTATGTGCTGGACATCTGTGTGTTTCCCAGTACCGATTAAGCTAAATTTGCATCACCCTTAATTACCCCGGTGCAAACCCTTTCATAATCACCATAAACAGTCGACGATGAGTAGCGAGTAAAATTCGAACTTTATCACTTTAGTCGTAATATTGTCGTAAAATCAATTTCAGATTCTTCCAAGCATGAACTTCCGGATCCAGAATGGCGACCGATTGGGCTTTTACAGCGAAGCCACGCCGATGGGGATTTCGTATGATTTCGTGCCCTTAGAAAGAGGGACTGATATGATCATCAAATCCTTCGATCCAGGGGTGTCACACCCTTCTGAGGGTGACATCATCACATTCAACGAGGACATATATAGCGTTTGGAGATTTGGGCTCTCTGTAATGGTTGATACAGGTACAGTAAACAATCACCTCCTGGTCAAAGGTCACCCTCCCGGTTACAGATTATGGTGAAGGACCATTACCTGATTACAAACCAATGCCTACAGCAGTTCCTCCAGCAGTCACAACCCCTCTTCCACAGACAGTGTCTCCATTCATACCATCGACTTCAGTCCCGGGTGGTATGTTCCTAACGGCATCACTTTTGCATCATGTGACCCTCCCATACCTTTTTCAGAAGTCATCATAGGGAATCCAATCAGTGATGGAAATGTAATGCAGCTTGCTTCTGGAGACAACTTTATATTAACTGAGAAGCCTTCACCCGAGGGTGACGTCATAGCCTTCCATTTGTTCTCATCTGCACCTGACAGAACTGTGCTGCTTCAAATTTGGAGACCTTTATCCCCTGGAAACTATCAACTCATCCATCAAACAGAACATGAAACATCTACAGTTGGGCTGGAATCGGTTTGTCTGACGTCGATATTTAATCGTCCATTTCATCCGTCGTCTTTAACCACCGTATCAATTGTTGGTTGGTTCTTCTTAATTTCTTCCTGTTTTTAGGTCGAACTAAGAACCCCACTGCCAATAAGGGAAGGTGATGTCATTGGATTCTTCAACATGAACAATGAAAGTGCTATTAAGCATAAACGGGACGATGGAGCAACCGGATCACAAACGGTTTATGCAAAACGATATTCCACCCCTGTCCCTGGAAATATCTACTACTTCCCGAACGGATTCACGACCTACAAGTTCTCCATATCAGCCACAATTCGTCCAAGTAAGTGTTCACTTCATTGTTAAACATTGAAGGGCAGGGCACACAATGTATTTGGTTATTTTTTCAGGTGGAATCGTCATTGGTGAATCTAGTAAGTGTTGCTCCTTTCAACATTCACAACATCACGATCCGGATATTGTGCAGGTTCAGGCAGGACGTACTGGTGGTGGAGATGGCTGCTTATTATCCCAGTCCTAATGGCAATCATTGCTATTATATCATCTATTTATGCATTATGTGAACATTGGGATAGGAAGGCAACGGTATGTGAATTAAATCATTGCTATCATACTAAATTAAATGCTATTTTTATATCCGAGTGAGCTAAATTAGAGACTTACACAGTCGTTTGCTGTAGTTTAATTTTAATGAATGAAAACCTAATTATTATGTTTTAATTACTTGCACCTTGAGCACTTTTTGGAAGATTTTATGAAAGGTATTTTGATATTTTTAACGTGGAAAAGGGATGTGGTTGTGGTTGGGTGATTCTGGGGAAACAGTGGTGGTGCTTTTTCGTCTACTTTTATGAAATTTACTGAGAATACTCAAATGCTACTCATATTTGTTTTCTGATTGAAATTTATTTATGTTTTAGAAATCAGAATCTGCCGACACAGAATGCAAACCAGAGACTCGCTTTGCCTCTTACACCGACATCCCTGTGTCATACTCTGCTCTCAGTGTATCTGGCCTGTATTGAAAAGAAACGAGAAAAAAAGAAAGGATCAAAATGATAACTTATCAGGAAATTGTGATTTTTACTCTCTATTTAAAGTTCTATGTGAATTCGGACGAAACACCGGAAGTAAAAGTGACCGGTTCGCACTGGATCCTGCCCAAGGAAAATATTTACCTGTACGAACCATTGCACGAGACTCACAACTACATATTCTACCGAGCTGAGATTACAAGCATAGATTTTGCTGGAAAGAATGGCATTGGTCACGTTGCTGTAAAAACTGTGAAAGGTATGATTATCATCAATCGAGATAAATGCAAATGATATTCATCAGCATTTATGTCTATCATCAACGATTTTCAATAATGATTTCCATTACAGATACTGAGACTGAGCATGAAAAACATTGTTTGATGCAGGAGTTAGACTTGATGACGTCTCTACTGCCACACCCAAATGTTCTCCAGTTGTTTGGCTATTGCCAGGATACAGGTATCTAGTTCCAATCATGATTTGAGAGTTTGCTATACGTAATGTTGCAGAGCCACCGATGCTAGTGATGGAATATCCTGTTTACGGCTCCCTTGTTGAATATTTACGAGACCTTCGTAAGAGCTACACCCACGTGACCATTGCTGGACACAATAATTTCTCCTTGACCCACGAACTGATGAGCTTTGCCACGCAAATAGCACGTGGCATGGCCTACCTGGCATCTTTAAAGGTAAGTCTGTACATCAATTGCTCTTATATACAATATACAAATCGGATATCGGTTATCGGATTTGGATATCAACACATCTTTAATTAAAGGTCATTATTTTGCATGACAGATATTGCATCGAGATTTAGCGGCAAGAAGCATTCTCTTGGGCGAAGGAAAACACTGCAAAATCACCAGTTTTGGCGAAGCACAAACCATCATCGACACTCATCACTATGACAAGGTTTGCAAGGTAAACTCGCTTCCTTATCTCCCCAAAACGCAGCAATGAGTGACGTTATTTCCAAGGCACGCCAGGCGATACGATGGATGGCTCCAGAATCAATATTTCAAGAAGATTTTTCGCCTAAAAGCGACATTTGGTCTTTTGGTATTCTTCTCTGGGAAATCGTAACATTAGGTTTGTTACCTTTGAGTGTTTGCTCATCTAACATTTACTTCAAAGGTGCTACGCCGTATTCTAATCTCCAAGCTTCGCAAGTCATGAAGCACGTCAAGAAAGGGCATGTGTTAGTTAGCCCACCTCACTGTAAACCGCAACTGTGAGTATGAAACCAACGTGTGATCAACAATGCACTGTTATTTGTAGCTTCTCGGTGATGTGTAAATGCTGGTTGATTAGGCCGACAACTCGGCCAAATTTTGAACTGCTGGCTGAGATATTACAAGCCCTTCACGAGGAAAGTGCAGACTTGATTCAATTGGAGAAATACCCGGCAGACCAGTACTTCATCTTAGATCCAAATCGACCCGATGAAATTGTTTGATCTTCATGCTGGCATAATGAGAAAGAAATCACTTTTCTGATGTGGCATTTCGAGGAATAACGAGAAATGTCAGAACATTTATGCGAAACAATTGCGTTTTTAATCAGATCCGTGTGCCATAAACAATAGACTGCAATGTGATTTATAAGAAACCAGAGGCAGCAGTTTTCATAAATCAGTTTTCATAAATCATGAGTTCCAAATGCTTTTATTCAGAATAAAACACTCTTTAGTTATGCATAAAATATATATGATTATGGATGTGGGGGTTTTATTTATCAAATTGAGGCTGTGGTGATTTGTAAACGGAGGAGGACATTATTTTTGATAGGGTAGTAGTTAGTGTCACCTCCTGTTAATACGCGCACATTGTTCATCCCAGGAGACACATCAATTAATTACGTCCGAATCTTCAACAGAGCTTCCTTAGACAGAGAAGAGTTATATTCTTTCAATGCCGATGAGAAGGGGACGACATCTACACCACCAATTTCATCCGCGTATGATGTATTAGGTTAAAAGGTAGATATAGATACATTTAAATCTGGCAAATATCAAACAAAATATGCACGATAAGAAGAAAGGCATTATGCATAATAAAGCGTGGTTAAAAGACACTACGAGGGTATTTGATGAATCTTGAAAACATCAAAGATTCAAAACTAGAGGTCATCGAACATTGCCAGACATAGAAACTCTTATATTGAAATAAAATATACATCTTTGTATCAACGAGGGAACATTTTGGACATTGTTTACAATAGAATCATGAAGGAGTTACTAGAATGCCTATATGAGTCACGTGATTGGTCAGAATTGAAGCCAGATTTAAGAGGAGCATTTTTGTTGAATATCGAGGCGTCGACATCAGACCACCTTAATGAAAATTCGACATGCTGATGCTTCATGTTACTTACACATTTGGTCATTTCCCATCAATTTCAAGATACATGTATCGTGAATAGGACATTTAACGTGGCACAGTCCTTCTATTAATTCTATGTTATTATCAATGAACATTGCACACACAAAACCTCGAGCGGCGATCAAGTTTACAAAAGAGAGATGAAATACATGTTTAAACGCAAAATTCAGTTTCCAATAAACAGAGAGGCTAGAATTGCACCAGCAATGCCTGCAATAAAAACATGAGCAATATAAAATAGCGTTTTCTTCCAAGAAACGAGTCACATCTGGCATCATAATTATACTCCCATCTTGTTATACCTCGTCAGTCATTGCAACACACGTTCCTTTACAAATCTTTTAATCTGTACACCACCATATGCTTGCACCAACATGAGACAGTGCACTCTTATGCACACAGCACCACATCGTACGAACACCATCATCAGCACACATCAACTCATGACACTCTCCTTCATCGGTGTTTTGAAGCAGCGCACCCGAACCAACTTCGTATAATTATTAGAGGAAAGAGAGAGAAAAACGTTTATTTAATTTGTGTTATGGCATTATTTGTATCTATACATTTTTTATTGTTTTTTCATCATTCTGATCCCTAATATACTTCTACTTATGTTTCACACAATACAGGCGAAACAATTAAGGGGTCATTCGTCTATCGCGGTTTGATTCTCTCTTATTTTATGCCATTAATACATTTGTTACCTTTTATTCTGTGTTTGTCTTGAGAATCAACAAAAAAATTACCACATGCAGCCATTACAATATAGAAACTTACTCAAAAAGCGGGGTTGTCTCCTCGGACACTCAAAAGGGATTATATTACCTTTGTATAGGTATGAGTGTGGTTACTGTGGTAGCGTTGAGATTGAATTAATTATTGAATTAATTAATTAATTGAATTAATTAGATTGAATTAAGACATTCGAAAACACAGTAGTGACAGTTCATATTGTCATCTTATTCAGCCTTTGTTCTGAACCGCATCAGCAGTGCTTGTGCAAAGTCGCAAAAACCTAATGATTAATTTTAGTTATTTATTAAAGTCTGTAGTTCAAACTGTGATCTGCAGTTGTCGACACATGTACATGGGACGTGCGAATGCAATGGTGCCTCCAGGCATATGCTCTTATACTTTCATGCCCGTATGCAGCGAAAGAGGTTTGTAATGTATGTAACCCATGTGTTTGCTGCTGCTGTGCGTGTTTCATCTGTGAATGTCAACGAAACTAGCTAAAGGGACTCAATTTTCGGTTCGCACTGTTAAAATATATATTCTTGAATACAGCTTGAATATTATTATAGCAATTAACCCTGTATGATGCTTCACTTGCACAATACACATGGATGGATTCATGACATGACATGCAAATCTATATCGAACATAGCAGCACTTTGGATCACCCACTAGCCTACATTGAACACCATACACTCGTCATAGACTTCTGCTTGTTGTCACTGTTAAGAGCATCGCTCACTTTTAAAGAAGAATGTGACGAAATGTGAGAGTTCAGAGGGTTTTTTAAGAGTTTTATTTGGCAGATGGCATCAGCAATAGCGGTTTATATGCCCATAATAATCGAAAGCATTGCATACAACTATATAAATGAGAAAATATAAAGAGAATATTGCCAAAATTCAGTGGCCAAAAATGTGTGCGCACAATTGGCACTCTTCCACATACAATGACGATGATCGAAATCAGCTCGTGTAGGCAGTAGGCACAACACCTCTCTTGTACCATGAGGCTCCTGCATTACACAACTCTTGCCATTGTGACTGCTTTTCCTGACCTTTGGTGGTTCCGCCAAACCAGCACTCTGGTCATCCTCGTCCACTCGTCGCCAGGCAACAAAGAGAGACGTGATGTCATCAGATCAACATGGCTGTCGACGCCATCACCAGAGGTGACAAGTTTCTTCGTTATTGGCACTAAACATTTAAGCAATGTTGAAAAAGGTCGACTTCACGACGAAAACTATAAAACAGGAGACCTGTTACTGCTGGAGAATGTTGAAGACGCCTACAAGACATTAACCTCAAAAACACTGCAGAGTTTTGTTTGGATCCACCACCATATGAACTTCCGGTTTGTGTTGAAATGTGACGATGACTCTTTCGTACAGATCCCACTCCTGTTAACCAAAGCACGTGAATTTAACGCAACTGACTCAGTTTACTGGGGCAACTTCAACGGTATGTCGAAAGGATTGCCGGACCCGCCACCGTTTATTCTCTGTGATAGGTTTATACCATTCGCCAGAGGAGGTGGCTACGTGCTCTCAGCTGACCTGGTGACCTACATCACCGCCAACCAGCACCACTTGTTTACACATCGCGCGGAAGACGTGGCTGTGGCCGTCTGGCTGACACCCTTGAAGGTGCATCGACTGCATGACGTGGATTTCGACACGGAGTACATGAGCGTCGGGTGTTTGAATTCTTTTATTGTTACTCATAAGCAGAATATTTACATGATGGAAGAAAAACATAAGAATTTACAAAAACATGGAAGATTGTGCCAATCTGAAAGATTGTACCACAAACGACACACTTTCGACTGGAAGGCATACCCTTCGAAGTGTTGTCCACCAATTGAACATTAGGTCTTGAGTCTACAGTCGTGGGAGTACAACGGTGAGCCGATCTGAATAAAAAATAACATGCTTCATTGTATTCGAGTGTGCGAGCATTTATTCATTAGGATATTACTTCCAATAATTAGTATGTACTTATTATTTTCTGTTTTGCAATTTTAAAGCCGGACGCACAGTGTCGATATAAACTGTGTGAGCGCGTGGCCCAAATACTTATTTTCTAACCAATCAGCGACCCTTTCCACTCATTCAAATCGCAGGAAGTTGCTTAATTGGCGTCAAATCAAGAATCCGAGCAGAAAATTAAATCAACGGACTGCTGCAATTGCAGTAAGTTCTGAATAAACTTAAGATGCCTGAAATGCTCCACAAAGCGCGTGCAGCTGTGATTTATTTGTATAAGTTGTGTTGTGATTAACCATCTTATCTTTTGGGGTGAATTTGAATGAAACCCTTTTGTACCATGAATACATTATGAGGTCATAGTTCAGAGGTCATAGAACGATGCCTGGTGCGTTATGACAACAGGGTACATTTCATCTCTCGGTGGGCGTTATGATTCATACCAGTGGCTTATTGTGCGTTGTGATTGATACGCAGTTCTGGAAGGTTTAAGCGATCCACGTACCTGAGCGTGGCATTGGCAAGGGCTTCTAAACCCGGAATAATTCTAATTTATAGACGAATGAAGCTGGCTGCGAAACGAGAACTATTTTCAGGTTTTTAGGGTAAATTTAACATTTTTAAAAATTGAATGCAGATTTCTTTTTCTTTTCTTTTTTATTATGCCATAGCAAGAGTCTGTGGGCAATCCGAATATAACCCGTGTTACTTTAGTTGAACTGTTGAACTAGCGATAGCAAGCAGATTGTGACGTTTTTAGTTCATCACGAGGGTCCGTGAGGCGATATGTGTCAATATCTATTGTTCACTGGTTCCCTTGTCATATACATGACACAGGCACACATCGATGACAGGTGGTATCTCATTGGCTGCTATTTATAGTATCATTTAGTCAATTGGTCGTAATTCAGCAAATACTGTGAATTCATTTTCAATCGCCTCGCCTTGTGAGCCATCCTTGAAATTCCGAGTGACGTCATGTGAAATCGAGTGAATTGGATGTACCAAAATAGGGGTGAGTTTTCATCGGTGTGTGCCGGTGCTTCTTTTCAGTAGCGCCGGAGACGTGATGCGTGATGGGGTTTTACGGCTCCACCCAACCCATTCGGGTGATACGGGCCCCAGAACAGAAGGCCCGAGACCGGGGTTTCCCCCTACTCTTATCGATAAATCCCAAGGGTTTTTTATCCTGCATACCACCATAGACAGTAGTACACAGCGACCGGCCTTGTTACGCAGTTGGGCAGCACTGCAGAGTCACCGAAGAATTACAATTATAACAATCATAATTCACAATCACAACGCCCGTGGCCTTGCGCCGAAGACCAATGTATATCTCATTCGATTGGTTCCGATGAGAATATCTATTGTGAGGGGTTATTGTCTGTATCAATTATAAATTACGTATGTTCTTGGAAATAGTTTGTTGCTCTGACTTCCAAATTTCAAGTCTGTCATTTTGCATGTTTTATGTTAGGCCAGGAACTTTTCGAACAAGGCTTGTACGAGGGTTGTTCGAAAAGTTTTCGGCCTAAATTAGAACGTGAAGTTTGGAGGTCAAACAGACCAATTATTCACAAGATCACACGTAGCTTTAATATTTCTCTGGTAAAACTAGTTTTATATGGAGCGAACTTCTACCGATATCACTGTCAAAGCCATTGTGTAACACCCAGTTGACCGCTCCGACCAAACTGGTGGTGTGGCCGTCGTCTGCTCGTTAGACAATGTGTCAAAGCCTCATTTCGGGTGCCTAATGTTTGATTTCTGGTCCTCTCATAACACTGTCTCGCAAGATTTGATCACTGATTTTAACCGAGTTCAATGCTTGCGTAATAATTGGCTTTGCTGTGATGAAAATTAGAGGGAATTATACATGTATTGAAAAAAAAAAAAAAAAAAAAATTAACACGGAAAGTACCGGAAGTGCATAAAAAATTCCCGCCCATTTTTCATCGTTCGATCAAAAAGCCATGCAGCCATTCAACTTAATCATTACGCCGCATAAGTTAAATATTTGTGTTGTGTGGAAAAGACAAATACCTAAGGCATCAGCTGCTGTCTTGTGATTTTGCCTGGTAATTTAGTTAACTATGTTTAAATGGATATTTTACAGTGGTACAACATTGACTGTACTCATATGTTCTTTTTATTTGCGCAATTCTAGATAATCACTCTGTTTTAATGATTTTATAATATTTACATTTCTAACGTGATACTTCAATATGTCACAAAAATATTTCGGGAAAATAAAATAATGAGCCCGACGCATCTTACAACGTAAAGTTTTGTCGGAGCGTACAATTACCATAAAATGATTGCGAGAAACGTGTTGACAGGACCGTTAGGAGTACGTTTGGTGCATTGATCTCATTAAAATTTAGCATACACATGGAAATAAAAACAAAAGTGTATTTGTCAAGTAATTATAGAACTCGCATCTTGTTTTTCCATTTCTTTTAATGTTTAACAACCAGAAGGACGATAATTTTAGGCCAGACGTAGTGCTGCCCTCTTATGGGATTCATTTGAGCATTTTATTATGATTCCATCAATATGCTACAAACACATGGACATCCGTATCTGATCAATATTCTTAAAGAGATCTTGAATTAGCGCTTAAATCAGGAGTTTCTCATTCTGAGGAAATGCCGACCCCTATTTCAATGCCTTCAATTTTGATATGAAATGCTGACCTATATCCAATTTCTATGTTAGGCCGAGAACTTTTCGAACAACCTTCGTAATAGTCACGCATAAACATGAAAACGAAATGAATCTGTGGCATTGGGAATATTGACAAGCAAAAATATAAATGAAAACGAAAGAGTTAAATGTGAATTTCAAGCTGACATTTAAATTCCATTTCGTCAATAATTGCAATATTGTGTAGCCACAAATTATCGAGGCCTGCCTGCTATTCAGGTGCACACACAGATCGTTTGTTTACCTTAATCCGTCCGTATCCGAGCACTCGAATGATATGATCCTCGGTAACATCTTGTGAAACTGGCATTGATAAGGCATCGCTCTCGCACTATTCCCAGAGTGTTGTTGTTTTTGATTGTACCACCTGATCTGTTACCATCGTATACATTAAATTTATTTAATGCAAGTTAAACGTTAACATTAAGTAGATTTTGACCAATTTGGTATACTAATAATAATAATTTATTCAGAGCTATACCAGGGCTGCATTATACTTAGTTGTCTTACATTCCTCGCGACAAATTTTCAACAAACCGGAATGCTATAATTATTCCTTACAAATTTATACTAAATATTATCGTTGTCTTGGTTGTAATTTATTTGGTAATATTTTTCTGTTTCATCTTACACCGTGTATACATAATGGCAACCATTGATGAAAATGCCAGTTTTAGGACTGCTTCGCATTTCAATTTGCATTGAGTGTTAGGGCTCTATTAGCTATTTGTTACGATATCAGAGGACTTGAAACTCAATGGTGATATCATTGTGTCATTAATACTCATTATAGCTTAAGCTCATTTCCTAAACAATCCCATCTGTTTATGGATGTAAGATTAAGTGTAAGATATGTTAGTAAAACGCCCTAAATGAGCTCTTACGTTGTTGAATGCAATGCATAATGATTGTAAGTGCGTTTATGCCACTTTGACGACGAATAGCGACAGGAATGCAGGACTTAGATCTAATTTTATACCGTGGAATGACTTCCGGTTCGAATATAAGGTTCCTTACCAAGAACCCCTCGCCCCTCGCCCCCTCACCCCTCGCCCCCTCCCATAATGACACTGAACAGACTCACCTTCAGTGAACAGGGCACTCCGCCGAAGCCCCTCACGATCACCAATAATGGCACAGCCACCCAGTTGACAGGCTGTGATCTCGTTTGGCACTTTATTGTGGTTATACTCCAGTTTCGACGATCGCATTTGCGAAATAAGATCATGATATCCACCATCACAATATACTTATCAAAGATCATTATGTAAGATCTCTGCAGATGTTATCGGCTGATTTAAGCTGCGAGGTTCCATTCGCAGCTGCCATTCCGGGCACCTCTTTGCACTTGTAGATTTGCGCGTCGAATCAGGGATTTGTCCTTTTGTGTGTCGTGTTTTTGAATAGCCAATTCTAAGGAATACCATTCATTACAAGATCGGTCCTGGGATATAGTTATGAACTCATTATTAACTGTTATTTAGCATTACTTAGCAGTGTGACTTCCTTATGTACTCATGAGTATTATTCAGAAAGATCGAATGAATCTACATCTGTTTGTATGAGTCTGGGGAAATAATATATTTATTACAAAATTTAATTATCCTTGATGGAAAGTACTTTGCAGAATAATGATGCGAGACACGATGAGGAGTCATTCGCCGTATCAAAAATTGTCCTCAAAAATGGATAAAAATTTTAGTGTTTTTTAACCCACTGTTTGACCTGCTTGGTAAGCAAAGCATTGTTGTGAATCATGTGAGGAGTGATTAACTGCCCTGTACCTTAGAGATACGTGGTGGGTCTTCTGTAACACTGAGCGATGAGAATCAGAATGTTCCCTCTGCGATGCCTGTGAAATGGAAAAATCTGAAATGCCAGAGACAACTCAAGAGAAAAAGAAAAGAAAGTAAGAGAAAGGTATACATCCGCTATCTATATGTCATTTTTGAACATCCACAAAGATCACAAGTCCCCCATTGAAAACATTTGTGGACAAATACCAAGTATATATAAATTCCAAGTGTACCTATATCTGATAATACGGGAATATCCATTTTCTAAATAGAGTTACCAAGCGACGTGTTCTGAATTTGGAATCATTCTTGGCTCGTTATTATTCACACGGAGAGTATTCTCAATTTGATTATTTTACTGGCTGAGAAACTCCAGCATCATGAGTCATGACCACTCATTTGACACATTCATCATTCACATTCACCCCATCTGAACGCATCCAACGCATTTGACAAAAGTCATTTCACCTGGATATTCGCGAAACATACCCTGTAGTGTACTGACTGCTCTTGGTTATGTTTTATATAACACAGCCAGGTGCATGCATGTACGATGAAATTGAACCAGATAGCCAGTGTGTTCAAGTGAAGAAGTGTACTCCTTTATATCTATCAAACGTGTCTGGATGAGCACCTCGCCCTCCTTTCGTCGACTGCTGACGGAGCGGAAGGTCCAAATCTAAATTTATATTAATCTCTTTCGGCGGCCGTTCTTTTTCTGCACAAGCACCGGCTTTATGGAATATCTTATCTCTTGAAATTCGTAAACTGAAATCTTTACCAGTTTTTAAATCAAAACTTTTTGTTTAGAATCGCTTTTAACCTTCTATATTGTTAGGCGCATTCGAATGTTTTTCTTTTACTGAAAATGGGCTTTAGAAATGAAATGAAATGAAATGAAATGAAATGAAGGTGGTCGAAGGAAGTTTGTAAAGTGCTTAATTTAGACCCTCTTTTATTATGGCGTCATCAACCGCTGGTATCATTGAGATACTTCTGAGGATGAATCCTTCTTCTCGGAGTTCTCGCTCAGTTCTAAGAGCACAAAAAGTCAGACATTAGAGATCGGAAGCCAACCTGGCAAAGAATTAGCTCCTTCCAATAGATTACGAACGAGGTGTACGTTAAGTTGTTACCTCTTTCGGTATGTAGACATCCAGTTTTATGCAATGCGCACATGATGCAATTTCAAATGAACAAGGTTGCTCCAACAAAATACAATTACATTCACGTTAAAGCGCAGAAACATTGAGATGCTTCACCACAAAAGCAAACATTACTGATTGGCAAAATCCGAGAGCACGAACAATTGTTTGGCGTCTTCCAATTTGAGAGTGGTATTCGATAATATCTCCCAAATTATCTCGACGGACAAATTGATTGTTGTTATTGTGATTGTACTTTGAGCGAAATTTCTGCCTTTTGTTATAGTGTATTTTATAAGTTAGTTTATAATTTTCCAAACAATCTGAGTATTCTCCGGCAAGATACGAGTTATACTTCTGCCAATAATATCACCCGACGATGTTAATGAACATCTCCACCAAAACCTAGATCGGGAGGGGGTTCAACTACATCCAAATAAAATGTATCAATTGTTAATGAACTTATTCTTCTGAGTTCGGCTTATTTCCAGATTTTCTTCGGATCGCAATAGTGAAACCTTTGTTCACAAAAACTGTCAGATAGTGGGGTCCATAGACTGATCTCGGTCCTTAGGCAACTTAATGAATATTTTACATCGAATTCCCTGCTTCAGAAAAAACCAATACGGGCTTCGTTAAAGTCACTGAAGTTGTTGAGCGTGTATACATGGGGATGGATAATGGAGAAGCTTCTTTGAACTGTTTATTGATCTTACAAAGGATGACTTACTTGGCTGCGTAAACTTAACATTTCTAAGACTTAAGCAACAGTTGTTTTGGATTACCACCGACATATATAATTAATGTCGGACTGATTAAGGTCAAGCCACGTGGTCATCTGGTGTAAAATAAAAACCGTGTTCTTGGGCGCTCAAGAAGAGAAGAGCGCTTGCTGAAACGACACTTGTGTCTACTCTGACGCTAAGGTCAAAGGTTAAATCCGAGGCATATGAAACTGAGACTCAATCTGAATTAGGAAATCCATTATACGTGATTCTTGTCAGATGAAATTAGTTTTTTAAGTTGGTTGAACTGTTGTTTAAACACTCAACTTTGTTTTAATCGTGTATGCATACAGCAGCATATTACATAAAACCAACATACATATTAATTAACTCGCGCACAATACATGCAATAAGACATTACATAGGGATTATCGTAAGTACAAAGGGAATAGAGCAATGTTCGTTATTAAATATGCATTAGTGCAGGCAGCTACAGTTCACGACAATGCACTGTGTCAAAATTTATAGGGTAATCACCAGAAAACGAAATTCAAAAGAATGTTCAAAGTCACCAGCCACAAAGCCACGAGACCGACAAAACACACAGCCTAGACAATATGAGGGGTTTTTTTTTTACCAAGCATGAAAACTGCATTGTAGTGCGAGACAAGCAAGTATTGCCTACCTGAACATTTGCTTCAAGTACAGCAATATCTCAAACCCAGGACGTGTGTAACGGCCGACGGCCATATAAACCTCTTGGGTGCAAGTGGGCGTTATGCACAGAGTGCGAGTACTAAAATATTGTGAAACATCTGTCTCAGTTAGCACGTAGATACCTTCGTTGGTATCAGTAGGTCTTCCATGCAAACCTGACGGTTGGTGTATGGTTCGGTTTTCACATTTATCCTGAGATATGGGCGACCAAGTGCTTTTTTTTCTTTTTTTTTTTTTTTTGCTGAAATTTTATTTGCAAATTGGATTTGCTGGACGATCAGCTGTGATAGCGATGGCTACAATCGAGAATACGGGCAAAAGAGGTTCTCATGAGAGAATTAAGAGAATCATCATTGTTGAACAATTATTGTAATCCATGCTATCGTTGGCTGTAGTGGAACCAGCCTTACATAACTACATGCGCTAGATGGGAGGGGCCTTTCCCGCTCAACTTCTGGCTCAATGCACAGCTAACCATTTTGTCCAGGTCATGTGTGAAACGCTCGGGTTTTAGTGGATGTGCATGAAATGTCCTTGATCAACATAATCACATATGATCGCATATCGTTCTTATGTTTAATCTAGTCGGTTATTTGGCAGTAATAAGAAAGTCATCAGTTTTGTAGCTTGATGGAGCATTGTGGTTTGTCAGTTTTGGGCTGAACATCGAGTTTTATGAAAGTGTTGGGGAAAGTTGTATAGTGTTCAGGGTGGGTAAGAATATTGCACAGAACGAGGCTGGAAAGAGGATACGTTTCATTTATAGTATTATATAAGTTGGAGCAGCATTAAGTGACCAGATCGTGTATTTTTAGAAAATTGCATTTTTATATATAGTTAGTTGGTGACTGTATGTGAGAAGCTCAGCTTGGTAACTGCTAACTAATTCAAACAACACGTTTCTGTGCTGGGAAAAGGCGGTCAAAATGCACTTTGGCAGCCTTGTTCTAAATGCGCTACAGTTTAAAATACAAGGATATATAATTATATTAAGGTATTAAACAGCAAGCAAAGTGTGTCACAGGTTAGAAATATTAATGCGTTTTAGAAGTACATCAGAATTGAATTGTATCCCAAGAGTTGTGTACAGCACGAGAGATCATCGACTGAGAAACAGTTAGGTGTTTCAAGGAAGGACAAACAGAAAATGAAAAACAATTGACATGCGAAGGCAATACACGTGAATAAACAAATGAATGTGCGAAGCCAATGCACGTGAGACATACACGTGAATAATATTAAAGATCTTTGTATAAAAACTAAAAGACTATAGCTCTGAATGATGGCCTTGAATGAAATTTGGTTTGCACGTAATAATTATGTAATAATTATGCGGGTACGTTTTATATGTATGTGTGTCACAGTTTGGGTTTGTTGATTAATATTGATGTGTTCTCGCAGACAATTATGTTGATTCTGGCGATGATACCCTGTTTGTTGAAACAGCATTCGTTAGATCAGAGCGATTCAGTGAACCACACGGAGAAGGACAAGGGCTAACGAAGCACAGTGTGGTTTAACACTGCTCAACCATTGATCATTAGTTATTACCTGTCAGGTTAACGCTTGCATGAAAGCAGCGTGCGAAAAATAATAAGAACAGGTGCGATAGTCCCAAGCAATGAACG
>KB309617.1:304609-343824 GCA_000328365.1 Capitella teleta
TGTCTATGGTGGTAAGCAGGATAAAGAACCCTTGGGATTTATCGATAAGAGTAGGGGGGAAACCCCGGTCCTAGGTCTTCTGTTCTGGCGCCCGTATCATCCGATTGGATCGGGTGGAGCCGTAAAACCCTATCACTCGCTACTCACTCACTCTTATCTCAATGTATTTTCCTTTTTTCCTCTTGATATCTTCATGTCGTCTCCTCTTTTTCTCCTTATTTCCATGTCTTCTCTTCTATTCCTCCTTATCTTTATATCTTTTTCTGTCTTGCTCCTTATCTCCATGTCTTCTTCTCTGCTCCTCCTTATATCCATGTCGTCTCCTCTTTTCCTCTTTATCTTTATGTCTTCATCTCTTTTTCTCCTTATCTCAATGCCTTCTGCTCTCTTTCTTGTTATATCCATGTCTTCTCCTCTTTTTCTATCTATCTCCGTGTTTTCTTCTCTATTTCTCCTGATCTACATGTCTTCTCTTCTTTGCCTCCTCAACTCGACGTTTCCTTCATTTTTCTTCCTTTTCGCCATTTTAACTCTCTTTTCCTCCCCATTCTCCTGTAATCGTCCCCTCCTCTTCTCACTTCTTTCTTTTCTTCTCATTATCACTTCGTCTTCTCCTCACCTCTTCCCCTCTTCTTCTCTTATCCTCTTCTTCTCCTTTCTCCTCTTCTTCCCCTTCCTGCGTTGTCATGTATAATTCACTACTCTGCTTGCCACTCACAAATTGGGAGCTGCTTCTTTTACTCCGCTCCCTAATTGCGTCTTTGATCTGCGTGTAGTCAACGGCGTCTTCATCTGTTTGTTCCAACGCTACCCATATCAACACCGCCTCATATGAGGTTCCACTATGTACAGATCACCAGACTTCTCTCGCTGGGATCATATAATAAGGCCTATCATTCGACCGTTTCGTTGTGATTGATTGAATGTGCTGAGCACGCGGCCGGGTGATCCGTCAGGGGAGAGAATTAAGTCATATGTTGCCTCAGTCCATTATGCATAATGGTAACCTGTGCATGATTTTATCACGCCAATCCACGCTTACAAGTGTAATAACCAAGCAATGCAGATCTGAACTAAGGAGCTGAGGCTGATAACGTCTCATGTTGTATGCCCATAGCCCACTCTCAGGCCGCTCTTAGGCTCTCAATTGAAAGCTTTCACCGCCCAATTATCGCTCACTTTATGGTAAGCCAACATCTGATGCGATCAATTGGTTGTATGGCCGCAAATGGCTCGGCAATGGCGTGTGTTTGCAGTCGTAGTGTTGCTCTGCACTCATGTCTCGGAGACCAACACGGATGAAGCTCCTCGGGGAAGGGGTTGGGGGTTTAGTAATGCATTATGCATTCGCTGGAGACTAGGGTTTCAGTTTGGGGCGACCTCTTTTCTCATCTGGCGCCTGTAAACTGGCATTGCACCATTCTTCGCTCGTTGCGTTCTTGTTTCCTTGCAGTAATTTGTCTTGTTTCGTTCTCCATTAATTCCTTAGTTTTGTTTTGTTTCTGTTATGTCCATGTTTATTTATTCGGGTGCGCGTGACGTGATGTGTCCCTGTTATTATGCATTCAACGTTACATCATTCAAACACCCGCCACATATTGTCAGCGATTAGTGAAGCCTTAAATCATGCATAATTGTGGCACTCAGTGACAAATTCATTCTCAGAAATGAAATTATTATCACAGAACTTGATTACAGCGTAACCTTCTTCGCAACACAATGCACTATAAACTATATAATATTATACATACATTGTAATGTACATATGTTTTATATGCGCCGGCTACAAATGGCTTGTTTTATTACATAATAATATACTTACCTGACAATCCAATCCGTTACCATAGGGACACTTCATTTAATCTCAGATCGGCAGCTTCTTGCAACGCCTTCGATGGTCTTCAGGTGTTTCTCGTCATTCATCTCTCACTGTAGTCATATTCCAGTCATCATGTCATGCCTTTGTTCGCTCACTTCATTTAATTCCCATCAGCAAGATACATTAACTCATCTGTATATATCTGTACATAACACACCTACCTTTTGCCCAGTGTCAATAATAATAATAATAATAATAATAATAATAATAATAATAATAATAATAATAATAATAATAATAATAATAATAATAATAATAATAATAATAATAATAATAATAATAATAATAATAATAATAATAATAATAATAATAATAATAATAATAATAATAATAATAATAATAATAATAATAATAATAATAATAATAATAATAAACCCTCAAGGGTTCCCATTTTAATGTCCGCCATAATTCATTGAGTATTACTTTCCATCAGGGAGCTATGTGGTTCCATTAACACGAGGAGACCTCATCCTTACAGAACCTGACTTGCATTATTCCCAGGCATCAAGTTTTTGCATGTTTATACTAATTAAATTTTAGCCGCTGCCAAAAGGCATCCAGTGCTTTGGGTGCCGGGATGTCCTAAGTGACACTCTTATTGTGGTTAGCGTTGAACAACAGAAGCAATCGATGTCCCATGTTTTATGTCATTTGCTTTGTGGCTGCATGCACTGAGCAGTGAACATCTATTTCCTTGTTGAACAGAAGCACGGCAGCGTGGAGCTTCTTCGTGAGAAGCTACTCAGCTATTTTGTAATTCTTTTATGCAATCTGGATGCATGTGAAGTGAACTCCAATCAGTAATGCATCAAGCCCTATTGATGCCAAGGTTATAACATGAAACGATTCTCGTCTTTCCATGTAGTCATAATTATATGCACAAAAGGGTCACAGTATTACTTAGCTCACACCCACAGAAGTATATATTATAGAGGACACCTGTACAAGTGTGATTGCTGCTGACATAGCATACCGCTTATACTGAGATCGAAACTGCATGCGTCCGATGGCAGAGCAGCTCTGGCACCAGACGTGTATTACAGCATGACGTTATATCTTGGGACGGAAGGGTGCGGACATGAGGCGCGATGCGAGTAACACCTCCAAGCGGCGCTGAATAATGAATTGAGCGTGTCGCATTACTGTACTCACCCTGATATGCACAGCTACAATTGCGAGGTGAATAATTGAAAGAAACACCTTCCAAATGATTGGTGAATCATGTACTTTTCGAGGCTTAATATTGCATCCATCCATTGACTAACTTCAGACCTCAAACTGCTCTTCTCCGCCCTGAATATGTAATATAACAACATGCAATGCATATTCACTTCAATATTCAATGCATATTAAATTAAACAGTGTAATATTATGTCTCGCTCTATTGCAAATTTGTACATACAATTTGTACATACATGCATTGGGTTCCCATTACATAATGAGACATATTTTGGCGCAATATTGCCCCATAATTACTAGTACTATTTGGTAGTAATATAGCCGCCGCTGAAGTGTCATCAACATGCGTACTAAACAATGCTTAACCAAGACTGTGTAATACTGGAGCTGCTGTATCTGAAACTCGTTTGCATCGCAAGTATAGTTGAGCAATGTTGTGTGTGGACAGTTCATGGATCTTCTTTCCGGTTGACGAGGCAGGTCATCTCTCACCAAAATGTTCCGATTGGATGGCCGCCGAAATGGACTTTAGATGACCGGAGAATGATGGAGTAAGATGAGCAGCGCGGAGAGGAATATCCCACAGTGCACCTGTTGATAAAACCTAAAACATCAATGTAGAAATTACCCCGCATAACAATACATCTAATGCCCATCATCGCTCATCTATAGTTGTCCAGGGGCCGCAATGGGTGCCTCGTTTAAGGGGCACACACGCTTCTTGTGTAATAGCCAACAGTTGGGTGAATCCCTTCGATGCTTTGCTGGGAATCTGCCACCCCATTTGCTTCTCGTCTGCTTTAGCCCTCAAGGCGAAATCGCCCTCTCTAATAGCGTTTGCGGAAGTAAACTGGAAGGCCCTTGAGTTCATGGCACACGTCATGTCTACCGCTCAGGGTTAAATGGCGACATTGACTGCACATGCACGTTGTTCACCTTGTCCTTCATTTTAGTTGTCATGAGTGCAGATCTCAATTCCATTGGGGCCGCGCAATCCGGTCAATAATATAGCAATAAAAGCGACGATGATCACGGATCGATGTGACATTGACACCAACATGCGTCCTCATTGCCGACCAATGCAGCAACTCATTTTTTTTTCTCTGTTTATCAGCGCAACAATTTTCCTCCCTACCCGTTGGTAATCCCTCTAGTGGTGCTTGGGAGAGAGGGGTTGGGGAAAGAAGGGGGAGAGGCCTTGCTTTCACCAGCAAACAAGAAAAGCGACTAGAAAATACCCATTGCATCCCCCTGGGTCCTCGCCACGCATCGAGGAAGGGTTCTTACGGGAAGGGGAATTGCACTTGGAGCCAATGCGTCCCCAACGAGACCTGTGTGATAAGCGAGAAGCAACTAGCAAACGACATCAGAAAATTGAATTTCAGACCCAGTGTGCTGTGGAGGGTCTGAGGCCCGCTGCCACCTGTTGAGGGAGGGGGTCTGAGACCGCAATAAGGCGGATTGAAGCCCTCTCGAAGGCCACTGACTGCTATCGCCGTCACGTGGTATTCCTTCCATTTTGCCGTTTGCATAGCGATCACTGTCAACATAGCGTCACGCGAATTGTCCTCTGCAAGGTCATGTGATCTCCATTCTGACCCCTACGCTGAGGTCATCAAAGGGCAATAATATTGCACGGGTAATTACTGACACGGGCCGCGCCTCTGCAGCCATCGTTACCATTCGAAGCCATTGCAGAATATCGCCACTTGAGAGGTCTTTCGCTTCTATCCTCTGTGGAGTCATACGCTCTGCCTGCGGTTACTATAAAGACTATGTATGTAATAAAATGCATAAATAATACCCTGGATATTGTAAAAGCTCGGCAATTTGATATCAGCTCAATTATTAGCGCAGTAACCTCCCCCCCCCCTCCCAGGATTGCATCTTAAAGACATTAGATGGTCGCATTACCCCGCACGGAGAAGAGCGGGTTGTTGTCTCGTAACGGGGTTATCAGGGGCACACCGGATGGATCTCTGCACGGCATGAAGAGCTGGTTCTTTGCCGATTAATTACAGCGCTTGATTTTTTTTTGCATTTTTGTACTTAATTCTGCCATTCAAGTTTGTGATCATACGGTTATTCTTATATGAGATCAATAGCCATTCGTGCCGTCACAGGTATACACAAATGTGTATACAATATTGCTTAAGTTGATTCTCTTTATTATAGCCCTATATACGTGATAGCCCTCAGAATGGTGTTGAGAGGGTGGTAATGGAGTTCACGAATTCCACGAAATTAACTTCATTCATGAGCACATTTTTTTGCTTTCCTCTGCCAAAGAGGATGAAGTATTGAATGAACCCCCTCGAGGAATGTGATGTTCCTACCCAGTTCTATATATCCTGACGTCTGCGTGTGATGTATATATTGCGACTAACCAATGGTCGTGTGTACCCCATTGTAATTTCCTTTTGGTCATTCAGAGTATATAGGCAGCATAAATTCACCCTCAATGCACCCCATAAGCTAATTGGTATTAAACAATAATTCGGCCAAATCGAACCAATACCCTGGTTGCATGCTGAGCGATTTGGCACCCCTGTGGGAACAGCGACATCAGAGGAACTGACAGTGCGTCGCTCCTGATGTCTTGAGACGTAACCACGATTATTGAATCTGCACTGATATCAAGTAATGCACCGTGCAATCAATAGCATGCAGGGTGGTTGATAAGTTGCCGTTTGTCGAACATTGGGGAGGATTGTTCTTGAGCGTTCATGTGGTCGATGCGTCCAATTTGCAGTTGAAACCAAAGGATACACCAAGACGGCCAGCGTATTTCCGGTGCCTCGCTCGTTAATTTTAATCCAAGTGGATAAAGTCCAGAACTAATGTCCTGTTATACTGAATTTTGCAACGGAGCATTTGTTTTTGTACTATTTGTATTTGCATTATATGTTTATGCTCAAGCGAATCAGAGATCAGCTCCACACAGCAATACTTTTGGCGAGCTCGATAAGCTGATGAAGTCTAGAATTATGGCAAATCGATTAACAGGCACAACACACAAGCTGGCTGTCTTGTATGTATAGTCTTTGATGGAATTACTTTTTGCGCAAACCAAATTCGACGAAGCTGGTGAATGATTTTAATAATTATCGAAAATTTGCGTTTTTGTGGTATCGCTGGTGTATCGCACTCCCCTTCCCGACTCTTCATTGCGCATGCGTTGCTACCTTATTTCTGCTTTTTGCTGCAAATAACAGATTTCTTCACAAAATCGACGTCGATTTAAAAAGTGCATGAGGGTCAATTTGTTTGCCCTGTTGGGGAGAGGCACTCGTCCAAAAGACCAGTATTTCCGTATTTGTCAGGAAGACAGCCAATTAATGACACGAAAGTGGCCGTGTACCCGGCCATATGACATGGAACCTCAGCGCTGAAATTGCTGCCAACCCTAATCACAACAGTGCCTTGTATTCACAATTGATCCTCCTTCTATTGGTTGCTGCCATTGATTGCATGCAGACTCAGTGACCGAGTTATTTCACTCTTATTTTGTCTTTCCAGCAGTACTGCTTTGCAGTTTACTACCGGAAGGAGGGCCACCGACAGTATGACTTGAGAGCAGAGACGGAAGCTGAGTGCAACCAGTGGATCAACACTATCAAGCAGGCCAGGTGAGCCATCATTGCCGCTACAGTCGTTTTGCATTTGCGTTTCCTCATCTTCTATACCATGATATGGAACGCCTCTTTAATCTTGGCTCGATGTTTCTGCCAATTGCCTCTGACAACTACTCCCCAGAGTCTCTTCTCTGCGCTGTAACATTTCTCTTTTGCAATGTTCCTGAGTGTGAGGGTGACTTCGTATGACCTCGACCTTGAATAGCCTTGACTTTGAATATCCCTCGCATTGGTGACCTTTATACTGTGACATATCGATATCGAATTATTGTGGAACTATGATTCGGCCCAATTTGCATATAAAAGCTATACACACGAGTCTGGATCAAAGCCAGCAAAAGCTGCAGATAATAAGCGTAAAACCAAGTGTCCTCTCTTATATAGCGCCAACTACTGAGCTATGACCCTCCAGCATTTCACGACCCCATCTACGAACGATTCCCCGAAACAACCCATTTGCACTGCAATGAGGGAAAGATTGTGGGCCAAACATCATAATACGTTGAACCTATGTGCTCCGTATATATATCAGGGTCGTCATCAGTTTTCTTTGCACCCAAACACAGATAACGGGGGTCCCAATTTCCCTGCGTAAATATTGCGTCATATCATTACTGGGTTTGCATAGCCCTACCTTGTCCTGAAAATCAATGCCTTTGTCTTGGACCGCGTTTCGAGACATGACATTAATATGCAGTGTTCCATCGACAAGCGGAGAGTAAATTTATAAATCAATGACACGGTCTTACGGCCAACACAGCTTATTATGGTGGATATTGTCTAAGGTGATTGATAATGCACAGCTTCCCCATTCCTAAGCTGAGCTCAACAATTCATTACTCGGCTACCTTCAGCCATTGCGTGGTGACACCTTGCGTCTGAGCTTGTTTTGCCGATCAAGACCAAACTACAGTGTCAACATCATGAATTCTTGATTGAAGATCTGCTTGGTTGACATTAAGGAGATGTGTGAAAGTACGCCAATGTGTCAATTAATAATCGATGATAGGTGAGCGACGATTGATCAAAAGACCTGTTGCCCAAGAAGCAATCAGTGTTGCTGAAGAGGGCGCATCTGTCGGAGCAGCAGCACCAGGTACGACGCTTACCTGTACGTCATGTCCTCGAGTGACGTCAGAGCGTGTATATAGCGGGGCTGCATTATGAGTGCCACGTACTGGAGGCGGAAGGGGCCTCATTACGGCCGCGCATTACAACAACCAGAGCACTGGTAATTACCAGAACCGCGATCACGCCAAAGACACTGTCCCCAACACCTGCTGTGGTCAACCCCTTCTGAATTGGGCAAAGAAAACTCTCTCGTGACGTCAAAGCGCGTCACCATGGCAACCTGCCTTAGCAACCGTTGTCAAGGTAGCAACAAGTGGCCTAAAATGCTATCAACCCTTGCAATCTCATGCGCGTATGCCACCCTCGCAGAGTGAATGTCCCATCGTATTTCCATCACAATGATAATTAGCTCATGAACAAAGGCGAGCACAGAGAACTAGGAAGACAGTTGCCTCGAGGGGCGTAGATGCACGGCGTGGGGTGGGGGTAAAGCCGCCCGACCAAAAAAATAAATAAAATAAAAACTTGGCTGCGTGATTTCCCTCTTTTGTGGGCATATAATGTGAACAGTATGGATGGTCCACGCAAACCTTGTAACGAGAAACAAAGGAGCGGGTAGGGTTGGCTGTTAACAAGCAACCCCTCCTGAATATTGTATATCTGAACGGTGTTGTGATCGTCCCGTTCATTGATTCGAGCCTCTCCTGCTCGCCCGGCGATGTCGCCAGCACACTTGTTGAGTGCCCGCTGCCTCACGGGGAAACTGACTGCAAAATTGATTGATGCCGAGGTGCGGGGTAAGAGGATGCCCTGTCTGTCTTCCCCTCACTGTATGCTGATTAGGGCAAGCAATGTTTCACCTATTGTGCGATATAACCTTGGGTTCAGTAGTATAATATGCAACTGCCGTTAATGTTTATAGATCCCCTTAATATTTCACGTAATCTTTGACCTTGCATTGTGGCCACCTGTGTCCTAATCACAGTGCTTACCCCCTTGCTCACTCCATCCTGTTCGATCTTCGTTTGTTTCAACGGCAATCAACGCAAAAGAGACGTCAAAGGAAAGACGTCTTCTGCTTAAGGTCAGTCTAGAGGACTCTTGGCATGTTTATGGATCCGACTCCTCCTGCGTAATGGCCGACGAGGGTTGCTTCTCACAGCACCCTCTGATTAAGACCTTGGTCACGTGGTTAGAGTTCTTTTGTTCAGCATACAAAAGTACAAATACATATACAACACAGCGACTACTATAATGCTCAGTTCTTAACGTCATCCCGTTTCGTGAAGCAAGCAGTGTAAACCTGAGCTCACCTGTGTCGCTTCCATGAATCGCAATTTGTAACCTGCGATTTTGCCCATTCTGTGGATACGACAGGAACGTCAAGATGGGGGTGGGGGAGGGTGATGGCCGAATGTCGGTTGGATACGTTATACGGCTTCCGCTATACGCTAAAAATCCCACGTGACCTCCCAGAACGATTGTCTGAGAGGGAAAGGAGGGGCTTAATACCGAAGTAAACATACTCTAATCCCCGGAGAATGCGCTTCACTATCATCACGCTACATATCAGCGACCCCAAAAGCAACCCCGACCCCCCCCCCCCCCCTCACCCCCACGAAGAAGCGCCACAACGAACCATTGTTATGCACAAGAGTCGCTGTGACGCCGCTGCGCCATCTAGGTCCGCTAAGCGACTCTCGGGTTGTCTACCAGCCAATCACAAACCTCCGTTCCGCATACACAAGATGGCGGATGCCCCTTATGCGTTGCCCTGGCAACCAACCATAAATGACCTCAATATATTCAAACGGACAGATGCTACGTAGGCTAGACTCTCATCTAAAGAGTGTATGCATTAGAGGTATATTGTTCTGTGCGAGCGATGATGCAGGTTATAAGAGACAGAATGGAACTATATTTGTGTTAAGTGGTATATCTCATTAGGTGCATTAATGGTAGTTACAGCAATGCAAGAATCACTCAACCCAATAATCCAATTGGCGTCGATCGATTCAGGTCACTTATTGTCGCTTCCTATGCCGATGCGAATAGCAATGCTGTGCGATCTATATCGGTTCATTGTAGCAAAATTGAGCAAACCAGCGGAAGATGATTCTGTGAGGCAATTATGCAACAAGTGAGCACACCGAATGAGAAATGTGGGTCATGCTGTCCAGTGGGCAGGTCAGCAAAAAATCTGCAAATAATGCTGCAAAAGAGATGTGCATTTCGAGAGATGTGTTGAATACTAATGATACTCAAATCGTACACAGAGGTTAAATCAATAGTCGGAACAAGCATTGTCCTATTGTGTTTCAGGTGGCATTATGTTAAAATTAAGTACACAGGAACATTCATGACTATTTGCAAGCGGTTTGATTTTAAACCAAAACATAGCACTGATATATAAAATAGGTAGGCCTACAGCACACATAAAATGCATTGAACAATGGCTCTAAGCTTCCAAGATACATCCAAAACATTTAACCGGGTCAGCCATGGCAAGCTGTTTAGGAAGTTAGACCAGCAAGGAGCCACTCCTAAACATGTATTCGCTTGGTTGATATACCATGTCTACTTTGTTCCATGTCAGTGAAGGTGTAAGGCGCGGAGACGTGCCCTTCTCTAAATCCGCTCGTATCAGAGCAATTGAAATTCGGGGCGAAACCTAAAAATGGCCAGTTCTCTGTATCTAGAACACTGAACGTTATAATTCTTGTTTCAGAGGAAGCACAAATTAATATTACAACTAATTTCACTTTTAACCAAACTAGGTTTACTTCATTAACGCGATAAATCATTTTTATTGTTCTTCTTAATTTGATTAGGCGAGGAAACGAAGAAACACTGGCTTTATACAGAGTGAGCCAAAAGGTAGTCTATCTACACCTTGTTAAAGATCTCAATGTTTTTCGATGCTGCTACGCATTTCTGAGAAAGTGTTACAAGACAAATCGCAGTCGAAAAGTCACACATAGATAACAGAAATAAATACTCTGTATGGTGAGTCTAACATGTCATTCTGCTATTCCTATCATTTCTATTCCATTTTCTTAGACATTTATACCGATTATCTCAATTAATAGAGTGCACTCATCATTTCGCTATATTTCCACTTTTGGTGGTAAACACTGCCCCGGATCATGAATAAGCTTCATTGAACGTATAATTAAAGCAACGGTCTCATACCATTGTTGTGTCTGAGAGTGCTATTGTTGTGATAGTAGCAATAATATTCATCTCCTAAAATAAAAACATAATAAGTACAGAGTTTGTATTGAAGCGCCATGCAAGAGATGACATTCCTTAATGCTCGTTCAGAGGCTCATCTGATTTTGTTCTCTTCGAGATCACTCACCAATAATATTCACATACAAATGTTCCTCCCTCAACCAAAATTGACTTTTCACTTGATTTCTTTGCATAAATGGGCGCAGAATAACATATCGTTTTATTAAGAAAAATTTTAAATTAAAAATTTTCCTTATGTTATTTATTTATTTATTTATTTATTTATTTTTTTTTTTTTTTTTTTTTTGAAAAATTTATACATTTTAGGCAGTTTTAAATGATTTTTTATAACATGGAGTAGATAGACTACTTTTGGCCCACTCTGTATAATTAAGCGGTTTTTCATTTCTCACGAGTTCAATCTACAACCTACATGCAGGCCCCAAATGTAACGAGTGGGATATTCATTATGTTCCTCATTCATTGATGCCAATATTTATATAAATATATATTTCATAATTATTGGTTCCATAATTTAATTTATAAATATTGCGTGTCAAATTTATCAAATTTTCATTTTGATGATATAGTAGCCACGGGAGCTTTCTTTTCGCGCTTTCACTTTTTTCCAATCGTTATCTTGATTTATGTTCCTTCTGAAACACGAATCATAGCGCTGGGTCTTGTATAGTCTGAGCACTGGCCACTTTTATTGGCTTCGCCGGAGAGCCAATGATACTGTTATGTAACCGATAATTCAGGATGATCATCATTGTGTATCACCCAGTTGGCCGCTCCACCAACTGGTGGTGTGGCCGTCGTCTGCTCGTTAGACAATGGATGATCGTCAGTTACATCTTGTGAAACTAACTTCCCTTCTTCTTATTTAATGTTTACATGAATGGTTTATCTTTCAATGTGAATTAATGCCCGAACGGGTGTTATGCTGGGCCCCTTATAGTCAATCCTTTTAAAGCCTTTGTCTTTTAGGTGTCATCAATATATATATACTTCCAATCTGCAATGTCATTATAAAGTATAGCTTCTGTTGCATAAAGCTTACAATGATGCATTGCTCATTGTTTTACATGTGCCTAGATATCTTAGTGCTACTCAAATGTTTGTTGACGTTGGTATTCTTTTGCCTGCCCTATACGCAATCTAAAGCACCGTTTTATTATGTTGGCTGAATTAGTCATAAACAATAAGCAACATTGAGTGTGGTATCTTTGAATTCCGGAATGTATTTGGAATCAGTGTCCGTCATTCAACAGTAATGTGATCCTATTCCGAGATGCTCTTTGTTTGTCTCTGTGCAACTGATGTATGTTTCTTTTCCCTTTTCTTTTCTCATCTTTTTGTATCTGTGCAAACTGATATATGTTTCTTTTCCCTTTTTTATTTTTTGTATCTGTGCAACTGATGTATGTTTCCTTTCCCTTTTCTTTTTTTATCTTTTTGTATCTGTGCAACTGATGTATGTTTCTTTTCCCTTTTCTTTTCTTTTCTTTTTTATTTTATTTTATTATTATTATTATTTTTTTTTGTGTCTGTGCAACTGATGTATGTTTCTTTTCCCTTTTTTTTTTTGTCTTTTTGAATGGATCACTTAGTTCTTAATTTGATTTGTTTTGAACACGGAGAGTCTAGTATGATTGTTTCTTAGCGCCTGTTTTATTATTGTTTGATCGGGTGCAACTACTTGAGGAAAAAATGAGGTCAAGGGTTAAATGTCAAATATCGTTGTGTTGTATTCGTGTGTTCACTAGTGCTGCCCTTTCAGGGTATGTAGATAGATCGATTTATCGATATCGTGCAGATTGATTGCAATTAAATGATCTATATTGTTGAATGTTGTGCATGCATTCAATTTGCACATTCGTGATTACACAATCAATTACCCTGCATCGACCCCAATGCGATAACGAACTGATGACACCTTCGCCATTGTAACACTGCGTGGTTTCAGACCTACGTGGTTTCAGACTTATCAGTATATATATGGAGTCTGGCAATACGAACATTAGCGTCAATTCGCCTTACAGGAAAAACCATAGGATGTTGTCATATCATCAGAGCCACATTCATCGTTTTGCCTATATCGGTTTCAATATCGTCGGCACTCAATCAACAGCCAAACGCGCCTCTCGCCACTTGACCTACTTCTGTGAGATCGAGTGAGAGGTCAACTCGTACAAGTTCTCCTAGGGGCTTATTATTTACTGTTTATCGGGATAAATTGATTGCAACTGAGAATATCCCCGTGGCTGACTGAACAGGAGGTAATTATATACCTCTATCGCCGCGCACTTGGATCAGATCCGTGAGAAATGTAGGTCATCTATCAGGGACTTCAGCGCTGATGAGAGATGTGTCCCGACGGGGCTTCTGCTCTGTTGGTTTTGTCCTCATATCAGCGCAGTATGGTGAGCAAAAGGGAATAAGATGAGCATAAAACCGTTGTATAAGAGAGAATTAAACCCGAATAAAATTGCTTTATGGTGATGGTGATAATGCCTTCCTTTTAATGCTGCAGTCAGGAGCACGAGGGAGGTCATATTCTTTGACAATCTTATTTTGCAGTTTCAGCAAAGTTCTCGAACAGAAAGAGCAGTTGGAGCAGAAGCATCTTCACCTGTTGCAAATCTTAGAAGCGGAACGCCAGGCGAAGTGGCATTACGTTCAGCAGACAGAAGAACTCGCGGCCGAAGTGAAGAAACTGAAAAACGAGGTACAAGACTGATCGCTGCTCAGAACTCTCATTGTGGTCGTTTCTTTCAGCTCTGGAACAAAAGGGAACGCTCGAACTCCAACGACCAGATCGACGCCGAGGAGAGCGAAGAATTGAAGAAAATCAAAAAGGTTCATTTTTATCAGATTGTCAGCTACATTTGAAATACATGAAATGTCATGCGCAGAGAGGTGTTGTGGGGGGGGGGCATTATTTTCCTTCTTTTGCCTCGTGAAGCGTCTGTTCCGATTGATGAATGACCATGACCTTTGCAGTGGTCACATGATCGGGGAGAAGGGTCATTACGCATGCGCAATGACAAGCCTTGAAAGTGGCTATTGCTCACCACGAGCTATGGCTATGCATTCGACTCCGTTTTCATTTCGCTCATAATTCATCGCAATCGTTGTCTATTAAGAAGCCAGCAGCATTAACGAACGACAGAAGAACCCTGACTGTTGGTTCCTGGTGTGGAGACCCTGGACCTGCATCTAGGCATCATATATGCATTGTAACACGCAGGAAGACCCGCCTGCGCAGCTCCCGACGTCCAGGGTATACCTCTGTCAATGCGACTCCAAATCGATGAAATGGAAAGTGCGCGGCCTTCTCAAATGATGACTCAAATTGATCGCCGATTGAACAGCTGCTGTAATGGCATTGAACAACGCCGTAAACAATGAAATTATCAGCATGTTCTGTTTATAAACAAGTAGTTTAATCGGAACACGCTTTCACTGCGTGAGCCTTACTTTATTTAAGAATCGGGATTTCTGCAAATTAGATCACGTGGTTTGATTTTCACTTCTTGCGGAGGGCTAAGTCTTTCTTTCTTTTCTTCGTCTGATTTAGATGGCGGGCGGGATCGAGACTTCGATCACATGTTATTCAGTAATAGAGCAACTACTAGATATAAGGATGTAACTCTGGCCTCGTTAATTCCGTTGCTACTGTTCCCTTGCCGAGGGACAGTTGAACATGAATGGACAATTTATGATTGCATTACAAGAATATGGTATGAATTGTGGAATGGCCGGTTGTATGACGTTAATTGCTTTTAGTGAGGACTTATTCTGAATGCCGTGCTTTAAATTAGATCAAACAATGTTCTCGTAGCAATAAAAGTCTGTGTGATATAGAAGCGCGCATTTTGATATCTACCAATATCAGAACGGTTGATCATGCAGTCCAGTCCAATAATTATGATTGAATGACGTAACTTTCGCAGGTCCAAAGCTTCTTCCGTGGTTGGCTATGTCGTAGAAGATGGAAGCAAATCGTCGAGGAGTACATCCGGTCAGACCATGCGGAGAGCATGCGCAAACGAAACAGTATCATATTCGGAATGGTCGAGTGCGAAGAGGAGTACGTGAAGCAATTGAGCGCTCTAGTGTCTGTGTTTTTACGTCCACTTCGAATGGCTGCGAGCTCCAAGAAACCCCCGATCACACACGAGGATGTCAACTCGATATTCCTCAACAGGTGACCATAGGCACCGAAAGTATCTAGTATTTACAAGCGTGGTTATGTTCTTTTCAGTGAAACTCTGCTATTCCTACATCAGATCTTCCTTAAGGGCTTATCCGCACGGATGGAGAATTGGCCAACACTTGTTCTTGGTTAGTATTACTTTCAAGCAAAATTATTTCCAATACTTTAATTATTTTTTTTTTCTAAACTTATTATTATTCGGTACACATTTTTTCGTTCTTATGAACGTTCTTCCCACATCCTGGGTGTTGTTCGATGGTTGTTTAACACATGGTAAATATGGTCTGGAAAAAAAAAATAATGCACCGTTGCCATAACAACCCTTAATGGCGGCCAGAGAAGGGGTTTCTGATCAGGAAATGTCACAACATTTGGCGGACGGTGACTGCATCTAAACGCCCGCCCGGTTTTACCTGCCAACCCAACTGAGAGGCAGACCTTCACGAGCCATTGTGCATGTCTTGTGCATGTCTGTGCGTAACGCTGCTGCTCCTGTGCGTGCTGTTTATGTGCGTGTTCCAGTCGGGCTTACCTGCCGACAATCCGTGCGCGTCACCGGTCATCTACATATGTGCTGCTGACCGCTCTAATGACCAGCACTCGATCCGGCATGTTTTGCATACAGTTTCCCCTTTACACCACCAGGTATATAACTTCTTGGAAGGGTCGTGTTCTTACGGATCACGTTACTTCGTTGTCTAAAAACAACGCAACATGCAGATCGGTCGTCAAGAGACAAACACAATGCACGAAATGCGCCCAGTGTGTTGATCATTAATAGCATTATGCCCATGCATTAAGCATTTATATGTTTGGCGAGTATTAATTGTGCTTGCTACAATTGTACGGTATGGTAAACAAGCAGATGTAGGTTATGCAATCGACTTTAATTTGAGAACTCCGATCGCATTCAAAGATAATTAAAGGCTTAGATATTAATTAATTTATTACATCATCCGAATGGAACACATACATATACTTGAATTCATCTGTGAAGCATGGCATCCACGCACTCTTTTAATATCCGTTTTGTGTTTTTATACATATTTCCTCCTCTTACTTCTGAATGTTTTTGTTTTTGTTTTTTTGCACTTTTCTTTATTCTAAATTTTTATCAACTTTCTACTTTTTTTATACCAAATTTTGACCTATCCTTTAAAAAATCAATTTTGCTCTTTAACAATTTTTGAAAATTGCATTATTTGTGTTCTTCTTGCTAATGATTAGTGAAGATTATTTTAGTTTACGCTATATTTTAATTAGACTGATTTTTTTACTAACATCGCACCCAACACGGGAGGACAAACTATCAAACAAGAACAAAAAAAAGCTCAAATTAAAATTTGTGTGCACCTACTTTGATTACGTCATGGTTTATGGTGCACCTTGTCCTCCCTTGTTGCTGGCCTATGTTATCATTAAGTATCATTCCCCCGTGCTACGCACTTCTCAAGCTAGTTTCAACCCCGTTTGTTCCCCACCCCCTTCTACTAATCAAACATGACCTGCGCTTCCCTTAACCACATGCTCAGAGACGTTGACATGGGCAGGGTTTCCTACTAATGCTAGAAGGGAGTAGTACATCGAAGACTATACTGCAAATCATAACGTATGTCGTTATGGTAAACCAGCAGTGCAGTTGGTTGCTTTGGCACGTACATAATTCCAATGAGAGTTGATCACTGTTTCGTTGTTCACCGATTTAGAGGTAGTAGTTGGATAGTTTGGAGTGTTTACTGCTGACAGCTATCAATCGGTGATTAAGAGTCTTTTAAATGTACAAAGTGCTGATTTGCTTCAAGATGCATATTTCAAATACGACCATCATTACACAAATGTTGTTTAAGGCCATCTGCCCTGGCCTGGCATAGAACCAAGTCAATAAATCATCGATTCACAAGGTTCAAGTAAAATAGTGGCACTGTTGGTGAAGTGGTTAGAGCGTCGGTCTCTCTAGCCACGATCAAGCCCAGTGTCCAGAAGGTCGTGGAATCGAAGTAGAAGGGCGAGTTTTTCATCCGAAATATCCTTTTGGAATTAAGTCAAATTCTAAATTCGTTGGTCCGCGAGGTGGCGCATTACATTCAAAGGCCCGTTTGGCGTAGACTCCACAAGGGTTGCCAGCCACGCTAAACAAATGCCTTTCGGCCTCTATGTTTATCATTAGAGCACATTGGCCAAACTGAAACTCAAGATTTTGGGCTAAATTTCTGTGTCCATAAGTAGAAACCATTTCTAGAACTCGCTGTGTTCAAAACACGAGAAATCACTCCGAATAATAGACAAAAAATGGCACCCAAATCCTTGGTTTGCGCAACTCTGGTGATGCAGGTAATACTATGTACCACCAACAAGAATTCCAATAATTTTGCCATCGGTGAAAACCACAACGATTATAATCACAATTAACTAGCAAGCCCTGTCCATCTCACAATATCTAGTGTCCATTATAAGTCTCTCTTCTTTTTTTTTTTGCTCCCCTATTTTATATTTTTGTCTCCATGGCCTGATTTTTTTTTTTTTTTTTTTTTTTTTTTTTTTTGCGGCCAATCTTTGATGTAAAATGGGAAACGAAATTCGTAGCTTTGTTTTTGAGTTTGGCCATTTGATGTGCGCATGTTATCTTTGTTTTGTTGTCCCTCACTGAATCTAAACGATATTTTTGCGAAGTGCTGTTGCCATAGCAACTAGGGGTCATGACCTGTACGCGTAAGATGCACTGTCAAATGATTATATTTGGCCTTGCATCTTCGTGTATGAAAATTGTGAATCGCTGGTTAGTAGTCCTAAGCCTTGTTTGGGCTATGTTCTAGGAGATCTGTTCGACATGCTGTTACCTATGCTGGGCATATATCAAGAGTACGTGCGAAACCACCACTACAGTCTGCAAGTACTGGCCGAGTACAAGCAGAAACCGGAGTTCAACTCCCTCGTGCGTCGTTACGAAGAGAAGAGCGTGTGTGAGGGACGTTCTTTGGAGACATTCTTAACGTATCCAATGCACCAGGTAAAGCCTAATATCTCATCAATATACAGGTAAGTATAGCGCAAACTGCAACACAGAAAACCCCACTCGATTTACGGTGCAATTCACAACGTTTAATGTGGTTAAACCTTCCAGATTCCCCGTTACATCATCACCATCCACGAGCTGCTAGCCCATACCCCGCACGACCATGTCGAGAGGAAGAGTCTGGAATACGCTCAGAGCAAACTGGAAGAACTCTCGCAGGTCTCTTTGCTCACGTGTGACCTCACGAATGGTGTGACGTAATTGTTTACTTACAGATCATGCAGGATGAGGTAAGCGAGACGGAAAATATACGCAAGAACCTGGCCATTGAGAGGATGATCGTTGAAGGATGTGACATTCTCCTCGACGTGAATCAAACTTTTGTGAGGCAAGGTTTGTCTACTTCGTGACTTATGTACACGCAGATGTTATTCCAATGGTGTTTATGCTCACAGGAACTCTTGTCCAGGTCATCAACGATAAACCCAAAAGTGGCCGAGGGCGTCTTGGCTCATTCAGTTCGTCGTTTAAGGAGTCGAAAAAGGACAGTATTCGGCAGGTGTTCCTCTTCACCAATCACGTACTGCTCACGACACGGACGTCCAACGGCCGCCTCCACCTCGTCAAGGTGAGTACCGCGACGGACGTATTGCACAGTCAAGAGGTGATATTGCATGGCGGAGTGCGACGTGAGCGAGCGAGGTCAACGACCGGCGTCTCTGTGTGCATGTGATGCGTCATCGGAAGCCTCGGCGGTCGAATATCTCTCTACGATTTCACGCATTCTCTCAGTTCGCGGCTTCTTGAAACACGACGCCAGTGCCCCGCGTGGGCAATCAGGAACGACGCCGATCGAGCCACGTGACCTACTGATTGCTCAATATACTACTAGCGCAACACGCTCCTGCATAATATACAAGGATGTTGTAGGCCTACTAAGACGTTTGTTAAGTCAGTGGATGTGGTCATTGTGGATCTCCTGTTTCATAACCGGCCTCTTTCCCATTCAGTGTTGGGGAGGAACCCTGATTCGTGATCTGCGCATTGCACCAGGGAAAAAGAGAACTCATATCTCTGCATGCGATTTTGTTCGTTCACACGCGATCTCATGAAATCATAACGCACTTTATATTCATAACGCATTCTCTATGTCATGATTTTCACTGGTTTCCTTGTCATATATACAGTGACACAGGCACACACACCGATGACAGGTGGTATCCCATTGGCTGCTATTTATAGTAACATTTAGTCAACTGGTCGTATTCAGCTAATACCGTGAATTCATTTTTACTCGCCTGGCCTTCTGAGCCATCTTGGGAATTCCGAGTGACGTCTTGTGAAATCGAGTGAAATTGATGTCCCAAAATAGGGGTGAGTTTTCATCGGTGTGTGCTGGTGCTTCTTCTCAGTAGCACTGGAGACCAGTGAATGTCATGATTATGTTGGTCTTGCAGGAATCCCTTGTTATACCGAAAGAAACGTTATGATTATCATAACGTTATGGCTGTCGTACAAGTAACATGAACGATTCGTTTTCTCCATGTATCATGTGGCATTCACAGCTCAGTCCCAACACCTCTCACAGCAGGATTCAAAAGGTCACTAGAAGTTACATTAGAAACAAATTGGGGCATGAGTCGTGTGTGCGTGTAAGGGTCTGCTATGGGATGTGACTGCGAAACGAATATAAATTCAGAACTTTATGATTTTTCCCTTGGTAATTCTTCCTCTAAATGATCGAACGTTATGATTTTTCCCTTGGTGATTCTTCCTCTAAAAGATCGATGTTAATTTAAATTCTTTCAAATTCGCTTTCTTCACTGAATGTATAATCGAAAGTGGTATCCTTGGTTCCATGAAAGTGCAATCTCAAGGGCACATATGTTACAGGTTTGGATATATGCAAATTATTGAATAAATTACTATTATAACAATAGTAATAATAATAATAATATATTTTCACACATGTACAATTTTATATCATAGAATAATTAATTCGTCTTTTATATAGGGCCCGAGGCAAAATCCACGAACATGCTGAGGAAAGTCACATAAATCAAGGAAGTTATGATTTTATGCTAATCTAATGGATCTAATATTTTTTTCTTTTTTTTTTTTTTTTCTAGATATTATTGAATAGTTTACAATAGGTTACTCATCCAGTGAAGTAGACAGGAATGAAAAAAAACAAAACAACCCTTATATATAATAATAATAGTAATAATAATAATAATAATAATAATAATAATAATAATAATAATAATAATAATAATAATAATAATAATAATAATAATAATAGTAATAATAAATAATAATAATAATAATAAAATAATAAATAAATAATATTATATAAATAAAAAATATAATTATATAATTATATATATATATAATTATATAAAGCAAATGTATGAAATCTGAGGCATTTGCAGAAAGCGATTGCACATAATCATTATTCAACATGAAAATGTTTATATTATTAAAATGACACACTGTATGACACGAATAGCATATTACACAGATACAATGTTAATATTATGTTTATGTTATTATTATATATTTTTTTCTTTCTTTTTTTCTCTTCTTAGTTTCTTTCTTGTGCAGCAATATTTCGTTGTGCGAAAATAAAAAATAAACAAATATATATATATATATATATATATATATATATATATATATATATATATATATATATATATATATATATATATATTCTTTTCATTGATCAGAAGATGAAAAAGAGATTTAGGTTAAAAACTGTCTAAAGCCACATGCTGCTGCATGTACTTAATTATTGATTTAATGATATTGATCAAATTATATATATATATATGCAAGTAACATAAATATACAAGTAACATGTAAACAGAAAGATAAAACTAGTCTTGACTGAGAACGTGCATGGAACCGCATGCTGCGCCAGTCATTATTTTGCAGGGTGAGAGAAATTAACACTTCACTGGATACACGTGAGAAATAAATAAGTTACAAAATTTCATAAAAGTTATGATATAGGCCTGTTGTGTTTTTCAATTATTTTATTATTGTTCATTCTTATTTAATTTTCTACCTTTGCTCGCGTGGGTATTTTCATACACTTTACCTATTGTATGTACCCTTCGGGTTTGTGCCACATGTGCATTTTTTTTTTTTTTTTTTTTTTCAATTTCAAACTCACTGTCCTCACTTCTGGATATACATCATTGCATGTCTTACAATGTCCTCGATTAAAGCTTTATAAATACAAAATAAAAAACAATATATATAAAAATGATTAAAAAGAAAAGATTAGCCAGACCTACCGGGCGAACTGAATGCATATAAAATAATAATATTCAAATAAGGTTACTATAATATATGTTCGAGACACTCTTACTCAAAAATTGTATTTTTTGTAAACCACAAAAAATAAAAAAAATAAAAAAATAAATAAAAATAAAAAATAATTAAATAAAGATCACAGTTGAGTATGCATAGTCAAGATATAACTATCCTCTTCCTTTTTTTTTCTTTTTATTTTTTTATTTATTTTTTATTTTTTTTTTTATTATTGCGTACATCCTCGACACGTTTGCTAATGCTTCGATTTCTGTGAATTTCAGACAGCTAAAATAGCGGCGCTTTATAGCACTATAATTATCACTAGACTTGCGCCGTCTACCAAACAGTACACAGACAGAAGTTCTAGCTGCAAATCGCATTTCCGAATCCCAACATCTGCTCGTCAAAAGTGGGCGTGGCCTCCGCGCGACACCATTCACTCGGCGACCACACAAAGCCAGTCAGCCCCGCCCCCTTTCACTTTGTCAACTGCCCTGGATACGCGCTGATTGTGTTAAGATTAACCACCGATAATCACGCTACAGCAGCCTCACAAAGAATTATTTCTATAAAGGTCTTAAAAATCTTGAAATTACACAAGTCTATTATGTTTCTATGTTAACTTTAATTTTAGAAGAATTGTGTTATTTTTTATCCCTTTTCTAGAGCCTCGAGTACTACCCGCCTCCTTCGCGCACAAGTTGGCTGTGCGACCACAATGCCTGTCAATGAATGAACTGCCGGGAAAGGGGGAGGGTAATCACTACAGCCACGCTTTTGTCTGAGGGATTAAAATCTCGAATTTGGCCCGTGTGTTGATGTTCGAAGGGACTCAGTCTGGATATTTCACACGCGCCGTTTGGAGGGAATTTTGTTGTGCTTTGTGCCGTAAGTTTTCAAATTGCTGAATACTAAGTATTATTGCTGTGATATCGCGTCAGTAATATTGCACGTTATGACCGACTGAGGTTGAGTGCAGTGCCGCGTTCATCCTCCTTATTTCGAGCGGTTTATCTGCCTAAGTTATAAGGAGTTTTCATTTGCATGTTGCATCATTTGGACTGATTGGTATGCAGATCTTGATGTACTGTATCTTTGATGTAGTATGTTATATGATGCGCGCAGAGAGATATATCTAGATTGGGGAAACAGTCCACTTGAATGCTAGCATATAACATAACAGCACTAGCATACGCTGTTCAATTCTTGTTATGGTGTGATAAATTGGAAATAACTTTGAATTTATTTCAAATAATTAAATTCCCTGTGAAACTAACTAATAGGAAACTTTTATTGCTCACACTGAGCAAAAAGAGTTTATGAAACAGTTTACTATCAAAACAATGTAAATTTATGTCGCGTCTGTTTCAAGTAAGGCATCTAACATCAACGTAAACACTGGTTGTGATCGATTAATCACGGCAAATGGCTTAATTATTGCATCAAGTTTACACAACTCGGTGTAATGCCAAATCGAGTGCGCGTGAATTTCATTCATGTGTTTATGTATTTAACGTTCGCCTGTGTAGTAGCTCGTTCATTGGCTGGCCCTTCATTCATGTTTGCTTTCTACGCTCGCTGCATGCTGTGTGCAGTCACATCCAGGGCCCCCCGACTCACGACGCGGCCCCTGGATGGAAGGCAGAGACAGACCCGCGGGGAAAAGGGCGGGGGGACATTGACCGATAAAACTAGATTTGTATTCTAGAATTGAAATGACTCTTATTATTATGATTTGAGTATTAAAATATAAATGCGCGTGAATTATTAATTACCCGGCAGTAGTTTAGATGGCTTTCATTTTGGCATCGGTTATCAATATAATTAAATCCATTGTCGATTATTTGTCATTGTCGATTAATGTGTCAATCCGATTGAAGCCGTCGTCAGAGCGTGCAGTTCATATTTGCACTCAATGCCCTTTCCCGGTTCTCCCCTCTGCCTCTCTCTCTGTGCTGGGTGGAGCGACTGGCGTTTGCGGCGGGAAATCGATCGTCTCCGCCTCCATTGCTTCGCGTGACGTCACTTTGTTTTGACTCGCGGATTTCCACGTCAAAACAGACCAACGCTGATATGATATCAAAACAAATGCCCCCCCTTGGGCGTAAATACAATAATCATCATTAATATATGAATATTATACGACTTTACAAGCACATTTTCGCGCCAAGTAAAAACCTAGGGAGCATGCATTTTGTGATCGCGTTATAATCAACACTTCTCTACAAATCTAACTGGTCAATTTTGATTATAAGAGCAGAAATATGCTAATAAGTATCATCCTGATATTCTGTATTATGTAATTATTCTTGAATTGCGGTTTACTTGAACATCTGAGGTCGTTTCGAGGTCACCCCTCTCATTCTCCCCTTACCCTGTTACCCAGGATCCCTGATCCAACATGTCCGCTGTGTCGTCGCCCAAGACGCCGTATCAGACCCGAGACACCTGAAGCAACTGGCTGAAATACCGTCGGAATATTACGTAATAGTGTCGTGCAACGCATTCCCGCCAAACTGGTGTCCACGTGCGAATTGTGACGTCACAGAATCGGGTTGAATGTTTATCGTAGAAATGTTCATTCTGTGATTTCGACCACAATAAATGAATAACACCCAGACGAAATAGCGGATTTCGCGATATTCCAGGACAATCCTGCAAACACATTGATCCAGGTTACTCTAATGTTGTGCGTCGGTTGCGTAATCATTGTGTAATGTTCATTTCATTTTCTCACAGCATTATGGTAAACTTCCCTTGATCGACTGCACCCTGGTCGAAGACTCCAGTTCAGACATATTCCACTTTGAAGACAACAGTGAGAGTATGTCCATTGCATATAGTGTCCATTTACTAACTGTCCATTTTAGGATTTAATCAATTTCCTCACTTGTCCATTTAATGAATCATCAATTTCATCAATTGTCTATTTCATCATTGTACATTTTTTCAATAATTATTCATTTGTATGTCAACACTGAATGTACATACCCTTGATATTACGCCTCATCTTTTGCAGCCACCTCTTACGACAGCACCCTCAGTCTGACCAGCCAGGCGTCCGGTTCGAACCTCCTCTCCACCCAGGCATGCACAGCGCCCCCTTCAGAGAAGGATACCAACTACAATGGTCTGGACTTCCGTCTCATCATTGATACAAAGAGCGGTCCCCCGATTACCATTATCCTGCTGGCATCTACCCTGCAGGAGAAGGCCGCCTGGTGCAGTGATATCTCTCAGGTCGGTCACCCTCAACCCATTCATTTAGGGGCACTGAATAGCTCGGTCGGTTTAACCGGCTGACTGCAAACGTATGCCGACCGTTGGGGTCGAGGTCCCGTGTTCAAGGTCCGATCAGGCCATGGGCGTTATGATTGTGAATTATAATTGTAATTTGTTATAATTGTAATTTTTCAGTGACTCTGCAGTGCTGCCCAACTGCGTAACAAGGCCGGGCGCTGTGTACTACTGCCTATGGTGGTATGCAGGATAAAGAACCCTTGGGATTTATCGATAAGAGTAAGGGGAAACCCCGGTCCCGGACCTTCTGTTCTTGTGCATCCGAATGGTTTGTGTGGAGCCGTAAAATCATATCAACCAATTTATTTATCTAATGAAATTCCCAGTGGAAGTTATTTCCCTGGTGGATATTATTTGGTTTCCTTTTATAGGTGTCGTGATGTGATGCAGTATTTTGGGATATTTAAAATCTTTATTGTTTCATTATTTGATCAAAATTATTTACTTTGTAGCTTTACATAATAGAGTGACGGATAATTCATTTAATGATTTATCATGTAAGCTTTTTATGAACAATATTTAAGTGAAATCTGTGTGTCGTTAAATGTGATAATCATTTATTTTATTTATTGTCTTCCCCTTTTTTAAACAGTTAAAGTATTATTTCAGACAATCTAAATTGTATGCATGTTCACTTTATCCTATCAGTTTTTTTAATACTTTTCTTCATCATAATCGCTGTTTGCGTGGAATTTATTTCGTTTTCAGTGTTTGGATAACGTTCGGTACATGGATCTGCTCAGCCACCACATGAATACAGCCCATTCCCTTCATTTCCCTGGCCTCACTAGGTACAACGCTGTCGGATTTCACACTTAAAGCAACGCCCCAGCTGCATAATAACCACGAGTATTTCTAGCATTACATTCTGAGCAATTTGAGTTCCTATATGACTTTTGCTGTACTTAATTATTTTGAGTTGCATTATGATTTAGTCCATTATAAATTTGGTTGGTATTGAAAACTGAAGAAGGAAATCTTGATTATAATATGAAGATGGGGTGTTGCTTTAAGAAAGGAAATAATTGAATTGCATGTATCGTTTCCCCAACACAAGAAGATACGCTGAATAACTGAATTATTGCCAGAAAATATTCAGCTTTTCATCTAATCTTCCCTGATTGTATTTTTGTCTAGCGATAAGAAACACGTCGCGTCCATAGCAACATGCATGGCATCTCTCTTTGGTGTTGTGATTGGATTATTTGAGCAAAATGCTGCACGCTGTTCAATTGTGGTATAAAATGTCGTATATTGTGCCGTTACAGTGCATAGAAAACCTTCATTACACAGACCTTCTGCACTCCTCTATGAGTGATACGTCATCCGTGACTATGCCTCAGTCAGTCAGGTATGTCAATCCCAGAATCCCTCTGTGGCTATACTCATTGTGCAAAAAGTAAAATTTAAAAATCAGTATGTAAAAAAAAAAGTAAAAAATTGGTGTTGTTCCTATTTTTATTTTTATTTTATCAAAATATCTCTCCTTCAAGCGAATATTTTTGCCAATTTTCTCTATATTTTTTCTCTCCTTCATGTTGCTATTTAAAATCTTTACTTGCTTTAGAATTATTAAATAAAAAAATTGGGGAAACACATTTGAATTTATATAGTAGCATCTAATAGTAATAAATATTTAAAACTAATTAAATGTTTTTCCCCAATTAAAAAAAAAACAAAACAAAACAAAAAAAAACCTCTTGATGTTGGATGTTAGTCTTTGCTTTCAAAACGCCAGGTATATACACAGTACTCAGATATGGTGAGTCAATTCTCCCTCCCTACCCACCCTCCCTACCACTCCTCCTATTCATTCCCTACACCCTCATAACACCCTTCCCCAAAACCCTTCACATTCCGTTAACGTTGTATAATACTTTTTCCCCAACTTTTTCGTCTATTTTTGTACATCCATTTACTCTCCCTTTGGTATTATCTCAATGTACATACGATTAAGTATTCATCATTATAACCAGCACACCATACAGAAACACACACAAGGTACACAATACATTTATGTCATTTGTCTTGTGTTGTACAGCGCTTTTTGTCTTGTTTTAAACGCTTTTCTCCTCTTAGTTTACGACAGAAACCTGGCCAGAGCAGTCCACAATCGCACTCCAGTCGTGATTCGCTGTCCACTGTGTCCAGCGTAGGGTCAACGACCTCTAGCTTCTCTCGTCCAAGTGTTAAGTCCATGAGCAATGGTCAAATTTTGTTAACGACCATTAAGAGGCCAGTTATAGAATTTATTCAACTTTCATTTCTTCCACTTTTTTTTATTTTCTCTGATTTTCTTCTTGGGTTATATTGGCTATTCCTCGGTTTTTATTTTGATTCTATTTTAATCTCTATTAAATAAATTTCTTATTTTATTTTATAGAGAGCTAGTTCTGTTTATATATTAACTACAATAATCATTTGATAACTTCTGCTTTTCCGAGTTTTCTGAATGGCCGAATGAATCTTTGCTTTTGATGTAAATATGAAGTTTTTTTTATGAGTGTAAAATTGAAACTTTTCCCAAAATATTCAGCACCTCTTTCAACTATCACTTTATTAATTTATTTATTCTCATCAACATGCAAATATATTCACAAGAATTCACATCTATCTGTGATATAATAAATTCCATAATATATTATTATTCCATAATATATTATCTACCTATATACCACTATTGATGGCTGGTTTGTATAATTGTGTAATTTATGTAAATACATGTAATAATTATCAGTGAATACAGGCGAACGAGATAACACTCCACACCTATTCAGACAAGCATCAACTGACCCCATGACCTGACCTTAATATTCTTTAAACAGGTCGGATCCAAAGTTATTCCGCGATGACATCGACATTAAGTTCAGTCGCACCCTCAACTCATGTCGTGTGCCACAGGTGAGGAACAAGAGATATTTTTTTTTTTTTTTTCAACTACTGCTCAATGTTGCAGATCCGGCATGCGAGCACTGACCGTCTGCTTGACCGGCTGACTGACCTTCGCTTCCTCAGCATAGATTTCCTCAACACTTTCCTGCTGACCTATCGCGTGTTCACGACCGGACAAACTGTGCTAGAAGCCCTGAAGCGTGTCTACCGTAACCCCGAGTACGGAAATCTAGAGAGCACATCCGCCACTGGAGAAGTTACCCACAGGTCTAAGTCATCAAGTTATTTACGAAGTTAATTAAGTCATATATTCATGCTGTTCTTATTCGTGCAAAATAATGCATAAAATAATTTATAATGTATTTAATTAATATTATAATTTGCAGACATTCCTTTGACAATGCTGAGGAATATAACAACGGCAACTCCTCTCCCCATCACCACACTGCTGTTACCTTCACTGGACTTCCCCCCCAAGACTCGAAGCTGCTTATCAAACCTCAAGCAGAGCGACTGCGCCGTATCAGCACAGGGAGCATGAAAATCGAGGTTGGCGGTGAGAGCAAAGAAACCTCTCCAGCCGCAGAAAACAGCAACTCCACTCCTGTTGGATTCAGAAAATGTATGATTTTTTGTTTGCAAGTTTAAAAAAAGTTGAAATTTGTCTCGAATTTTCTTTGATTGACTATCGACACTTTTGGTTTCTTCTTTCTCGCATGGTGGCTGTTTAAGGTTCACTATTTTTGCACGCGGTTGGTGTTATGTCTTTCAGATGAACGGCAAGACTCCAACGACAGCACTTCAGGTTCAGCACAACCAACCAGTCTCCTCATTCCCCCTAAACCCAAATTAGCTCCCATTGCATCCTGCGAGACCCTCTCCGAAGCCTCGGAGGTCCTCCCCATCTATTCTGAGTCGTCAGATTCTGAAGAGGAAGGGGATTCCCCTGACTCCTACACCACCTCCGCAATCACCATCACTACTAAGTCGGCATCGTCCTCATCGTCGGTCAACCTGGGTCACTTCCCGGGAGAGTCGTACTCAGACCATGTCATCCTGCCCCCGGATTTGGTCAATCTGCGCACGACCAGTCGACAGCTGTCCGTTCCTATTGCCCTGTCTCCCCAGGGAGGCTCATCAGAGACCTTGACCAGCACTCATTCCTTCGGCCTCAGTATAGCAGGCAGCTCGGACACTCTGGTTCCGATATCCCCCAGATCCAGCCCACTTGGTTCCCCCCAAAACAGCCCACGGAAGAGCACGATTGCAGCGCTAAAGCTCGGATTCCGGGGCAAGAAGATCCAAGCCCCTCCCATCAAGATCTCCAGCAGCAACCAACTGGACGCTCTAGCTCTCTCCCCTGCCACCAGCCCCAAATTCCGCCGAGTCCCTTCCCCTGTACGCAGGGCCACGTCCCCCTGCACCCTCCCCCTCGGAAGAGCCCCTTCCCCAGGCCCCCGCGGGTCGTCTTCCTCCCTGACTCACCCTACAAAATCCCCACTCTCCAGTCCAAAGCTGAAGAGGGCTTCATCTCCCATTTGCTACAGCTTCTCATCGCCAAACATTATCAGCAATCTCACTAAAGCGAGAACAGGTCAGCTGGACTCTTATCTTGGTAACAAAGTAACCTCTGGGGTCTTATTTAATTTATTTATTTATTAATATCGTAATCCCAGAGGCTGCTTACCTTGGATGTTATTTCCAAACAATGTTTTCTGTGCTTTTAGAAAATGCTTACACATCATAACTAAAACACACTAACAAAAAACCTCTGCACTTAATCTAAAATTATGTAATATTATATTTTTGTTTGGGACACGTACACTTGGGAGCTATTGAGTTTATTATTAGCATTTATCTCATTCTATTATCATAATTTATGTGCTTATGCAATCTTCATCTTTATTAGTGCCGTTGGTTGCTCAGAAATTTCTGTCGTTAGTAAAACGCTTGGTTGATGATGACGAAGAAACTGAAAATGATAACACAGCAGAAGGTAAAGCACAGTTGCAAGATGAGCATTAATTATGTAAAAACAACAGGGAATTCATGTACACAGATAGCTTAACTTTTCGATTCCACAGACAAGCCACAAACCACGTAAATTTGCTCACTCTCTTTGTAGTCCTTTTGCATGAATCCCAATCTTTCCGCATGCTTGTAGATATTTAAATCGCTATTGTGGATCATTTATTAACATATTTTATTATAATTTACTATATTCCTCTTTTCCCCAGGTAAAAGAGGAAGTGCTGAATCCGAGGCTGCTGCTTCTACCAGCAACTTCTCGCCTCGTGGTTCCTTCGCGGCCTCAGAGGGGTCGCCACCAGCCGCCAAAGCGGGCACAGTTGTGACCTCATCGCGCGCCTCAAAGAGAAGGTATGACCTTTACCCTTTGACCTCTTGAGGGTCAGTGTTTAACTCAGATAAGTTATTCTCCTCTCTTGACAGTCATCGTATTCTCCTTGATATTCCTCCTAGGTCAGTGAAATATTCGTTGTTTCCTTGAGACATGCGACCACCCCTACCTTTAGCAATATGGACTCAACCAACCTACCACCCCCTTTGTACATAGTGGAATCTTCCTCTTTTTTTTTCATCATGTAGATGAAATGCATGAAATTGTACATTGTGTGATATATTATTATATGCCATCGCTCTCCCTTTTTTTTTGATAATTAAGCTTTAGGATTTTTCTGATGATTAAATATGAAAAAATGGAAGAAAAAGGAAGTTTTTTATGTATTAATATTGCATGAGAAGTTAATTAATAATTAATAAGTTAATTAATTAAAGCTAAAATGAATCCCATCAAAATTACTGAATATATATCCTATTTATTTAGATCCATTCACCAACCTTACCAAGACATATTTATAGGATTATTGTTTGGCAAACAGGTCTGCTCCTATCCAGTGTGCATTTGTTGAGTTTTGTAAGTTTCAACAAATATAATTCGTGTTTATACTAACACAAATAATTATAATCCTTTTTTTATTTTGCCATCCAATAATCCGAACGGTTTTAAGATAGCCAAGCGCTTCATAGCCACAATGCTAGCAATTTAACTTATTTTCACATTCCAATACTATAGTATTTATTGAACAGTTATTGAAATCATCATCCAGCCTCGTTCTTCTTTTTCTTGGCTTCTCCTATTTCGATGTATGAGGCTGATGTCTTCAAATTCCTCTCGTTCACACAACGCTTGCATGTCGGCCCTGGCGGTGTTTAGTTGTCTTTGGCTCCAGCATCACAGTCAGTTGCGTCGTTCCCTTCCCTTTTGGTTGATATTACATAACAGTAGATGCGGTGCTACTTTTGATTTCATTTCAGATCTCATCTATTGTACGATTGAACAAATTAAATTATGCTCTGATCAGCTATGTTATTAGATTCGTAGAAGCTTGATTATAATCCCGAAAATAAACTTGGTTTGCCCAAAATCCAGGGAAAAGATGATTGCTGAGCGATTTTATGCACTGGGACATAATATATCACTGACTGAATATTATTATTATTCAGTCAGTGTCAATTTTCTATCGCCGTGGCGACGGCGATTTTTCAACTATCGTTAACTTCCTCCAATTTTGTGTCATCAGAGAAGGAGCTGGTAATTAATATAATAAGAATATTGTTACTGGGGTACTTTTTGTTTATTGCGTAAATTTCAACATGAGACAAAGGTCTAAATAGTAATAAATAAATGGAGCACAATTCCACGCTTAGTGGTTTTGCTGCACCTGGTCGTAGTACCATCATGGTTGATTTCCACACTTTGTGATCATCTGAGGATTCCTTATGGAGTTATTGTCCCAATGTTCTCTCTTATCTCCGGCATGCAATGGTATCTTGATCTTCGCTTGGTTCTCTGTTGGTTTTCCGTCACTCTTTGTGCAAACTTCACCCTGCTTTGCGGTTAATTCCACCATTTGAGAGGAGATTTCTCAATTGACCTTTGGCTGTGGCTGTTGTTTTACTTTCAATGAGCACATCCCAGAGAGATGGTCTCTCTCCTCTTCCTTAGGTATTGGATGAAGTCAACTTGTGACTGAGATCTTCCTCCATGGTTGAGGAACTTGTGCCTTTCTTATGGAGGTCATGGCTCAGAGGAACTTGTGCCTTTCTTATGGAGGTCATGGCTCAGAGGAACTTTAGCCTTTCTTATGGAGGTCATGGCTCAACGCAAACATCACAAGTGCTTCTCCTTAGTTCTTCAACCGGATCCAGATCTGCCTCCTGTCCCTCATATCTTCCCATCTGATCTTTCCACTGTCATCTAGAACTCTCTGGGATGCATCTAATTTAGTTCTGACTTAATTATTATATATAGTATTAATTGGGTTCAACACTAATTATATCTCTTCTGATTGATTGGCCGATACAATTAGAAATGATGATGTAAGACATTACTAGCATGTATATACTCAGCAGCTGAACAATTCTATATAGTCCTTTTCAGATTTTGATTTTCCAGGAATCCTGGCCAGTAATTATTTCTTGAAATCCACCTTTTTCCTATAATGTATTTGCATATAAAAGCTTCCCCACTAGTAAGTTTATTCCCGTTTCCCAAGCATCTACCCTACTAACCCAAAAACCAAATTAATTCTGATCTTCTAGATCTCCTATTGAAGCAGAAGTCTCATCAAATTCACAACCTCATCATAATACCGCCTTATAATGTTCAATTCGTTCTATTTTGTACAGATCAAGCTCTACAGCTGCGACAGCTGCTTTTGCAGCTGCAACGGCTGGGTCAACAAATCCTAAAGACCATCCGAAAGGAATCAGTCGGTACCATAGCGCTGGTATGCATAAATACGTGCTCCCTTGTATTGTTTCCATGTATCAATGCATGCTCCCTTCCCAGGAGCTGGCGAATTGAAACCGTATAACGTAAACAAGAAGCGTGAGTCAGTCATCAGTACAGCTGCCACCATGCGCGTGCTCAACGTACTACGTCACTGGGTCTCCAAGCATTCTCAGGTGTGCATTCTGATGGCAAATTGATATCTACCTTGTACATCAGAGTTTGACAATGATTATCGTATACCATTTACTAATTCATAAATAATTCTACTTTTTTTTTCTCATCAGGATTTTGAGAGCAATCCTGAGTTGAAGGTCGGGGTGAAGGCCCTCCTCGAGGAAATGTCCTGCAACTCCAGTCTGCTGCCGGCTGAACACAGAGCGGCATCCAGCATCCTGCACGTTCTCACCAAAGAAGAGGAGACCGTCAAGAATAAAGTTGACCTGCAAGCACTCCTCCTACCACCAACAGTTAGCAAGAGATACTATCTCAATTATTTTGCTGATAATCCTTCTTTTGAAGCTACCGAGCCGCGACACATTTGACACCCTCTCAGCACTTGATGTCGCAGAACAGCTGACGTATCTGGATCACCAGATATTCATGGCCATCCGCAGCGAGTAAAGTTTCTAGATATTGATTTCGCCCGCAATACTATGATTTTCCGGCACAGGGAGTTGCTCGGTCAGGCGTGGATGAAACCTGATAAGTCGCAGAAGGCCACGCAGGTCCTCTTAGTCAGCAAACGATTCAACGAAGTCAGCCGATTAGTCGTCTCGGAGATTGTAACGCGACAGAATTGCTCTGATCGAGTTGCCTGCATTGAGAAGTGGGCGGCCATTGCAGATATATGTCGCTGTCTGCATAACTACAACGGCGTTCTGCAAATATGTGCAGCGTTTGTGAACAGCTCTGTGTACCGACTGAAGAAAACATGGGAAAAGATCTCAAAACAGGTATTGTTATTGATTTTAATTGGTTTTAATTGATTTTTGAAATTGATTATCTTTTTGCCATTTCCAGACCAAGCAAATGATTGAGAAACTTCAAACACTCGTATCTTCAGATTGTCGATTCAAAAATATGCGAGATGCACTGCACCGGTGAGAAGTTGTGAATTAATTATGCATGCGTGGATTTTCATGAATATTGTAATTAGGTGTGACCCTCCCTGCATTCCCTATCTGGGGATGTACCTCAGCGACCTCTCCTTCATTGAAGAGGGAACGCCAAACATCACCGATGAGACGCTTGTGAATTTTTCCAAAATGAGAATGGTGACTATTCAAGCTAATTAATGAACTAATTAATTAATCGCCAATCATGCAGATCGCTCATGTGATTCGTGAGGTTCAGCACTACCAGCAAACACCCTACAAAATCGACCACCAGAATAAGGTAACAACATAATAATATATTCATTTTTATGCATATTTATGAGCTCATTTGCATAGGTCACGACCTATCTGCTTGACACTTCACGTCTTCTTGATGAGGAAGAAACTTACAAAGCCTCGTTAGAGATTGAACCTCGCCAGGCCAGGGTCTCAATGCCAAATATGCCCTTGACCTGATTATAATACTGCGAACCTGACCTCTTTATTATGTATTTGGGTCGGGGCATATCATGGATGAACTGTGATTGGCTCAAATCAACTGTGTCGGTGGGGCAAATACGCTCAGCTCTTTTCAATCAAGTCGTCTTTCATCTCTCGTATCATTGTATATATTTTTTGGGATTTTTTTTTCTTTTTTGCTCTTTTGAAAAAGATTCCACTAACTTGCATGTGTTTCCTGTGAAGTATGTATGTGTGGTATATTATTAATTTCTTTCAATTTTTTTGTTCTCTTTTTTTTTCTATACTAAAATATTTAATTAATCTGGACCAAACAAATACTTGTAATTTTTGTTTAGTTTTTAGAAATATAATTGTACATTGCAATAACAAAAGACATTCCCCCTGTTAAAGATAATAATTATTAAATTATGATATTGATGATGTAAATATTTTAAACTAATTTTTAACTGTACGATTTTTAATTTTTTAAATGTACAAATTCTAGTCAGACTTTTTTTCCTCCCTTTTTATTTTGTGGTTATTTTTCACCGGCCAAAGATATAAATGTAAACAACAAATATTTCCTCAATTTTTTGGTGTACTTCTTCTCACTGTTGCTGTTTAATATCTTATGAATTCATAAAATATGTACAGTTGTACAGCTTTCTCACTCACTAAAATACCCCCCATCTTGGTCTCCGTGACAACCATTGCCCCAGCAACCAACTCACATTAGAAATTTTTGTTCTCCCAGAGTTTATTTTATAGAATTTTTTTCCTTTCTTTCTCTTTTTTTTTTCTACCAAATTTGTTGAGTGCCATGTGAACCTACTTGAACTCTGACCCCACCTTTCTGATCCTTCTGCTGACCAACCTCAATCTCCAAATTTCTATCTGTGTTCTTTCGCTCTGTGATACAAGTATTATAAAATGTGTCACTGACTGTTCTGTACATATGGCATTCTCACTGCCCTTTGCATGAAAAAAAGCTAACTTTTTTTGGTCTGAGTTAAATAATAAGATTTTTTCCTATTTTTATCTTTCTTTTTAATCCCTCTCGCTGCTCAAAGCAGCCACGGGGGACAAAGTGAAATAATATTGTGATTCTAGTCACTTCTCAAAAAAAAATAATCGGCTTGTATTTATTATATTTGTGAAATCTAGTCTTGCATGTTTTCTCTTGAAATAATTGTATCGGCTCAAAATAACATGAACCGAGTGAAATGCACCCAGCTTTAGATGCCTCTGTACCCTGTACTCATAGGTTATATTTCACCTCTTGACCTGACCCAATTAAACGTGGTTACTGACCTATTTTCATGATTAAAAAAAGAATAAATGAAAACAAACCTCGAATTTTACTGTCTTGAGAGTGTACATACAAAGATTTTCACACAGAAAATAATGCTATATTTTACTGACTTTTTCACTTTCTTATGTATTATTAATATAATATTGTGTGATGCGAGTCTTCTTTCTTTTTAACTGTTGAATTAGATGAAAAAAAAAAAAAATCATTCGACGTATTATGTGGTGAATTGGTGTGAAACTGGCCAGCTGTCGGCTTGCATCATTGGCTTCAAATACAGATGATGTGTTATTTTCTCCTTCGCGTTCCTCTTCATTTCTCCCGGTTTCTGTGCCACAAGAGAAGATATGTCCTCACTCAAGTATTCAAAAGTAAAAGAAGTAAAATAACAAAATGCAAGAATATAAATGAGAACATCAACATACGAGAAACGCAGAGGCTGCAGGCAATATAATACACAGAATAATATGAATTCCAATGAACTCCTTACGGTATGGACAAGATATCAATCAGAGATGTGATCAAGGAAAATTTTGAAAGAAGATATTATACAGAAAAATATGAATTCCAATGAACTCCTTACGGTATGGACGTATTTTTTGTTCTTTTTCTGTATTACTATGTATTTCAACTTTTTCTACATCAGCGTTTACTCATATCACTCTGGTGGCATGTGCTCTTTCACGATCTTTTTATGATCTTTGCATGTCTCTTGACTTTTTGTCAAATAAATCTATCTATCTTGTTTATTTAAATGTGTGCGTCTATTGATGCATGTATAGTGTATGTTTATTCTTTCATATTAATTAAATTCAATTTTACATTTTAATTGCTGTTTTTTTCTTTCTTTTCTCACATGTTTATTTATTTCCGAATTACATAGTCCTATACTTGTGCTTCTGGTACTATAGTATGCCACTTATAAATTATACTGTATTTTACCAGCAAATCGATTGTTGATTCAATCCTGCTACAAATTCAAAAAATCAAATGATTCCGCATTTGAATGAATTAACTAAAGTAATATTAAAATAAAGAACGATAATGGATTCTTTTGTGTTTATTATACCATAGATTACAGCAATGTACATTTCATTATTTTTAGATATCATTATAATTATTATCTAAAAATAACGTAGTCATCCTTGATCTCCAACGACCATCCATGAATTAGCAATATATATTCTCCTATGCAATTGTACAAAATACTTAATACGATGTTTGAGGGAAGAAAACTTGTGGATATACACCCGGTTACCGCACTGTGATTAATATTATCACTACGTATATAATGATTTTTAGGCGAAAATACAGCATGAGCCCAGCTGGTAGAATCCTTCTTCGCTCAATGCTACAAGTCGGAGCAGCAATGACAATTTGGTTCACTTATTATAAAATAGTGTTCAAGCCCTTCCGTTTAAGAAACGGCTCCAGTTGCTTGAATCCTTCGTCGGGAATCGTTTTACAGAAGGACAAGGTCAATCTCCTCAGTTGTTTCAGCGATTCAAGCATTCTGCATACGTCAGGAATCATGTTGTCCTGGATCTTCAAGCTACGAAAAGTTAGAATCTCAAGCTGATGACAGCCGGCGATGGACTCTAAGAACTCGCGGGAGGCAGATACCGAGCAAATTTTCAATTCCTGAAGATTGTGCCACGAGCGAACAGCACCCGAGATATTTTGCTGTACTGACCCCACAGAGAATTTTTGCAGATCAAGGTGGCGAAGATTTGAGAGGTCAATAAAATCTCAAAGGTGGAGTTCTCGCAGAGATGACATATAAAGAAAGCAGTGATTCAGAGCAGAATTCAAACTTCGGGAGCAAGGACTTTCGATTTTCAGTTTGTTTAATTTGTTTCCCTTCAGGATCGTCTTCAAACTGCGAATCTCTTCTTCTGTTGAATTCTCTAGCGAAATCTCCAAACTTTGGAAGTTTTCTAGTTGAACGAGATGTGTTAGAAAGGGGCCTATGTGATGTGGCCATGGCAACAGTGTTACACTCTGCAGATGTTGGTTCAACAGCAATTGATGTAAACATGTAGAACACGCGTCGTCAAGACCTCTTTGAATCGACTGAAGCAAGGTGAGGGGCTTGTTCAAGACGGCCTTCAATAATAAGACATTCGATTTGTAAAATTTATCCAATCGAAGTCCGCGCAAATTATCTCCGAATGAATGCCTTTGACCTTGAAATCTCTCTATTCCGTCAGATCCAATGTTGACATGATGAAATGAATCTGCTTGACCAACTCGTAATTCACGCACTAAGTAACGCAAGTCTGTGACATGGCATGTATCGATCCAAACCCATGAGCAATCGATGCCTTTACATTCGTTTGATTTCTTCACAAAAGAAATGTCTTCTTTATTGGGAATCATCAAGCTGACGTTCAAGGGAATTGGAGGCTGAAGTTGGAGGTTGCCCAAAATCAGAATCCCTCTCTTGCAGCTGGCTGAGCACTTCACATACACGTCCAGTTTCGTCCACATAGGGGTGTTCGAACTTTTTTGTCAAACGAGGGTTTATGTTCGATTCATGTTCTGTCTGTGTATAGGGTTGATTACACATTTGAAATTGCGTCCGACCTGAGTAGATCGACACTAGATCATGTGTTTATCTCATAGAACTTAAAATGCTCTGTCACTGAAGTTTCATGTCAACACGACGTGAATAACTCTTCAGATCATTCATCTTTTTTTTTTTTTTCTTTTTTTTTTTTTCATTGTAATGTTTCTGTCGAAATATGCACTCAGCCACATCGTGCCATTAATAAGATCATGCGGCCTCTTGCCACGCCTAAATGCTTCTGACAATACCTGTCTGACCTGGGTTCCCAACTTGATCGCCCACACCCCAACCCGTCCTATTGATCTTCAAATATGTCATCGTTTGATTAAGTTTTTTCAAGTTTCTGAGTGGAAGTAGCTCTCCTGTTTCCAATTCTTCAAATGCTTAGCAAAACACATTTTCATCCGGAATTTTAATCTATCATAACGCACTACTATATTCATAACGCACTTATGAACACGTTATGCTTCAGAAGTGATATTTTTGTGCGCTATGATGCTTGATTGTTTTGTGAGATTAGCAGGTGCTCATAAATCAAAAAATCATAACGTTCTCAATTGTGAAAGTTCCATGCACTTAAGATGAATCGGATGAAGTCACAGTGAAAGTTTGCAAAGGGCTGTGGATTTTTTAAACTAGTCGATACATTTACCAATTAACAAAATAATTGATGAAAAATTATTCTAATCAGGTACCTTGACTAATGTTATACAGGTATCGCTTCTCGGCCTTTTGGCTAAGATCAAAGTGTAGTATCTGTTCTTATCAGCTTAATATCTGATACGATCCCCATTGGGGATCTACGATATTAAACTGATTTTTGAACTTGGGGGAAGATGCAGGAGCTTGCTCCGACTTCCCCGCGGGTTGGCTCGGTATTGCAGTACCTCCGAGATCGGCCCACTCCCCCTCGGGGGAGTTTAAATAAAAAAAATAAAAAAAATAATTGGAGCAATCTAACGTCTGAAGTTCTCTAATAATTCTCGGGCTAAACTTTGATCGTCGAAATTGGGGAGCTGACTTTTATCTCTTGACACCTTCCTAGCATTGAATATCTTCATCAATGGAGTAATTATCAGGTCTTTCGTATCATGAGGCTTCAGGAGGGCTTGAAACAAAAACTAAATATGTTTGTTTGATTGTGCTCCAGGCACAAAATTCCAGATCCTTGCTTTAATTTACTAGGATCTTCACGAAAGAAATAATTTGAAATTGCAAA